>JABUIW010000024.1:7673017-7831311 GCA_013363375.1 Menidia beryllina
TATCTATCTATCTATCTATCTATCTATCTATCTATCTATCTATCTATTTATCCACTGTCTTTCTTTGATGCACCATTGCTAGACACCAAACTGCCCAACATCCAACTCTGGGAATCCTATCAACAACTTCTCCTACTTTGTTCAGTTAAAATATGTACCATTAAGGTTTAAATGTATACAGCACTTCATCCATTCATTTAATCACATGAATGTACAAATAGAATTTCATCGATGCTAACCAAAAGTCCTGTTCAAAACCTTTCCGGATTTCCCACTCTGTTTTAGTTTTCATTGTATTTTTATTCTTTTAAATCAACAACATGAGGAAGATTGGGCTAATTTGTCCAATTTAACAGCGGGGGGCAGTATTGTGCCAACAACACTTGTTCTCCCCTTTACAGAAACCGAAGAAGAGATGACAACCGCTTCTGGAAGAAAATGGCTGACATGCAGTGCGGCTGCAATATCTCTCGATTCTAAACACAGTTGTACGTCGACCAACGCATGAGTATGCACTCTTATTCTTGAAAGATATACAACATGTTTAAAAAAGCGAAAAGAGCTAATTTCCGGAGGAGGAATGAGTCTGACGAGGATGAACAAGAAGAGACCCAGCCGCAGTCGCTGGCGCCCACATCATTCGGGCCTGTTGTTGAAATCCCGTTCATGGAGACCTCCAGTAACACCTCTACCGGAGCATCGAGCAGCTCGGAAATTAGTCACAGCAATGGCTTTCTGGCAAATATTATCAATGTTAGAGCTGTCAAGAAGGAAAAGAAGGTGAATAATCCAGCGCCCGTGCCTCCACCGACCAAAGCTAGCTTGCTGAGTTTCGACGATGAAGAAGGTAACTTGCTATGCTAGGATAACTAGATAGTTAATGTTAGCTGCAAAAAGTGTGCTACTAGTAATAACATGCAAATATTTTACCGATCATACAAGTGACTGCTGCACATTGTTCAGATTCATCAGTGTCTCTTGTTATATAAACAGAAGGATCCGAGGTGTTCCGAGTGAAGAAACCCAATCACAGCAAGAAGATTGTAAAGCAGTTGAAGAAAGAATACAAAGAGGATTTGCAGAGATGTGGAAGTGTCAAACAAGAACACAAGTCAGGTGAGTTTCTCAGCACATAGCATTAGATTTCGAAATTACATTTATCAGTATTTTTCACAAAAATATGACAGTGCACCATTGAAGTACTCTTAAATCAAAGAATGTCTTTTGTATCATGGGTCCTATCATATCATCAGACATTGTTCAGGACAGACTGGCTCTACAGATGGCGTTACTTTAAAAAGACTAACTGTGTACTCTTTTACACATACATGTACCAGGGTTCATGACTGTATATGTACATTTATTCATTCATAATATGTGTGACGCGCATGTATATGCAGTTGTTTCAGTGTGGTATAACTCTGAGGAATGAGCACAATCATTTTAAATCTGTGCTTAATGTAATCACCTCTAATATTTAGTACAATATTTAATATTTCATCAGTGATGTGATGTTGTTGCTGCATGCCATTAATGTAATTACATCGTAATTTTCCTCACTTTCTTTCCCTCCTAGATGCTGCATCTCAACCAACAGTTGCCATTAAAGAAGAGCCTACCAGCATAGCGAGCAGTGAACATGGAGAGGAGGAGATGGAGGTTGACAGTTCTGAGGAACAGGAGGAAGAGGCACGGAGTCATGGTAGTCAAGCACATGGTCAAACTCCCAGAGGCAACAATATGGCATCAACATTCAACACACTGTCATCCCTGGGCAGCTTGAGACCAGGTAATATGTTGCCACCTTCGGGGTGAAATCCTTATTGAGTAATTCAGCAGTGGTCACCAGAACAGCGGACTGTGATTACAAAGAAATCCTGTCACTTAGAGATTGCTGCACTTTTCCAGTGGTTTTATGTCACATATCCTGTGTCTCTACCCCAGGTGAAATCCCTGATGCGGCATTTATCCATGCTGCCAGAAAGCGCAGACAGATGGCTAGAGAGCTTGGAGGGGATGCTCCCCTGGTGGAGACGGAGGCTCCCAAGAAACGCCTGGCTCAGGAAGACCAAGACGCCAGTGACGATGAAGACGAGGAAGAGAAGAGGATACGCTTCAGTGGAGTAAAGAATAAAAGCCAAAGGCAGAAGATAGCAGAGGAGATTGGTACGAAGCCAAAATGCACAGTACATTGATTATGTTGCTTTGTATCTGCTCAGCTGTGTGTAAGACACAGACACTCCTTTGTTTGTGCACAGGTATTGAAGGTAGTGATGACGAGGCTCTGGACACAGGTCAGGATGAAGAGGTTAGCCGGTGGGAGCAAGAGCAGATTAGGAAAGGAATCAGCATACCCCAGGTAAGATGTGCTTCTTTGGAAATCTGCTATGTGCCTTCATGTAGGATTTCTGAAAAATGTCTAGATTTTCTACAGCTTAAATTTTTCATACTGTCTTACTCCTCCGTCATTTTGTAAAAAAAAAGATTTCATATAGGTTTAGTAAACTATAGTCATCATCCTTGGAAACATTTAGATTCAGCTTAGAAGTTGGTTAATAGTATCACAAACATGTTGACGGTCACATAAAAATGATCTATTTAAAAAATCGTCTCTTTCCATTTATTGAACACCAGCAGTTATATTATATATTCTTGTAAAACTGTTATGCTCTCCTTTCATTTTTGATATTTAGGTCCAAAGCACCCCGCCAGAGGACAACACAGTTTACTACCAGAGCAGCTATGAGACCCAGCCTTATGGCTCCTCCTACAGCATGCCTTTCACCTACAGTACAGTGACGCCACAAACTGGAAAGCTACCAGGCCCCCCCGACAATGGCTCTGTTCACTATGGGGCCCCTATTTGTGCTCTGAATCCGGTATCCATTGATCTGGTAAAGAAACGCCTGCAGGATAGGTAGGTTCAGCGGAGAACTGCCGCTGCGTCTTTTATCAGTCCTCAGCTCAGTGCGCAGTGGTCATGAGGACCCAGCATCTAAAGGCCACAGAGGCAAACCTTCTCTCAGATTTGACAATTATTATGGAGGTTACAAGTAATAATATTAATTCCTGTTAATATTTGTCAAATTGTGGAAAATGGACTAAGAATTTATGTCCATTGTCCTATCTGACTCATCATTATTTCTCCACCTGTTATGTTATGTGTTCGTAGGCTCACCCAGATGCATGCAGGCCACGGTGCAAATACCAAACGCTACGAGCAGATCAAGGAAGACCTAGCTGCCTCTGAGACTGCCATACAGCAGCTGGAGAGTTCATCCAATGACAATGCAGATCAATATAAATTCTTGCAAGAGATGCGAGGGTATGTTGGAGACTTGCTTGAGTGTTTCAGTGAAAAGGTAAGGGATAATTTAAATGCAGTCTGATAAGCTGTCTGCTGTTTTGTGTCTGTGATCAGAAAACCAACCTGTCCCTTAAACGATAAAGTATTTTTAAGCATTATTCAGCACAAAAAAGGAAAAATCTGTTTTTTTGTTGTCTGGTCTTTTTTTTTCAAGAGCCTTTCATAATGGCTAAATTACAGCAGCAGCAAATCTATGTGACTGCAATTTCTGCTTTCAGTACTGTCAGAAATGCAACCTTTTGCATGTCAACAGCATAGTTGTAGTGCACAAACGAAATGCTTTTTTATCCGTATATCAAATATACAAATACCCTGTCTGAACTAAGACTATGTGTCCTGATAGATGGAGAGAAATTAAATGATGTCCTGGTAATAATTTTATTTATCTACAGCTACATGCATGTCCACATAGAATAACAGATTGATCTTGCAGCATCAGACCAGAAACAACGTGCAGCAAAGAGAGGACGGGCCTTCCAGCTGTCAGCATGTGTTTCCACTGCTAATCAGAGCAGAGAACATTGTGATTAATCCAGAACACCAAACATGTCAGCATGACTTCATGTAGAGTCATTTCATGTCGTGTAAACATGATTAGATTGTGTTGTATTTTGTCAGTGCTGAGTAAGCCTGTCGCTCCTGTGCGTTCACAAAACCAGACATTTAACATGTCGTTGAGCTGGTATGATAGCTTTAATCATCTAAACTGGAGTCTGCAGTGTTCAAACCAGAGATATCCAATTCTCACCTGACCGCATTGATTGTTTGCTTCCATTGTTTTATTTTCCATTACGCTCCTTTTATTCCTCCAGCAAGACACCCCAGTGACTCGGAGTCCAACTTTTGTTGGGTCAAAGGTCACAAAAGGCATCATATCTTTCAGGTGCCTGCTGTCCTGGAGCTGGAGGCTGCCATGCACCAGTTACTAAGGCAACGGGCCTCACGACTTGTCCAGAGAAGACAGGATGATATTAAAGATGAATCGTCGGAGTTTGCAAGCCTTTCAAGTCAGTCCATCTTGAAGGTTTTTATGATTTATTTGAACGGCCTCAATAGTTCTCTGAGCTCGCGTGTGTGTGTGGCTCATATTCTTACATTACCCACTCCACATCACCCCATTACAGTTTCCTCATGAGTACGATTAAGGTTAAATGACATTATTTTGTTTGCGTGGGCATGTATGCAAATAGGGAATGTGGTATAAGAGAAGCTGTTTGAGCTACTTAGCCTCACAGCTGGATGTTTATAAGTCAGCTCCAGTAATGTGCCTCTGTGTAAAGATGAGACTTGTCATCTCTCTGTTATATTTCTGAAAGGTAAGTTACGAGAAAATGAATGGTGCCAAACATATGCCTCAATTATAGTTTTTGCCTTTTTTTATTTTTATTTTTTACATTAGGTTGATGAATCAGTTCATTTTCAAAGTTAGAATAGAGTTTATATACATGTACATAATTTAAGATTTGGGGGTATTTTTAAAGGGATTAACATTTTTTAATGCATGGAATGCTAAGTTTTCAGACTAATAATGAGTAAAGGGTTGTCTTATCTTGTCCGTGCCGGTATTAACATCAGTCCTCTCTCTTGCAGATAAAGCTGTCATGGCTCCTAATCTGGACTCATTTGGTCGAGACCGTGCAGCATACCAAGAGCACAGCCGTCAGAGGAGGATAGCTGAAAGAGAAGCCCGGCGGTAAGAATGAATAAGCTGTTTGATAGATATTTTGCTCACTTTCTTTAAGCATAGCTTCATAGGCTTTTTGGGAGTCATTTTGGTTCTCAGTTGGAAAGGCACTGCAACCCCTCTTAGTCTCACTTTTTTTGCTTTGTGGGTGGTTTCAGAACACGGCGGCGGCAATCTAGGGAGCAAAATGGAAAGAGGGCAGAGCATAGAGAGGGCTTATCATCTGATGATGAGGAAACGTCCACTGACATCACCAGCTTTGACATGGAGAAAGGTACATAACTGAGTTAACCCACAGTAAATGGACTATTAAATAGTGTAAAAAGGATGACGAAAAGAATTGAGAATCATGTCTGGTCTATTCCAGATCGCATCGTGAAGGAATGTAAGAAGGTGTTTGAGGATGTGGTGGAAGACTTTCATTCTCTCGACTGCATCAAATCCCATTTTGAAGTTTGGAGAAGAGAATACCCAGACTGCTACCGAGACGCTTACATCAGCCTCTGTTTGCCCAAGCTCTTTAACCCTTTAGTCCGGCTACAGCTCATTACGTGGAATCCTCTCGAGGTCGGCACATTTTCAAAGTGACTTTCTGTGTTTTTTTACTAGAGCCAAACGATTAGATGGTTTATTTTTTAAACGGCATTGTTTGTCTCTACTCTGCAGACACAGTGCGCAAACTTTGAGTACATGCTCTGGTTTGAGGCGCTGCTGTTTTACGGGCTTGAGGAGCACAGCGCCTTGCAGAGTGGAGACGGGGACATCGGCTTACTGCCCGCCATTGTAGAGAAGGTCATCCTCTCCAAATTATCAGGTAGCGAAGCCTACAGAGCTGCACCAAACTGGCCAAAGAAATTTCCCCTTGGGAATTCATGCTTGTGTTTGTGTTAGTCTTGGCAGAGCAGGTGTGGGACCCGCTGTCAAGCAGTCAGACCGCCAGGCTGGTGGGCTTCATTCACAGACTGATGAAAGGTTACCCCACTGTGTTGCACGGGGATAACAGTTACACACAGGTAGAATTCTGTATAACACTTTCTGTCCCTTTTTTGTTTTGTCATTAAATATATGTTGTTTATTTATGTTCATTGTCTAAGAAACGTTGTTGTGTTCCCAATTCTGTCTGCGTTAGGACCTTTTGAAAACAATTGTCTTAAGAACCAGACGGACTCTGGATGAAGATGTTTTTCTTCCACTCTATCCTAAAAGGTACATTGCACAGTTAGAAAAAAAACAAATGCATCCATAAGTCTGAAACTGGCTTAAAATAAACCTTTTTTCCTTATTTGTACAGTGTGATGGAGAATAAGAATAGCAGTGCTTACTTATTCTACCAACGGCAGTTCTGGTCCTGCGTGAAGGTACATATTTTACAGAAAGGTTCTAACTTTGGCGGAATATAAAATATGTATTTGTTTTCAATGCATTGTGAGCACTTAAAAGAGAATAAAGAGGTTCACAACAGTTCAGAGGGTCTGACCCAGCCCACAGCTACAGCTTCTTTAACCTAGATTCATGACAAATGTACCCAGTTTGGTAGTTTTAAAAACGTAAACAAAGGTAGAAAGTAGTAGTTACATTACATTTACATTCATTCAAAGCTACACACAAGAGGAAAGAGTACATGTAAACTATTCCCAAAAAAAGAAACGATGATAGAGGGTTCCTTGTCCAGCTCATCTGCGGTCATTTTCATTCAGCAGGTTAGATGATGGATTGATAGATTTCATGAAAGAGAAAGGCTTGTTTTTTTTAGAAACTAATTTCTAAAATGCTTAACTGCCCTGTCCCATTTAAGTAAAACTGAGTCGTTCCCTCTTCTGAATATAGCTGCTTGGCAACATCCTACAATGGGAAGGTATCTTATCCAATTCCTGCCTGAAGGACCTGGCTTTGGACAGCACTCTCAATAGATACATCCTCTCTGCCCTGCAAACCACAGATACCGGGGAAGAAAATGTCCCCAAGTGCCAGAAGGTAATTGATTCTGTATTACATCCCATTTATTTTATGAATGTCCAACATACTTTATATATCCATCTGGAAATGTGTGGAAAGAGCAGGGTTGCTTTTACAGCTGTTTGCTTTTCTGATTATCTACATTGGTTCACAAATGTAATGCTGCAAGTATTGTGAACTAATGTACAAAAAGTGTCCTCAGAGATTCACATTACCTCTGAGATAATTAAAGCTTGAGATTTGCAATCATACTGTTCTGCTAAATGCCCAGATTCAGTAGTAATGTATTACTTTAAAGAATGTTTTGATCATGTCTTATTTAGCTCTTTTTTTTAGCCAACTGCAAACACACAAGTGGAGGCTGCCCCTTTGTTCCTGCTGCCATTTCCAGCCTGCATTTTGAAACTTCTAAAGCTGCCTACACAGAGCTGCTGCAGTTTAGGATTTCTTAACCCTCATAGAAATGGTTCCTGTCCTCCCCCAGGTGGTGGAGTGTTTGCCATCCCACTGGTTCTCTGGACTGAAGGGCCAGCAGACGCTGCCTCAGCTGGAGCCCCTCTGTCGTTACCTGGCACACCTGGCTAACACGCTGCACCGGAGCGGGCTTGTGGTGTCGGATGTGGAGCGACGCACCACTAAGTAAGCAGCTCTCTGATTTAAGTAGAGGTCAACCTGCTGGTGTCTTGTCCATATCGGCAGTCCTATATCCCATTCCTGTTCACAGGGAGCAGGTCAGAGAGGTGGTGAAGATGTTGGGCCAGATGAACGCCTTGGACCACATCATTGCCGTGGCAGCAGAGCAGGGTGTAAAAGACATCAAACTACTGATGGAAGTGAAGTAGTAGAGGGGGACAAACCAGAGGCAACATTTACACACATTTTGCTCTGCTCAGCACATTTGGAGCCAAAAGATCCCGAAGGACGATTCATGGGAAAAAGTGTGTCGACGATCGTGGAATAAAACTCAGCAGTCGTCACTGCAACTTTAAAGGAGAGGAGAGAACGGCCATTTTTGTACATGTTGTGAATAATGTATATAAAATGTGCTCATTCATGTATCACCACAGACTGATGCTGACAAAAGGCCTCGTGTTGTCAGCTCATAGAGACTCCAGGAAAAGTACATGCAGGCAATATTTTTAAACACTTAATTTATTTGGAGGGAATTTTTTTTTTGACATGGATTACGTTTTTGAAAGCATCCTTTCCCTTATTTTCGTCACCAGATTCCACCAGCCTCTCTGTAAACTACACGTAACTGCCGCACATCTGTCACAGAGCTATCTTTTGGGGGGGTGGATGTGATAGTTCTCTGACCCATGCCTCATTCTGCACCTCCAGGAAATGCTCTGTTGACCTTACAGATTTGTAAGATATATGTTTTAGTATTGTGTTTTGCCTGTGAATAAAATATACATTGTTATTCTGTTTGTCTATTGGATATAATTGTATTGTTTAAAATATATTGTATAAAGGACACTGGCCCATTTAACTTCCAAGTACATATTTATGAATAACAATTAACTTAGGGAACCATCACTAGTGTGTTTTTTTTTTGTTATTATTAATTCCTTTGTCCTCTAAATTATGGGTTGTCAATGTGGAAATTAGCTGAGTTGCACATTTGCTGACTTTTGCGGCTGTTTCCAGTCAGCAGGACCCCACATCAGGACAGTACACTCCATGCCTGGTGGTTGCTCAACTGGGAGAAGGCGGAGCCGCACGTTTTCTTCCACATGTGTCCCCCTCCTCCACCTAAGTCCTGCTTGCGGAACATCTCTTAAAAACTTGTACTGTATTTTACCACCACCTTCAGCAGTGTACATCCTCTTTGCCCGGTGTGTCTGTGTGCGGATAGGGGCCGGACAGTGAAGAGCGCGTCTTGGATCTCTTGTTTTGACGGTGATTAGGTAAAGTATCCGACTGCCGTTTAAACTTATTTTACGATTAGCTTTGAAACTACTTGTAATGCACGGTTATACTCAGGTTGTGCATGTCAGCGGGATAACTAAAACCTCTTAGTTGTTTCTGTACGACCACGTTTCCCTATACGTGCGATCAGAGCCGCAGGAATGCCACTAGAGTTACATCATTTCTGTAAAGCTGCGTCCCTTACGCACCGACACAGGGTTCGTCTTGGCTTGGATTAGATACATTTTCTGCAGACGGGGGGGGTTGCACCGTGTCCAGAGCCGTAGCATGCCCAGATGAAAGGTGGTGTTTGTGAGGCAGAGGGGCGACTGTGACATTTAAAGAGGGCTGCCACTGTGCGGGGCTTCAGACTGATTTCAAGTGGAAACGCGTCTGAGTGGGTCTGCAGCCTGCTGTGCGGGGGTGGGTGCAACGTGTAGTGGAGTGAGAGCAACATGTGGTCAGTGAGCAGATGCTGCCTGGCAAAAGCCACTGTACAAATCTGTAGTTCAGGGAAAAGCCCACAGTCTATGCACCAGAAACATATGCAGCCCTTAAATGTTAGTAGCAGCTTTACAATATGTAGAACTGCCCTTTGGTTCAAATAACTTCTTTTTGCTTGTAAGCCTGCAAGATTGGGCTCAACTGTACATTCAAGGAAGAAATGGCAGATATGTAAAAATATTTATTTGATATAAATATGAAAATTGAAACTACAAAGTAAGGCCATTGTAAATATGTGTTCTTCCAGTAAAGTACTGTGGCAAAGCGGACTGCCTGCTGTCTAAAGCGGTGTAAACCGTCAGCCTTTTAAAGAATGAGTCAGAGTTGACCTTTTGATTATGGATAGCAACAGTTCAGACCAGCTTCAGTGGGTCTAACTTTAGCTGGTCTGAAAGTAGGTCAGTAGTGGGCAAGATGCTGAGCACAGGGCAGTGCTTGTGTTCCACACAAAGTCGGGCAGGATTGTGCCTGCCTGTGTGTGCGGGAGCTTTCCAGGTTCACTGAGCTCCTAGTTTCGTATTTCATCTTGGTAAAGTTGATGTTGCAACATGTGTACACATTGCATTTTGGCTTATGCTTTACTGCCATTGAGATTCAGACAGTTTTGTTAGCATGCAGTGAGCACTTACAAAAAACAGAATCTAAAAAGCACACGTCAGGATCAGTACTCACAAATATAGCTCACTGTCATATATCTACATACTCAAGTATATTTTAAGTAAATAAGAAAAGTTACACTTTTTTCAGATAAAAGCAGAACATGATTTAGCTTGACATTTGAATTGCTACAACGTTTAGAATATTGTATAAAGCGTTATTATACCACTGGGGAAAAGTATGAAAAAGTCACCATAGTTTAGACAGCTGTCTCATTTCCATAGCTGTTTAAAGAAAGAGTGCTGAGACATTTCAATGCACTCAACCCTACTAACCCTAATAATAATAAAAATGCACATACTTCAAGGTCATTAGATTTGTCATTTTTGGCCTCAATCAAAAGTTTGAATCTCATTTTGTTCAAATTAGAACAGTGTTGTTGGGGTTTATTTTGTGTCTGACTGTATGTAAGCTGAATGGAATGGGTGGGTAGAGTCAAGCTTTTGTTTCCTAAAATATGTGATTATGCCTTTAATCCGTGCATGTGTTGAATGAACGTTACATTTTTTTCTTTTAATTTGTCAAAAGTTTAACCTTAAAAAATGTGTGGGTTTTATGTTTTAATTGTCTGCAGGTGATTGATTTGTTTAATGAGTTACAGATCTAAGTTTACTGAGACAGAACATTCTTAACCATTGCTCTCCATGCTGTATCTCTGTCTCATTGTTTATTCTGCCCGTTTATTTAGGAAACATTACGACCTGACACATTTGTTTAGTGTTATTAGCCCAGTTATAATTTCCGTTCTATTTAGGATCTGAGGCACTGCCTGACTTTGACTCATTGTATTGACAGATACAATGGTCACCACAACACATAATAAACCAAAGGGACCCAGTGGAGCACACTATAAACCCCCATGAGCTTACTCAGTCAGATAAGAACATCACATTCTTTTTAGATGTTAATGTGAACCTAAGGACAAAAAGATGACACCAGAGAAAGGCACACATTTTCATGAAAGCGATTAAAGTTTCTAAATCGTTGAAACAGATGGGAAATGTCAGCAGTCCAGTAATACACGCTGATCTCTTTCCTGTTTTAATCATGTGCTTGTTAGAGTTTTTTTTCTTTCAGGTCTCAGATTCAGTGGGCTGTCACAGTTTTACTATTGTCCATCCATAATCCTTTGTTATGACTGCTCATGGAGAAAGCCTATTACCTCAGAAAGTGAGCATTCTGCAATGCGTGTGAAGAAGAGTAGAAGCCACAACTGTTTGCTTAAGATATATCATCCTGTAAATCAACGTTTATCTGTTTCAATTAATTAGTTTAGATTATTTTGAAAATGATTAATTTAATATAAAAGCATACCCATCTGTTTGGAGCTTTGAGTTTGACTGTGTTTGTACCATTAGATAACATCTCTCAATGATAGACCATGTCCAATTCACCTTTTGCTTTGATTGGCTGTTTGGGATCACGCCCCCTCTCCCTTCAGTTACACCCACTCCCTGATGAAGATTATCGTTTCTGTCTTCCCCTTCACTGCAGTGCATCATTGTGAAGCGGGCAATAGACTGTGTGTACCTTTGCATTTATATTTTTAAGTGAGATTTTGCATGCTTTCTGTAACGTTCATACTTTGCAATTGAGGCACTGACTTTGGATACATGCCCTTTAAAAGCAATCCTTTTCTTCTAGTGTCTTCCAATGAACTGCTGCTACAGTATGTGATTGCAGTTCCATGCACATGTAACACAAAATCAGCATTCCTGGAGCTACCTCCTGTTTCTAGTGTGTATTTCTGAGAAACATAAATAACAGAAATGTTGCTGCTTATGAAGAGAAACTGGTTTTACGAGATTGGTGCATTTTGAAAGTGCATGTTCGTGTATAAGTGTGTGCTGCTTGGAATAGCCTAGCCATGTGATTCTTCCATATACTATTTCAGAGCGCTGATGGTCAAACACTCCACAGTCTACCCGACAGCTCAAAGAATAGTATTTGCTGACTATTCTTTGCTTCTAATCCCTTTACCTGTTCTCCACCTTTCAAAGTTTCCACCCTGAACTGTAGCTGTGGGTATTTTCAAGTAAGTACTTGAGATTTTTGTCTTCTTTTGCTGTGGCAGGAATGGGTTCATGTCATTCGGACATGATTTGCTGTAGCTGCGACTCATCGTGATTTTTCTTTCAAAGGCTGAAGGTTGTCTCAGGCCGTCACCTTTACTTCCCCAGACGTGTCATTGTTTAGGTCTTGTTGCTTGAATTGACAGAAAACTTGAGCAGTTGCATAACCTTTGTACTCAGGTCAGTTAGGGGTCATGTGGTTCATGTGGGCTACTTCTTCTGTGTTTTTGCATGGACGTTTAATGTGTGGTTACGTCTGCTAGAACTTTGTGGTTTCCAATGGAATTCAAAATAATTGTTGGTATAAACTTTTTTTTTTACATTCATGGGTTAAGATGTGTTAGTTTTTCCAGAACAGGAAGTTATGTACCAGCTTTGCATAGCAAGTGGTAAAGTCTTATGAAAATATTCAGCCATGGTTTTTACCTAACTACTTAATTTCCATTATATGCACCTCAGTATGAAATGTTCCCCAAATGTAATTTGTTCTTGCAAAACTCATACTGAGTGTAGTCGTCGGCCTGCCTCCACATCAGATTCAGGGTGAATTGAAATATATCCAGTGATCATTTAAAAAGAAAATGTGTGCACGCTAAACGCAGGTATTTCATGTTCGTGCGACGTGTCATGACCTAAACAACTCATCTGAACCTATCGGTGTTCGACACTGACAGCTACACGTGTGCTTAAGTTGTTAAATAAGTCGACACAAATGGCTCCCTCTTAATTACGGGTTACACGTATTTGTGAAACAGTTGGTTGAGTGAGTCTGTTTTGTCTGAATAATCATAAAAATAGTCAGTATTTCTCTTTAGCTCTTTTTAAGAAGCACATCAATATGTTTACTTCTGTTATTGCCAGGAAATAAGAGAGCTTGCACCTGTGTAATTCTTTCCACATTATTTCTAGGAAGATCTCGCTAACCTCCCTGCTGACTTACAGCACTATAATAAATGATACCATGTCAACAGTAGTGACCTCAGTATAAACCTGCCACCACAAGAGACTGACTTCAACATATTCTGACCTTAATGTATCCTCTCATTGTGGATATTGAGGGAAAAACCCTGTTGTACTGTGTGGCAGTACTAAAGTCCATCATTAATCCATCTTGTGTTATCTTATTTGATATATTAAAAAGTAATTAAAGCTTGGCCAAAACATGATATAATCCTGGCCATGTGATGTCTTTATTTTGCATGTTTTATGTGAATGAACATAAAACAGGATTTATTTGACAATATATGACTTCTTTGGATATTTTAAAACCCCAGTGAAAGTTTTTCACATGTGTTTTAATAGACCAGGTTGAGAAATTCTACTTGAGCCTGAATACTTTCCGTGAAGAATAAGGGAGTGCTACGCAGGTACACCAGCTTGGCCTTATATGGAAGTTTCCGTGTGTTGTAAAATGGCTGTTGTACTGTCCACACGACCTCTGGAGTTTATGTCCTCATGTCAGAGGGCTCTGACAAGTTGCCATTATCTACAAATGTGTCATGGTGTTATGTCAACCTGGTGGCATGTCACTCACTTTATCGGTCTTTTTTTTCTTTTTTTTAGGTCGTATTGTGTATCTCAGTTGGACAGCTACAATTTAGTATTTTTTGTTGGGGGACATTGTTCCTCCCATCCAATTTCTCCATCTGAAGTCCATATTTTCCTTCGCTTAGTTATCAGTATTTGATCTCTGCTTGATACAATGAACAAACTAGGGATAGCTAAGACAATGAGAATTTTTTTTCTACGTTATTTGTCTCTAGACCATATGAAGACTGCTCAAAGTTTTGTTTTCTTTTACCTTAACCCTTCTGCGTCCTCCTGGGGTCATTCATACCCTGGTTTCACATAATCGTATGAATGATGGGGGGACGAGGGTTGAAAAGATGCCTATGTCAGACATACAGTTAAAAAGGGCATAATCTAGTTAAGATGAACTACCTGGAATAACTGTGGCGATATAACAGAAGTTTTACATGTGGACTCGGTAACTCAGTTAATTTTCTTATCTTAGTAAAAAATCCTGGTACTTTATCAATGCAACTACATGAGTGAAAAGAACCTAATATTTACTAATGCTGAAGAGGAGACCATTATCAATCATTTGGAATATAAGAAAGATGTAAACATACACCTGCTGTGTGTCAGTCAAAGATGGACTGATAATGAAAACAAGTCTAATGAATCAAATATGCTTACTTGCATTTACTGGTCTTTGTTTTCCAACCTCTGTGCCCCCTTTTAGGGTGTGTGTGGTCTTTCACCTTCTGACCTGCGACTTCTAAAGCCCAGAAGACACCCTCTACCCTGCTGAGGCCTCCATGGCGCTGAACACGCTTCTGCGCTTTGGGAAGCAGTTGCTTAGGGTGAAGGTGGTAAACTGTGACTCCGAGGAGTCCCGTCTGTCGCGATGTCTCAACACGTTCGACCTGGTAGCTCTGGGTGTGGGCAGCACGCTGGGCGCTGGCGTTTATGTGCTTGCCGGCGCTGTTGCACGAGACAACTCAGGTAATTCTGCATTTCTGGAGTTGATGAGATTGGAAATTGTTTGACCTTTAAATCATGGTTCTTTTGGTTCCTTCTCTACCACCTCAGGTCCTGCGATCGTTCTGTCGTTCCTGATCGCAGCCTTAGCCTCAGTGTTGGCTGGTCTTTGTTATGCTGAGTTCGGAGCCCGTGTCCCAAAGACAGGCTCAGCGTATCTTTACTCTTATGTGACGGTGGGAGAGCTGTGGGCCTTCATCACTGGATGGAATCTCATCCTCTCCTACATCATTGGTAAAGAAAAACAAAAAAGAAAAAAACTACACTGCTCTCCTTTTTTGCTTGAATGTAAAGGACGATGTTTGTATGTTGGAGAACAGGAAGAGAGCTAATATTTCCACGTGATAGGTACATCTAGTGTGGCCCGTGCATGGAGTGCCACCTTTGATGAGTTGGTAGGAAAGCGCATAGAGCAGTTCTGCAGAGAGAACATGTCTATGAAAGCTCCAGGCGTATTGGCAGAGTACCCAGACATGTTTGCTGTTCTCATCATAATCACCCTTACAGGTAAGCAAACATCCCTCATTTGGCATGTATTTGCTTTTTTTATACTATGTACTTCACATTGAGCACATTAAGTGAGTTAGCAACATGTGTTCTTCAAGCAATTGTGTAAGCATTCTAAGGGTACATGTGTAATATCAAATCATAGTTGAACAATCTGTGAGGAACAGCCTGTATCTGTATGTCCTGTACCTGTATCGGTCAGTGAACAGTAAGTGCTGTGAAAGTACATGAGTCGTATTGAAATAGTTACTTTTATGATGATTGGTATTTTTCCCTTACCTTCTTTTGCTCTTCTCTTTGTAATTCAAAGGTCTTCTTGCATTTGGAGTGAAAGAGTCAGCAATGGTGAATAAGGTTTTTACATGTGTCAACGTGCTGGTCCTGTTGTTCATGGTGGTCTCTGGCCTGGTCAAAGGCACAATGAAAAACTGGCAGCTAGACCCTGAGGAGATCCTACATGCGAATTATTCAAATAGCTCCAGTCACAAGTAAGATATTATTACTCTGTTCCTACATTTTCTGTTGTTTTTCAAAAGCTTTTTGGTTTTAAAGTCAAAACAAGCAAAAAAGAGATGGATCCTCTTTCAATTTTCATGTTATGCCTCCCAAGACATAATGGAAAACCAATCAAACAGGTGTTAAAATCAGGTTTCAAACTCAGAGTCAAAAACTGTGAACAAGTTTACATGAAATTGAAAAAGAAATATATTGTTTTACTGTGGCAACAACTGGACTTTTGAAATGCATCTAAACATGTTAGAACTGCTGTAACACAATCATATCATTTGCTTTAGCTCGACATCGGGCTGCATGGAAGCCGCTCGAAATCAATGCAAATAACTTAATTCAAGCTTCTTTTCACTCAAAGAACTGTGGCAGCACAGTTTGAGCTTGTTGTTTTTTAATAAACCACAGGACTGGAATAAACCAGACTCAGCAAACAAGATGATTTAACCCTTCAGATTGGAAAAAGGAGGTTCTTCACTTGATATTCATCAATTTAAGTTCAACAAGTTTAAATTTAGTTTTATTTTTTACATTTTTCTTAAATAATCAATCGCTTCTCCCTGTACAGTCTGACTGACACTCTGCCAACCAAGGAGAGCGTAGGAGCAGGGGGCTTCATGCCATTTGGTTTCACGGGTGTCCTCTCCGGAGCAGCCACATGTTTCTATGCCTTTGTAGGATTTGACTGCATCGCCACGACAGGTCAGTGATGGATGAAACCCCAAACACCTTCTTTGTTCCTCTTTTGCTCTTTTTGTGTTTTTTAAAAAGGTATCTTAGTACCTTAGTACATAGAAAATAAACCCACCACTTAAAATGATCCAGCAGAGAAAAGAAAAAAAACTGGAGGATGAACTCAGCAACAGGGGATAACAAACAAGAACTGGGTCATCTGAATAGCAGGTGAAGACATCTGTAGCAAAGCCAACAGAAGTTTACAAAATTACACATGAACAAATATCACCATTCCACTTTTCTGGTTTCTCCTTTTTCTCCATTTTTCTTATCCTCTTGGGTATGCCTCAGTCTTTGGGTTGGGGAGAAACTTAATCTGGAATTGGAGCTGTTTCAGTGCATAACTTCCAAACCTATTACATAACAGGGGCAAGGCAGAGAGAAAGCTTCACTTTAATGCGTTTGGCCCACTTCTTCTGATGGCAGAAAACCAAATACCATGATGCAGATTTAGGCCGTAAATTACGTTAAAACGAGGCTTGGGAGAAAACCCTTCCTCTTTCTTATCTGCTCTTTGCAATTCTACTGCTGTGAATATACCACTACGTTTGCATCTTGACAAAGCATTTCTCTAACTGGTTTTCCCTAAGTTGTAAGAAAGGGAGTGTTTACACTTCTCTGGCAGCTTGCTTGCTCTCTATTCCCTAAGGCTTTACCCACCCCCTTTTTCCTGATTTGTAATAGGCTAAAATGAAGTTTTCCCTGAAATAACTGCAGGAGTTGTAGAGACATGTCTTTGACTTACACTCACAGGAAGCCATATGCTCACATGTAATTGGCTGGAGTTACATTAGCATCAAGCCATTTGTGTAAGTGCGCTTACCTAAACTAGCTATAAAATTAAGTTTAGAGATTTTATGCCTAAATTAAGCACCATTTTGACATTTCTTTCTTTCTAAGATTTCACACTTTTAACATAAACTATCTGTGAAAAAATTATTGATTCTGTTTTTGCCCCAAGGGATTTTAAAAAATGTGGAGAAATATTTCCCTTTTTCCTTCTTTTTCCTAAGAGTTGATGTTATAATTGCTTTATTATACCACATTTATATTGGTCTATTAAATGTCCCTGCATTGTACTGTGAATTCATTAACACGTGCCAAATGTTTGCCTGAGGACTTCTGTTGCACAATCGCCTGCAGCTGGGTGTTTCGCTCCTCGGCCTGCAGGGAATGAGCGCTATTTGTTCATTTTCTTGTGCAATACCACACAAACTGTGTCTTGAATACATCTGTTGGAAGAGTTTTCTATGTTTTCTCGAATGACGTCAATGTAGAAATAAGTTATTTACTAACAAACAAAAGCTGTCTCTGGAATTTTAGACTCAAGTGGTAACAGTCACAAACATTTAAGTTTGTAAATGGCTGTGTCAACATGATCTATTCCTCTGTGCTCGGTCAAAACCACAGTTTTAAATCATGAAAAATGTGCCAAGCATCTGTTGATGCAACCAGTGCAGTTCTGTGTGACACTGCGAAGAATCTCATATGTTGTAGCTGAATTGATTTTCTTTCTGGTCTGGCTCCTCATACATGTCCGGAATCACTCCCAACACCATTTGGTTAAAAGCACAAATCTCCTTTGTGAATAGCATTTTTTAGCTTTCCCCCCTGTAGAATGTGTTTATTTTTAGCACACCTTGCAGAATTTCTCATGGATTAACTGAGCTCTGTAGTCGTAAATGGAATCTTCCAGTAAAAGGGAGCTTTTTCCTTTTGGCACAAGACATTTTTGCTCACCGAGCGCTTTTTAAAAGATTTTTTAATTCACTCACCAGGAATGTTACCCCATTTAAGGTAATTTGAGGAAGCTAAAAAAGTAGCCGATGATGACTATACCATACTATACCACCCAATGAAGTGTTATTTCTGTTTTCTGTGTAGGTGAGGAGGTGAAGAACCCCCAGAGAGCCATCCCCATCGGCATCGTTTCCTCTCTGCTGATCTGCTTTGTCGCTTACTTCGGTGTGTCTGCTGCCCTCACCCTCATGATGCCATACTATCTCCTGGACAGCAACAGCCCTCTGCCTGTAGCTTTCAATTATGTGGGCTGGGGAGGAGCCAAATATGCTGTAGCTGTAGGCTCCCTTTGTGCTCTGTCTACCAGGTGAGCACTGAGACGCTGAACTCAGGGACTGCCGTGTTCTTTTGTCTTTTCTTTGAAAAACATGCCGATGTGCACATCTTTTTTAACGTTTATCTGTGTGTACATGTGTGCGTGTGTGAGTGTGTCTGTGTATTTTTAACTTAAGTAGGCATTTGACTTCTAAACTAAAAATAAAAGCACAGCTGAGAATATGATTTATTGCATCAGCGTGTGTGTGGTTAGGTAACATTGGTCATAAAACTACAAACTTAAACCTATTAAGGGTAATTTTTTCACTATACCGGTAATATTTCATTTGATTTTGTTTTTGTGTCAAGCTGTGTTAAAATGAATTCCATGCATTATATTTAAAGCCATTCTAATGTTTGTGAATATTTTATTGTGCTTGTGGATGTTTCTGCTCAGCATAAGGTGTATTATCTTCTATGTTATCTCCTACTTTCTTCTGTGTGATACTCTTATATATGTGAGCTGCTGTTTCTGTTCTCATGGCATTCTCTCGGGTGTAAGTGTGGATACTATATATCCTGGTCTTCCCCCCCCCTCCATGGTAGCCTGCTGGGTTCTATGTTCCCAATGCCCCGTGTGATCTGGGCTATGGCTGACGATGGGCTGCTTTTCAAGTTCATGGCCGAGATCAGCCCCCGCACCAAAACCCCGCTAATTGCTACCCTTGCCTCTGGCACAGGGGCAGGTGAGACACTAACACGCATGTCTTATCATGTATTTACTGAAGCCTCTTTTCATGCTGCAGGGCTGATTTCTGATGAGCCAGTTTGCAGGTTCTATTTTAAAAGGCTCTTTCAGTAACCTGGCAGAAATCAAAACCCCTGAGCATGAAAAGAGCTATATTAACTGCCTTGTGTCCAGGTACTTGTTCGGTTATCCCTTCAGCCTTGGTGTGCTACACTATAAATGTTCGTTCATTTAGGATGCTGAAACACCATGTTTCACCTGCATCTGGTCAAAGGAAACGCAAAATCCCTGAACTGCACGGTAAATGCAACCTAAATTTAAACTTTGAATGGAGAGTAACAGCATGGGAAGCATACCTACCATTGCTTGCTGGCATTAAAAGATCCTTGGCACAGCATCCTGTCCTGGTTTGGTGTCCTGTTGCGCATTCTCCTTCCCCAGCTCTGTGACTCATACCTTGCTTGTTATTTTCATCTCCTTTTCTCAAATTTTTTCTCTTGGCCCCTCTTGCCCTCAATCATTTCTTTCCACTTGTCCATCTATCTACACATCTGCCATCTCAATTGAGCGTTTCCCTCTTCACTCTGCCCCAGTCTGTTGGGCTCCATGTTCCCCCTTCCCCGTATCATCTTTGCCATGGCACGGGATGGGCTGCTCTTCTCCTTCCTGGCCCAGGTCAGCGAGAGGAAAGCTCCTATAACGTCCACTTTTGCTGCTGGGGTGATGTCCGGTAAGAGTAAGAGGAGTAAATGTAAAATATGAGGGAGAATATGTTCACAAAAAAGTTCTTTTGAAAGGGAAAACATGTATGTAGTACATAAAAATTCTGAAAAAAAGAGTGAATGGCTGTTAAATCCATGTGAAGTCCACTCAAGCAAGTATTTTCCGCTTCCCCCAATTGAAGCTGGAACAAGCGCTCGCACATGATCCTGAATTGGAATAGAAAATTGATGGACCATCCTTTTATATTTTATAAAATATATAGTCATGTGTTATTAGAATTATAATTGTTTTATTAGAATTAGACACCTCTAGAACAATTTATTCAACTTCCAGTACTGTGTTGCATCACTTCTGTATTTGTGCTGAAGAAAAAGACCCAAAAGCAGCCGAAGATGCAATAAGTAAGGCAAGAATACTCCAAAGAGAAACATACTATATTTCTACAACCTAACACAGGAAATTTAAAGTAGATGAAAATTGGTATGAAAATTGAAGTTGAAGCTTACCCCTCAAAACAAGTTACAGCGTGGGAGGTAAACCAATGACAAAACTGAAACAAAGAACAGAAAAAATGTTTATAGGACATCATGACGTTTAATTTATTTATTTAGTGCATCTATTTCCCATGTGACACACATGATGGATATCTCTATTCTCAACACAACCTCTTTTCATCTTTGTGATATCGCTTCGCACTATAGTGTCAACTCTCCTACAGGTCACTAGCTCCATGTTTAGCAGATTTATTATTCCAAGACGTATTGTAAGAACATTTTTTAAGGCTTGTCATGTGAGCTCTAATCTTTACTTTTCGCTTTTCTTTTTTTTTCTCTTTCTCTTAAAAATGAAAGCAATCATGGCATTTCTGTTTGAACTGAAGGACCTGGTGGACCTGATGTCTATAGGTACCCTGCTGGCCTACACGTTAGTGGCTGCCTGTGTGCTGGTGCTCAGGTCAGTGTTTAAGCTGCCATACTGGGTACAGAACATGGCTGTATTTGTTCAGTCATGAACTGCATGATCACGCCTACTGAATAGTGAAGGCTCATTGGAATCCTGTGACAGTGGAGCATGTTTCTGTCAGCCTGCTGTCCCGGTGCATATGGATGTGCTTTGATCTGTCTTACCGCCTTCATATCTCATTGTATCCCTGTTTTCAGTGACAGTGAAATTCAGTGCTCCACTCATATTTCTAGCAGTTTTCATACAATGAGAATTTCTAAAGAACATTTATTGCTCTTGAAGTATGTCCTAATTTTGTATGGATTCCCAAAACATGGTTACATCTATTGTGACTCTATGTCTTAAATATGAATCAAACTGTCATGGAAAATTCACTAAAATACTTTTTTGTTTTAGGTACCAGCCAGAGCAGCCCGCCTCGGTATACCAGATGGCCAGTAACCAAGATGACGCAGACATGAGTGATGGCCTGAGTGTCCCGAGCATGGACTTCCTGCCTGGTGTGGAGGAGAGGTTCAGCTTCCAGACTCTGCTGTTTCCGAGCAACCCTGAACCATCCACACTGTCAGGCTTCACTGTCAACGTCTGTACTTCCATCATGGGTACGTTCTCACCCCAAAACACAAGTTTCCATGAAAACATTTAGGGGCATTTTGTACTGTAAAATCAGAAAACAGAGAGGCTGCCATAGAAATGTATTATTATTTCACAATTAGTTTTGTCTGGTAGTGTTTGCAACTAATACACTAGTTCCACAGCTGTTTTTTTCCCATTTTTAACAACAGACTTTAAAATACATGCAGAGCAAATGCTTGGTTTCATTGCCTAACTGGGTAGTGTTTATGGAACATTCATATGCACTAAAGCAGTAATTAAATACAATAAATCATTGTAATTACTGTAACACAGCCACTGGAAAACCCAATGACGCCTCTCACAGTTTCCAAAACATTATTTTTTTAAGGCCCCTTTGCTTCCATTTCTCCCCATGTTTTATGAAATTCTTCTACCAACTATTAAACTCTCACACCTCAGAATGGAAATGAAGAGAGCTTATTCGGCAGTGCTGTGCAGAAGTTTATTAGTGTTTTATTTTGCTTTAGGCTTGAAATGATTTAAACATTTTGTACGCTCTTTTGCAGGAATACTGATCCTGACCTTCAGTATACTGGCAGTGCAGGGAGGCATAGCTGCGTGGAACATGATAGCCCTAAGCGTCATCTTCATGGTGTGTCTCTTCCTTGTTTTCATCATCTGGAGGCAGCCTGAGAGCAAGACAAAACTCTCCTTCAAGGTTTGATTTGAGATCTGTTCCACACCACTTTTGTCCAGTTAAAGTTATCGTGTGATGTGTGTTTACTCAAGCCCTATTCTCCTTTTAGGTTCCCTTGCTGCCTTTTCTTCCGGTGATCAGCATGTTTGTCAATGTCTACCTGATGATGCAGCTGGACAGAGGCACTTGGATTAGGTTTGCCATCTGGATGGCTATAGGTACTCCATTACTCATATGTTTCTCATCATATCTCCCTTCACAGAAAACTACAGTTTGATACTGCTTGCACATTATAATAATAGAGTTTGCCTGTGAGAATTCAACAGGGCATGTATATCCCCTCTTTTTAAAGTAATGCAATCAAGATCTGAATATGCATGGTGCATTTTGCAGAATGGATTTTTCTACTGTTTTGGACTAAAACTTTTTAAACCTCTCAAATTTAATTCTGTTAAGATGTGGATTTTAACATGACCAGACACCTTTAATTCAATCTGGTGAATTTAGTACTTCTCTGACTAACAAGTAAGTCACCTGTAGTTAAGAAATGCTTCTGATTAAGAAGGGGATGTTCATCTACCGTATGTTAAAGTAACAAGGAATATATTTTAGCCTTATTAGTCTCTTCTCCTGCTATTTACTTCACAAAGAATTTTGTGTTCAGATGCAATACTTCAGAAACAATGTCATCTTGTTCTTTTACAGGTTTAGTGATTTACTTCTTCTATGGTATCCACCACAGCGCTGAGGCAGCTACGACGCACTCAACTGTAGAGACAGAGATGAACGGCTTCAAGTTTGACCGCGAATTAGAGGCCATGTCAACAGAAAAAGAAGCCTTTCTCCGCAATGGCACTGATGTCAGGGAAGATAATGATGAAGATTTGTAGGACGCTTCAGAGCACGCAGCTCATGTCAGCCTGCCCTGACATTAGTTTAAGTCCCTCTCTTTCTGTGTCGAGGTTCCGTTGGAAAGCTAAGATAGATAATCAGCCCAAAATCTGTACACTTTGAAGAGGGGAACACAGATGGCAGGCGATAATTCTCATGCAGAAACATCCTTCATATCCATAATAGACATGCTGCAATGGCATGTAGCAGGTGGCCTGGTTATTCAGCTGCTAACTATTGCTTGGCTATGTGTGGAGGGAGGGCTCATGTTGGCAACATGAGTTGTGTTACTTTCTTAATGGATGTTCAGAGATTAAGCAGAGCAGTGATACATTTCTCTTCATGTTGGGTTTTATTTACTTCTTTGGGATGTGTATGGGTTACATCACTGTCGGTGCATATAAGCAATAGCTGCTGTCAGCTTGCCAGAAAGTTCCACAGTTATAGATTTCATTCTCTTGTATTTGCTTTTGTCAAATAAGATTTAGCAATCTATCTACATAGACCACCTGCTATGTACCCACAGTTGATAAAAGATGCTGTCCCTCCTTGCATTTTCTGAAGCCAGTTTCTGCTCCCATGAGCTGTCATCCATGGTTTAACCTTGAAAAGCTGAAGCCAATGTTTAGGGACTCCCGGTGTTGTTAGCAGATGTCCAGGTAGTGGTTGAAAAATATACACACTAGGACTTACCACTCTAAGAACATGTGTTATGATAGTTCTGAATGCTGACAGATACAAAATTGCACTCTTATTTGAAACTAATCTAATTTTCCTGATTCTCTAAGGATGAAACACTGACAGTTTGTGATGATCAGGTCAAGTTAGTGATAGATGATAGTGGACTTTCACAGTGCTGGATGCTGTGTCTTTGCATCTGTAGTTTGTGACATTCAACATCTATTTTTAAAAAGTATCATAGGTACACTTTTTTTCTCTTAGTGTGCCTTTTTAGAAAAATGTGTTTGTTCTCAATGTATGTGCTACCTTCTCTGTGAATATTACTGCTAAATTCCTAAGCATAGAAATTCCCAGAGCATTCTCCAAATTCAAAATTGTATCGAATATGCAGTGCATTGAATGAAAATGCCTCTTAAGAATTTGCCCTATATCATAATTTGTTTCAATCTCTGTTTTTATTGCTAGTTTCTATTTTTTACAATTAGCATGGACGGGGTGATTAATCAGTGCTTGTAAATATATTTTTAGTTGTCTCTTTTCATTTGATGGTGTCCATTAATTGAGCAAGTTAATGTAACCTAAACAGAAATGAGTGAAGTTCAAAGGAATCTGACTCGAGTAGCAATATTTGAGGCTATTCATTGTGCTTTTCTCACATTCATAGATTGATTTTTTATGTCATCCAGTAAAATGCTCAATTGGTTGTTCAAACAAAAGCAAACAGTCCAAACAAAGAAGATGTATGAACCTGGATTGCCAGAACAGTGTATATATGAAGTGTTTTGTATATTTCTTGCAGTAAATTATTTGTAAATTGAACAAAATGCTTTGTGTTATGGCAAATAACTTTTGCATTTGTGTTTTGGCCTTTTAATCCAGGAGGTCATTGTTAAGTCTGCTGTTGTGTGCCTCATGCTGTGTTTACGTGATCGGTGTTAATCAGGATAACCTCAGGGTAGATTTACTGCCTTAATCTCTCTTTTCTCATTGGTGACCTTTTTTGCGTTAGTGTAGCACAAAAAATATGTAACAGAACAAAACTAATGCAACATGTTCATGACTGTGGCTCATGGTGGGCTGCCTGTATTTCAGTGTTTTACAGCAGGTATGTTGTGATTATCTGTGTGACTTCACTATCCATTCAGACACTTCAGATGTTTGTGATCCACTGTGGAGACTGGCCTCACATGCTCTAACACGTCCTGGTTCATTTTCACAGTTCCTCACGTTTAATTAAAACAGCACTTTTTCAGTTCTTGTTTCACAGATGGTGAAAGCTTTAAGAGTCCAGTTAATCATAGTACACATGTACAACAGGCTATATAATTATCTTGCTGTGAAAGGGAACTGTCTATTTTAAAGCTCATTGTGCCCTATAAAATGGTCAAATCTCAAAGTTTGAATTCCAAATGTAAATTATGTAGCATCACATACCTGTGTGGATGAATTATTGCCTCCTCACAGCTGTGTCTTTTTCTTTAAAGATTGCAGGTGACATTATTTTTGATGTGGCATACCCCATTAGCATCTTTAATGTTTGTTTTCTTAATTACATCAGCAGTTTAGTAGATTTTATTATCTTGCAGATATCTTTGTCTTGCATTTCACATTTTGGTCACTCCACTTGGTCGGACATCAGCATTAGAAATGGTTACGTTCACCCAAGATTTGATCTTGGGAAAATAGTTTAACAAAATTTCACAGGTGAAATGCAAAACAGCTCCAACCTAACTTTATCTTCATGAATCATTGAGTGATCCATGCTCTGAGTCATATGGTACGAATGATGTTTTTGTGATGAAAAACTTGAAACTCCATCTGCTGACAGAGGCACTGCCAAAGGCACAACATAGACAGTAGTTAAGGCTAACCTTGATGCAAACCTGATGCCGTTTGGATTGTTAGGTTATAGATGCAGCACTGATAGGTGGAAGTTACTTACTTTGGAACCATCTGTTGGCTGTACCAGTGTTCATAAAACACAAGCATTCAGAGAGAAAGTTCTTCCAAACTTGTGCTATGCATCGTTGAAAAAACAACTTGTGCACTTAGAAATTGGTTTTATATACAAACTAACGGCAGTATTTACACTCTAAGGGTGTGACAACTCCTCGTTGTGAAAGTATTTTATGTGTCATGCATCATCCTGTAAATAAAGAGCTTTCTAAAAGTCTCTGTGGGATTTTGGGGAAATCTGTTCATTATGCTGCAGCTTCTCGCATCCTCCAGCAGAGGGCGTAAACGTGCAATGGAAGGAATTCAGAGCAAGCGTCTAAGCAGAAGGGTGCTCTGCCAGGTGTCGGCTGCAGCATCAGCACCACTCCTCCTCCAGCTCCCTCCTCCTCCTCCTGTCTGCAGTACCTCTCTCCTGGCACCGTTGCTTTCAGCCAGAGAGAGAAACAGAGCGCGGGGAGGGAGCCGAGCCATGCGTCTGTGTTGCCTTGTGCAACTCCAGTGTTTTTCGGCGAGTTTCTTCAGTGAATCAGCAGCACGGAAAACCTGGAAGTAAGTCGCACCGCTGAAAACACCCCGTAGATATTTAGCAGCGATACTCCGGAGGCCGGCGTTGCTTTCTAGAAGAAGTGTCGCACATTTTATTTTCTTGGTTGTTTCAATGGTCTTTGATGCCGACTGGGTTTGCTCAGCGTTTTCAGCTGAACTATAGACATGATCGAAAGGATATTCGTGGTGTATTTAATAGCGTCCATCGTGCTTTTCTTTTTTGTTCTTTTTAACGATGAAATTGATGTGTAATCAAAGTTGAGCAGGTTGTAAAAAGGCTGGATAAGGCTGTATGAGAGAAAGTGAGGTCAGGAGACAGAACAGGTTGGTGTGATGGATGGACCTCAGTGCTTGTGTCTCTAATGATCAGACATAGATTATCGGCTTTGGACTTTCCAACTCAAGGCATTATCCTCTGCACTGAAAGTTAACATCCAAACGGCTTTGAAGGATTTATTTCCCCATTATTATGGAAGATTTAATGATCAATCAATTTTGCAGATGTGTAACACTTGTTCTTTGTTTGTAACATTTGTATTGTGCCAAATAATGTTTTAACATGTAAATTAGTTTTGAAATTATGTTCATTTTGAATTTATGTTAGGGAAATAGTTTATTTTCATGTATAATTTTAACCTTCTTATCTAAGAAGACATTCATGTGAATGCTGAACTTACTCATTAGCACCGCCTCTCTTTTTCTGTGGAAAATATGAGGGACCCTAAGGCAAAGTGACAATTTCCATATGTGTTTGTCACATTCGCAGACCATTCCATATTTCGATCCTCACTTTTCTGTCCGAGGACCAAATGAAGGTTGTTCATATCATATTTCTCATCATAATTGATCGGCGTCTCGTAGGTTGTCCTTGAGACTGCTGAGAATAGTTGTTCCAGTTGGATGGATTATTTTACTTGATAGAGCAACTTGAGCATCGTTCTTGTCATTCATATTTTAAAATTTTCCAGCTGTATTACTCTTATTCTTTAGGATCTACCCCGACCGGTCCTCTGACATACTCTACATATTCAGTGTGGGCATAGTGGTTCTTGTGGTTGTTTAGATTGTCTGCTTTCAGTATTGATCCCAGTATAAGAGGTTTCTCACATTTGTGGATCTTGGAGTCTATTTTCTTAAATCTTACCAATCCTTCCCAGTCCCGTTAATGTGGAGGTTGACACTGGTGGTAAACCTCCAGGTGGTAGATCACATGGCCTTTCAACTGTTACCCGTCTGCTGTAGCTGCTGCTCCGGATGCTGAGGCATGTGGGATAGATTCATTAGATCTGACCTCAGCTATGTCTGAGCTGCGATCAATTTAGCCGCTCTCTGCCAGGAAAACCCTTTCACAGCAGCACGCATGGGTATCTTTGTGCGTTGTTGATTGGTTTCAGGTGGCTGCGTGCTGTATTTGTGTATGTGATGCTGCAGGTAAATCAGCTTGTCATAAAAGCCATGAGTGCAGCACACCGGTGCAACTTTCAAGGCCGTTTTATAGGACAGATCACAGGAGGGGAAGGGGGGGGGAGTAAGAGGGGAGACAATAGATGAGTTGAAGGGAAGTGAAGAAAAACGATGTCAGTTTGCTTCTGGTTGATATGTTCTTTGCACAGTATTTCACTTTTGGTTGAATGGATAAGTTGTACTTCCTGAGGTCTTTATTGAATTAGAGAATAATACAAACTTGAATAAGCTACAGTTATTTTGATTAGGTTTTATTGTGATCAGGTGTAGATATAAAAAAAGGCAATCCTTTTGCTCAGAAAATTGTAGAGATTTGACTATCTGCTTGTCTGTGAAAAAAGCATCAACACACATGATTACACATGTTTTCAAATTCATGCGGCTTTTGTCTGGAAGGTGCCCGCAAGTGTTTTGTAGCTCCTCCCCTTGCAGTAATGGCCAAGACATCAGAGGGTGAACAGAGAGGCACGCCCCCACTAACACATTCACACACGTGCACCTAGATGTTGCTGTTCGGTTGGGAGTAAACACCACGACCATTTTTTAACCTATGCCGACCTGTGTGTGATATTTTTGCTGAATATTTTGGTTTGGTTTGCGGGAAATTGATGGTCAAATGAAAACATCTAGGTTTTTTTTATTTTTGTATTTTACAAAGGAGGAACTGATGGATTGTTAACTTCATATGATTAATATTTCAAGCCATATCCTCAGAATATGCTTTTTTTTCCTTTCTTTTTTAGTCCTTTTTCCCATAAATAAACACATCAAACTACATCCCAGCAGAGTTACTTTTCCCATCTAGCACTCTCTTCCATTTCTCTGTCCATGACATAAACTCAGTCATTTTTAGAGGCAGTTTAGCACTTTTTTCTCATCTCACCATCCCAGAACCTTATTTTTTCGCTCAATTCTTCACTCACCTCTTGCTGATCCTTGCCGGCTCTCCCTCCCCCACACCCTTGGGGTTAGCACATTGCACATTTGCATTTACACATTACATTACAAACTAGAATCCCTCATACCCACTTCACTTTACACCCCCTTCTTGCTCTTTCAACACTTGAGTGTATTTTTCATGTATTCTTAAACTAAACAAAGGTGACTAAGTCTGCCGATTCAGTTGAATTTCTTTGTCTGGGTTTTCTCACCTTTCCAGCTATATGTCTGAGAACGTATATATAAACGCTTAGGTTTTTACAGTCCTCATATTCAATCTGTTTCATTTTATTTTTTTAATTTTCTTTTCTTTTTGGTTTGGTGGGGTCAGAACAGCTTTGCATACAAAATAACCTCCTCTCTTCTTTGTCCCACCTCATACAGTGTCACCAGCCATGCAAGAGTTAACATTTTTTTCCTCTGTGACAGGCATTAGGGTAGTGGGTGGAGGGGCTTTGCTAATAACAATGCAGTGCTACCAGCAGCCAGGGTGGACAGACACCCTCTTCTCTCCTTCACGCCACCTCTGTCTGGGAGTATTTTTGCCTGTGTTTAAACTGAGGTCACTTATCTTACAATTCCCTCCTCCTCACCAGACGTGTCACCCTGTTTCTGTTTGCCCATGCCGGTCTCTCCCGTTATCTCTTTGTTCTGTCTCCGTAACTTAATAAGTCTTGTAATTTCTCTTTCAATTCATGCAACTTTGTATTTGATTCACTGCACTTACGGGCACAGAAGGGACAGATAGATTCTTTGAATTTGCTAAAACCAGACAGTCAAAAATAGCAAGGAAAGGGTAAATTGGATCGTTAGGTTTCATTTAGTCTTACTGAGAGAGGGTTTGTCTTTGTCTGCTCTTTTGCTGCAGTGATAGTCGCTGCCTGAGCCGGTGTAGCAGTTTATGAAAGAGATGCTCCTTTTTTGTGTTGGATTATACAGACACAGGCTCCAGTCTGGGTTGCTGTCAGTGGTTATGGGTGCCTTTGTGTGGTGCTATTCCTGATTTCAGTCCGTCAGCTGAGAGACTGACATGAAAACAAAGCTCACGCATGAACGTGATGATGAACGGGTGAACATTTGAGCATGTATGGCTATTTCTCAGGTGGTTTGGCTGCAAAATTTAGATTTTCTATTAGTTTCAGAGCAGGTAGGAAACACAGCTTAATTGCATGCAATAAGGAAATAAATCATCTTTCATTGCTGATAATCTGCTTTCGGTGTTCTTTTTATTCAGTTATGTATGACCACCCACCCGGGCCCAAGATCCTGCAGAAATCCTGTTACAGTTCCCCTTGTGATATCGAAGGACTCCCCCAGGGTTACAAAGTGTGTGTGTGTGTGTGCGTGTTAGAGTGGGAGTGCAGTCCTACAGAGAGGTAGAGGGGGAAAGCTAAAAGGGGATTATTTGGGCAGCTCTTGTCTGCTGATGTGCCACCAATGAGGATGGAAATGAGATTGATTGTCTCACCCTGGCCCTATAAACACTGTATTATTGAGGTGGAGGTAATGAAAGGACAGAGTAGGGAGGAAGAAACAAAATAATTTTGGGAATCTCTGAAAGGACAAAGCTTCACGGGGTACTTTTGTGAACTGTAGTGTGATGCAGTCAGAGAGGCAATAATTCCTGATGAGTAGCATCAGTTTTGCTGTTCTTTTAGAGCTCAGAAAGAAAATCTTGGCAATTCAATGCTCAAGCGGATGGATTTTTCTAGGCTTGTTGTTCACTGTTTTATGCTACAGTAATCCGTTTTTATAAACATCACATGATCATTTTATTTAACCATGCAAAGATTCAGCAACAGAACAGTGAATTATCTTGTGTCTGCAGGGTGTCTATGTCTTGGGAAAATGAAACATGTAGCTTATTTCACTGCTATTTCTGTCTGTGCTGTTCTGCTGACAAAGACGAGAGGAGCTATATCGGATGACAGAGGTTTAGCGAATATCCAAATACAATTTCACTCAAGCTTTTCTTCTTGTGTTATTTAATATATGTTCACTGCCACATAGATACACAAGGGTAATGTAAGGTTATTTTTAACAAAATGACTTGCAGTAGAGAAATGGTTTAATCTGTTTCTCCAGGAAACTGAATTTTAATGTGAATCAGGCTCTAAATCTAATCATATTATACAGAAACACTTAGAAGTCATGAATTATGGTCATGTATGCATCATTGCTTTATCGTCTCTTTTGCTTCTATTTTAGCTCTGGAATCCAGACCAGTGTGAAAGTATGTGTGGATAAGACATGGGACAGGGGTAATACATCTACTTGTGTGCATGTATGTGTGTTGCTGGTGTCCACTGGGACCACAGAGCAGTAAAACCTGTCTGCTCTCCAGTGGGGGAGGAGAAGAATAAAGCAAAGTGCCAAAGACGAATGACTTCTGTAAAAGCCACATGTACCGCTGGACCAAAAACAAAGCTGCTGTGGAAATGCATGTGAGCATGAATGTGTGTCTAAGCAGGAATGTTATTATACTGTCCAGGTTCTACATTTGCATTTTAAATGATCATCTTAATCAACAGTACAATAAGCTTAAAAAAATAATTTCAGTTCCTAGATTAAAGCTTAAAATGTTTTTTTCAGAAGAATTTTAGAGGACTCAAATTTCTTTGTTCTTTTCTCATTTCTTTTCTTCCTGTCAAACACCAAAAATTTCTGACCATTTTGATGTTGCTTCAGAAACATCTACTTTAACTTCTACAGCTATATTCTTTCTTTTTAAATGCAACTAAAGAAACATCACAGATTTTTGTTCCCTAAATAAAAGTGAAATATATTCCTTTGTCTTACTTCTTTTTGCAGTTACTTTGAATATCAAAACCTTGTTTCTCTGTTGAAGACTCAACGTCCATCTTTAGTACAAATTACCAGTATGAAACTCGAGCCTCTTTGCAATTTATATTAAAGTAGCATTATTTCTGAAAATAAATGTCCAATAATGTATCTTTCCTCTCATATATAGGATTTACATTTTGCAATTCTCGTCCATCTGCTGTGGTAGAAATCTGCAACAACGATTTTCTCCTCTGTGTCCATCTGCATGTCTCATACCTCCCACGTTGAGACCGTGTCTCGGTCTCTCACCCACACAGACTGATTCCATGCCAATTCAAGATGAGGAAGATCTTTCTCTTTTCTCAATTCTGTTTTCATTTCCGCCTAAGGATAGGATCTGAGCTCGTCTTTTGTCACTTTTGGAGAGATGCTCAGTGTTCTTAAAAAATGCCACTGATAGGTTGGCATTTGTTCTGTCGAAAACTCCTTCACAGAAATTGATAGCTGGTGAGGTGTATTCTTTTCTTGACCTGTGCTCTCATCATTTCAACATTTCTGCATATATTTGGTGATGTGATTGTGTATCTTAATGTGTACGCTTATTTTCATCTGTGGTTGTCACTGAGAGAATGTATATGCGAAAGTCACACACAGCAGAGTGTGTGCATTATTTGCAGCTATAACTGACCTTCAGGCTTGTTCCCAAATGGGAGATTAAGGGGTCAAGATGTCTGTGCAATTCTGGTCCTCTGCTGTTTAAAAGGGTTTCTGAAAGTGAAATTTCTCCCTGTGTTTTGCACCTTGTTCAATCAATTTGCCTTTTTTTTCAATCAATCTGCTCCTGTATGTTTTATACATGGATAATGTACTTAGCCTTCCAAATTTTGGTTTTGACAGCAAAATAATCTTATAAAATAACATTTTACGGATTAGAATGAAATAAGGTAACTTGCAACATTTCATAAAATGTATTGTGTTGGAACCAAGGATTTCTTTAGGAGCAGAGGTCTATGTTGTACTAGTAATCAGTCTGAGCTCATTTTTACCATGTATCTGATATTTTCTGATATTTTCCAAATTGATGATTCATATACCTGCCAAAGGGAAGAATTCCCAAATGAGTTACTGATAGCATTATATGTCATCAAAAATAACTGAATGAGGAAGCACCTGTCAAGTGTCTTTTGTTCAAGTTCTGCTTATGCATCTTGTCATCACAAGTAATCTCTATTCAAATATCCAGACATTTTCTTTTCCTTCTTTGTCCTCTTGTCTTATTGGTCGTACAGAATTGATTTTGCTTGCTTCGCTGTTCGCCAAAATTCCAGTTATTCTGGTTCAGCCACTGTGACCGAGGTTAGCGCTCAGCTTCTCAGGATTGCTGTCATCAGCACAGGCTTTGGTACTACATCAGTGGCATAATCGATCTGCCACTGTGTCCGCTAGGAGAAGACTCTCATTCTGCAACAGAACTGTTTCTTTCTCCCAAGGCTATTTTTTCCCACGTCTTTAAATTTTCCATGTGCGTTTTAGAACAAGCTAACTGTGTGATGAGTTTAGGAATAATCTCAGCAGTGTACCCATAGAAAGAGTATGGCAGAAAGTTGGTGGATTTCTTCGCATGTCGGTTGTAATGTAATGGATTTTCTTTCTCATTAAAAATATTTTATCTTAAGCAACAAACTCCCATTAAGATATAATATATAATTATCTCAAAGGAATGTAATATGTGACTGGTTTCATATTATAAATATTTCTATAAAGAAGCCTTATGACATTTCAGCTCAATAAGTTCCTAAAAGCTTTAGTTTCTCTTTCTGGTGCATTTGGAAATAATTCAGCTCAGCACATTATGGGCAGAGTCAGATATGTCATTGGCAGTCGGAGAAACCAAATTAGCAGTGAATTTACTGTAACAGCTGCCACCTGAAACACAGATAAGCCACCTGCTGATGAGAACAGGCTCTCCTCCTGCTGCATATGTAATTAGAAGGTGGGAGAGCTATTCAAACTTTGAAAAGAACTCAAATTTTCATTTTTGTGGTTGATGACACATATCTGACATTCATTCATAATTCATTATAACATTGGTGGCCTAAATACACAGTATTCCCTGCCTACACATTCCTGCACTCCACATTTTCTCATAGCGGTAAAGTGAACTTGCATTATCTTTCTTAATATTATCTATAAGGCTGTTATTGGTTATCATTAGAAAATGACGACCTCATGTGTAGATTCAATTTCTCAGTTACCAGTTACTCAGTTAATGTAATTTGTTACAGTCAACATATGATTTAATTGAAAGTTCCTTTAGCATTTGTATGTATCAGTTAGATATTTATCCAAAATAGAAACAATTTAGCTCTAGTCAGACGTCCTGAAGTTTGTTTATGTCCCATAAACAATCTGAGGTGACCGTCCACACAAGCTGGGGAGATTTTAAATTGTTGATTCCTTGACCAGACTGAATATAGTTTATTGTTCTGTGGAGGCAAAAAGAAAATCCATTCTTGACAATGGTTGGATTTAAGTGAGTCCTGCTCTCATTAAATGTATATTTATTTTCTTTTATTTCAGATTAAAAAACGTCAAGCAAAGACAGCTTCAACCTTCTGAAATCAAGATAAGTTGGGACCTGAAGTGAAAAAAGATTCTGTGAGATGTTATCTCATCCCTAGATTATTCAACAGAGGCCTTCATCAAACAGTTTTTGAAGAGGAATAACAAAGAGGAAAGCCACTTTTCTAACTCCACAAATGGCCTCGTTATCTGAGTATGCCTAAAACATAAAAAAGTCAAACATGAGTGTTCCAACTAGTTTCCAAGGACTAAGGGTCAATGTTGATAGAGATGATAAGATTGGAAGTAAAACCAAGATCCCATTCATCCCCTCCAGTGATAATAATGCTAATCAGTTAACTTCAACAATTCATCAAGAAGGAAGAAGCCTCACTGAGGACACAGGATACAGCGCAAGCTCAATTCCTCCCCTGGTTTCTCAGAATGAATCTCCAGACAAGTTGGTGATTTGGGGTTCTGAGCAGCAATGTATGGAGCCTGACCTGAGAGAGTTTGAGCTTTTAGAATGCCAGGAGATACATACATTCTTAGGAAATAGGAATCGGGCAGAAGATGAGGAGGACGAGGATGATGAAGGGAGTATTAGGGATGGAAAATATGAGGGTCCCATGTCCATATCCTCGAGTTCAACAGCCAGTTCCACTTCAGTCGGCGTGAAGAGAAATGACAATGACAGCAACAAAGTCGACGGCAGAATTGAGAGGGGCAAAGCGAAGAAGATTGCCTGTCACAGCACTGAAGACTTGGACACATGTGTCAGTGCTTCAGTCGAGAAAAGGGATAACAGGTCAGGCAGGGATAGATTTAAAGGAGGTCTGAAGGAATCCAAATCTGAGACAAATGTGTTTGTCTCCAGTCTATTGGCTGTTTCCCTCAGTGGAAGCCTGTCTAGTGCCCTGGATTCTAGTGGAGAAGTCTCTCCCGTTTCTTTGTCTGGCTCAAAGATCCGTACTTGTCCCAACACCAACAACACTACCTCAGCCCAGTCCAACAGAAGTGCAGCCCCAGTAGATGCCAGTCAAAACTCCCCACCAATGCACTGTCAAGTGGGACCTGGCCGTCCTCCATACTGCAGCCAGGATCAGAAACTAGAGAGGACTTATCAAGGATATAACCAGTCCTCTGATGGTGTCCTTGGCCAAAGGAGAAAGGCTGGATTTGAGGAAAGAGTCCTGCCACCTCGACGGCAACAGCTTGTCAGGCCCCTTTGCCAGACAGAGATTGGGAGAGAGAAAAAGCAAATTGAGAATGTACTGCCTTCCTCTCTCAATCTATCACCTGAGTCACAAAGGAATGGATCCATCCGAAAGTTCACAAAATCATCTTTACGAGAACCATCAAATTTTTCCCACCTGTATCACTCAACTGGAGTCTCCCAGGTGACACTGCCCAACCAGGCATCCCAACAAGAGGTTCCACTTGTGGAAAAACAGCCAATTACAGATACACAGCAAAAATCTGGCCCTTCAAATTCTTCTTCAGTGGAGACGGTGCCACAGACTCAGCTCACGTACCGAAGGAATTGCTCCAGCCCCAACAGGATTGGGGTTGAATCCAAGTCATCTACTCCTCCCCACTCCCCTCTCAGGACACCCCAGGGCTCACCACGCAGGCAACCCTCTATGTTCCTCCTTTCCAGAAATGTCTCTGGAGTGAATAGGCATATCCCATCAGGGAGTAACCCCGCTGTACTGACGTCTGCTCAGGGTTACGGCAACAGTTGCTTGAGAGCAACCGTCAAAACTAATATAAGCACAAGTGGAATCCCTAAAGCGCCTCTTAACAACCAGCAGAGCTCCCCAAACTCACATCCTAAAGAAAGTTCTCCATCACCTAAACTTAAACCTAAAGGAGTTCGCCCCAAAATCATTACCTATGTCCGCAAGAATCCCCAATTTAAGCCCCAGGCTGCTGATGGACCTTATCAGGTATCCTCTCTGCCATCCAGGCTTTCCACATACACCCACAGCCAAACCCCTACTTCTAGCAAAGATGCCTCAAAAGATCCCTCCAAGCCCGATGCAGAGACCCGAGGAGCTCCATTGCTCAGTGCCTCCAATCTGCTTTATGACAAATACCGCCAAGAGATGCAGACAAACATTTTTTCACCGGGAATGCACAGCAGGAACATAAGAGCTCCTGTACACACAAACACCGTCCCCCCTGCATATGCACACAGCCACACAGCTCCCCCAAAACTAGGCAGCAAAGCAGACAACTTCTACAGGGCACCAACAGAGGTGAGTGTTTTAAGCATCAACTATCTTGTTTTCACTTTCACCAAGCTTGTATTCAGACAGATTGGGTATTTTTTTTACCTCTCTAATTCTCGGTCAAAATAATCAACCGTAATCCTCAGTGGTGTCCACATTTTTGTTAATTTGTCAATAAGCAGCAAATAATTGCTGCATGATATACAGTGTAAGGGAATAAGCTGTTACAAAAATGGACGAATAGATGGATGATGTAAAGTGTGTCATACTCTCTCATCATGTTATTAGATCCAGTATCTAATTCTTCAACTAATATCTGTACATCTGCTGGCATCCTTTTGGCACAGTCTGTTTAATGATTCTGATCTCTAGGTGGGAAGATCTCTCAGTTTGAAAGGTAGCTCTGCTGAAGATGCACTGCAGAGCCGGACAGCTCCGCAGGCCGGAGGAAGTGGCAGTCTCCTGCGCTCTAGCAGAGGTCTGCGTCTGGGCCTGGGAGCTGTCACCAGGACAGCTGCAGGCACTGCCAAGAGCAAAGGTCCCGGTCAAGGACAGAGGTCAGTCCTGGTCTTCAGCCAGCCTGTACAGCCTGTCAACCCAGCAGTCAGCCAAAAAGGCCAAGAACATACAGGTAGGTTAACTTATAAAAGTCTGAGCATTTGTGTATTTCTTTAACTAGAATACCAGATGGATGTGACCCACTTTGAGTTTTTGTATGCATCAGATTTTGTGTCAGCTCCCCAAAATCGCACTGAATCGGAGACTGCCTTGTCTGTTTTCTCCAGCACAGCAACAAGCAGTTGTGGGACCTGTATCCCCCCTCAGCTTGGCTCAAGATGAAGGCAGCTTATTAAAATGCATTCTCTGAGATTAATTTTGGTTGATCTGATTGGAGGACCGCAAAATATTCTCAGAGGGGACTTATCCTGCTCTAGAAGCCTGCAATTTACCGATGAAATTAAATAAATAGAAGATCCCTCAAATTTTCTTCTCAGCAAATTTCTGAGTCTGATCACACCTCACACTGCCAAAGATTCACGCTGCTGCTCGGCTTTCAATGAAATATTAAAATATGACATTTTCTCATCACCCTTCACTCCTGCTGGAAGGCTGTGCCATTTCCATTTATATTTGATCTGCTCACTCTGTCTGTCTGATAACGTGGACACACAGCAAAAGTACTGAGATGCACCCACATGCATATGTACCCAAATCCAGATGTATAGACCAGATCAACATACTGTTACGATGTGCTAGGCCTCCTTATCATAATCCCTACTGATACATGCATGGTGTGTCTGTATATCTTGCTCCTCTGGGAACTCTATAAGCTTTGAAGTGCAAAGCAATTAACCCATAAGTAATGTCAGTATCTTTGCGCTGGATTAATTCTTGCCTTACGTACTCTGCATTGCTTATCACCTGCAATAAATATATATAATGGATTTGTGAAATTGGTCAATATGTGCATCATTGTCTGTCTGAGCAAATTTGAAGAATCTCCTATTGTTCTTTCTTTAAGGAGAAATCTCACTTTTATTATCTATCGTTCATTTTTTCTTGTCACTGCTGGGAATTGCAACTCTTTTTGGTTTTATTGAATGGAAACTGGCAGGGACATATAATAGCAATTGTATTAAATGGCTTTTGTGTTGCTGTCAAGCTATTAGAACTACCGAGATCATTACCGAACAATGCAGATTTTAATCTGTATTCTTGTTACAATGACTAGCAGCTTTTTAAAAGCCAAGACAATTATGTAGCATGTATAGGTGCAGCTGGTGCCCCAAGATGATGTTACTGTGTTCCTGCAGTTATAGCACTGCATTTAAATATTACATTTGATAATCTGCCATTGAAGACCATGTGCTCAAAAACCTTGCTGGCTTTGGTTGCTCACCTTGGGCTTTGATTAAAATCATTAGCGCTCAGCCCAGCTGCATGTCCTATTGACTTTTCTAGGGCCAATTTGCATAAATCATCAAAATCACATGGCCTTGCTAGTGGACGCTTAACATGTTTAGTGTGCCTGGGGTCCAACACAGTCCCAGTGATTTTGTAATCAATTTTGAATTTTCAATTTAGTGTCCTAAGAGAATAGAGTAAAAAAATAATAATGAAGGCAAATTATTAGCGTGAGTGACAAAATAAAGCTTAAAAAAAAGATGGATGTTGGATGTTATTTTGCCAATATAATCCAAAGGGCACTATTCATAGAGACATGAAAATTCCATAAATAATGTGTACTTTCATTTACCAAAAAACTGTGATAACTAGGCTAATGTGGATTCTTCGCAGGCTTACTTCTCTGCCTGGTCTCTCTGAGGTGATGGATGGAGTAAAGAGTGGGGGCTAGAAGGGCAACGTGGAAATGAGGACATTTATACTTTATGATTCTGACATTCTCACTCAAGAGGAGTGATCTCTAATCTTATAAACAGACCTTATGGCACACGTGGAGATTAGGAATGAAGAAAATATGCTATAAATGTGAGCCACAGCTCTAATGATGCTTGAGGGGAGCTACACTGGAGACTTTTCCTCTTCATTTTGTCCCACTTTTTCTCTCTATCAACAGACCTTGGGTTCTCCCTCTCAAACTTTCTTTTTTTTTTTTACTCTTGTCCTGATGTAGTGGTTACCCCATGGCATGCTCTGAATTTCATATCTGTGCCAAATGGAAAGGAAAAGAAGGCTGCCTACCTTATCTCTGCAGCCAGCAGGGGATAATACTCTTCTTCTGTGCAGGATCTCGACCTTGTTCTGCAGGCAGTAGTAGCCAAGATGGGGCTTTTATCAAAGGCCTGGGGATTTTCCCACTGTGTGTGTATATGTTCAGCCTTGGTTTGGTTGTTCATGCCCGCTCTGTTTCCTGGTTTTTGCAGTTGGAAACAAATAGATTACCAACCAATGGGAGGCTTCCCTATTGTTCTCCAACAATAGCTGCAATTATAGAGCCTTGCTTGCCTTTTTCAGTCACATTTGATTCCCTGTGTTTCCCTTTCTGCTTTCTTATATTTGCATTTCATTTTAAGCTTCTACTTGGGTTTAAATGTGTACAGTTACAAAAAATATGAATATCTGTTCATATTAAAAATGGTGTGTATGTATTAAAAGTATTAAAAGTCATAATGCATTGGAGAAACTGGTGTCCATTAGTCCAATACAAACAGAGACAAACAAAGCTGTTTACAGGTAGCTGCATGAATAGTAATTGTATTTGCTTGTTGTAGCTAGCAGAGAACCTTCTGACAACATAATCAACACACCATAATGAGCGATTCACACAGGGCTGAAAAATGATGCCATGTTAGATCCTCTGCATATACTTTGCTTAATGAGTTTACTAACTGCATAAATAGAGATGAGTTATCCAATAAGATAACAAATCAAGTGGTTAAGTGTCTGCTAAGGAACTAAGGAGGACGCCACTCATAAGATTTTACCTCTTGAGTACGTTTCAGTGTTTCAGAGATTTAAAACTGCTGAACAAGATTTTCTCTGTTTTGATTTATCATCAGATGACCAGGTTCTCAGTCATCACGATCCTGCTCCCTCTCCGCCTGCTTCAACAGCACCAGCTCAGGCTCCATCCACAGCCTCCAGGTCTCTGCTTCCCAAAGCCAGTCAGTCTGGCCTGCGGCCCCCAGGCTTCAGTTCCAGCCGTCTCCCTGCAGCCCGCCTGGCAGCATTTGGTTTTGTCAGGAGCTCCAGCGTCTCATCAGTGCACTCAGCTGACAGCACACAGAGTGACCCCTGCAGGACTGCACATCGTGAGTCCAAAATGATGACACCTTCCTAGCTAAAAGACACAGGATTTTGCTTTGTTTTTTGTTTTGGTTCCTTTGATATCATACTTATCCTACTTACCCTATACTTAGCCCTTTTGTTATACAGCCTTCATCTATGTTTCCCCTCATGAATAGAGTTAGCATAAACAGCTCCCTCCTACATTCATTATATTACACTTTGCTTTCTCTATTAAACTCCACCTCACCCAAAATGTATCCCTCACCCTGCATTTTCATACTCTCATTTCATGTGATAAACAGCCACTGGGCTGCAGTTGCTAAGCATTATTGAGAAATCTCTGGTGATAGAGGTTGCCAGAGCTGTGCAATTGTGTAATTAACGATCAGGTTCTATCATCTGGCAGTTTCACTTCTGTCTCGTGTTGCTGTGTTTGTGTGTCTGTCACTAATTATTGACTGGGGAACATGATTTGGAAAGTCAAAACCATAGTGATTATAACACTAGAGCTTACAACAACAGATGAGCGATACAGTGGCTGGTGTGATTACTACCAGTAGGGGGACAGAAACAAAACCAAACATAGATTTTAACTCTTTACTGCAGACATAAAAATAAACTGATTCAAGGGGTCCCACTTAAATGTTTAAAAATACTTGTCATTTCTTGGACTCATCAGTAATTCAACAACCTGCCAACTAGGTTTGTGCTGCTGATATTTCAGCCTTCACAGACAGAACAGAGTACTTGAAGTGCTGCTGATGGAAGCGATCATAGTTACATCTCACAGTCATGGTGGGGAACCGGAAGACTTCACAGTTGTGATTTCTGCATAGCTTGGCAGGCTTCTCAGTTACTTGGCTGAATTTTGTTGTAGCTGCATGTGTATTTAATGTGACCTACATAGGGAATGCTTGCTCTTGCTCTCCCAGTTACAGTTGACGTCAGCACCTCCACTCGCAACTCACGCACATCAGCCCCCCTGTTATGTCATCGCTCTGGTTCCTCATTTCCCCCCTTTTGCAGTGAGGCTTTTTTTCATCTTTCTGTTTTATCTCTGATTGGTTGAAAATGATTACGAACCTTCTGCTGTTGTTGGGATGGCAGAGTTTTGAGAAGAGGGATGCGGGTGAAAAGAAGACAGCTCAAAAAAGGCCTAAAATTTTATTTTAAAGAAAGACGTTGCACAAAGGTAGCAGTTTACACTAATGGTAAGCTGTTCAGAACTGTTTCAAATGTGGTCACTGATCTTCCTTGCTGTATGCAAGTATCCCCATATTTAGGGAATACAATTAAATTGAGACAAAATGCACAAATCTAAGCAGTGTCAAAACAAAAGGACCAAAACTTGTGCTAACAATTAATCACCTGAAGATAAGATGATCATTTCATCATGAAAAAAAAGTCAATTGTAGTGTTTGATTTCTCCACTTGCCAAATACAATGTATTCATACTTTTCATTATTCATGTTTCTTTAAATAGTGTTATTTTCAACACTTTTTTTTACCGTTCAGTCAACTGAATCTTTACATTTCAACGATTCTACGCAGAGAGATTCCCTTCCCCCGGGGGATTTCTACCATGTATGTCAGAATCAAACTGAACATGAGAAATGTTACACAATTTAAACATGGTTTCGGTGTAAGCAGCTTTCACTAAGTGATGATGCATCTCACTGCCATGCATGTGTGTTTGAGCATGTGTGAGGGGTGAGCAAGCCTCAGTGTTTACCATTCCCTTTGACTCTGTATAAGTCATGACCTTTACCTGTGAAGCGTTGGAACACTGCCCGTTTTGAACTCTCCGGACTTTTGACCTCACCTTCCTGCTGCGTGTGGTTGATGAGCTTTCAAAAGCTGTCTGATGTCATTATTGTCTAAGCTCTCAAGGGAAAAAAAGCCATATAAACTCATGCTGTTTGCAGACCTTAATTGAGTTGTCATGCACTTTAATGTTAAATATGTACACTAAATTGTCTGAAAAGCAAACTCTAAGTCAACATTTGTTCTTGTTTGAATTGAATTTTTATAGACTGAAAACCTGACAAAAGAGGATAATGTTGCATTTAAAGCCCTCCCTCGATGGGATCTTCAAAAATGGTTAATTTCACAAAGTAATTACAACTACAAAAATAACTGAAGTCATTTTATAGACTTGGGCACCATGACAACTACTACAATGCACTAAACCATTCAAACAGTGATCTGGTTTGAAAATAGATGGTGAAAGACTGACACAGAGCTGCCATGAGAGTTGTAAATAAAGCATATTCTCATTACCAAGGATTCTGTGTCCATTGGATGACAGTGATGGTTTTTGGGTGAGACCTTGTTTTCCTCCTTCACTCGAGTATGTTTGTCTCTCACCTTGCTACGACATGGGTCAGAGCACAGATAGAATGAGAGATGGATTCTCATGTATTCTTCTCTCAAGGATGTCATCGGAGTAACTACAGCAGCAGATGCCAATTGCCTCCTCAAGCTCATAGGAGAAAGTCCATGTTCAAATACTCGCTTCTGTAAAGTGGTTTAGAACAAAGCACAACAGTTTACATCACATTCCAATGCATCAGTTTCACTGAATGAATTAAAACAATATATTTCGTTTGAACACCACATTTACAAGAAAATGACTGACTTTTTTGTGTGATTGGGTAGTAGATAATTAATGATGTACATTTTATATATAAGATGACACATGACCCATAGATGGAGGTTAGCATGGCAGTGTAGCTCCAAACATTTGGCTTTTGACTTTATTGATTATTCTTGTATTTTTGTATAGAAAATGCATGTCAAGTATAAGCGTCTTAGTTGAATGTCTAGGGTACCCCAGGTTTGTCTTTATGCAATTTATTGCTCATTTAAGCTAATCCCCAATTTAGCCCAGTTGCTGACAACTGCTAAGGGTTTTTCATGGATGCTTGTGAGCATTAGAGTGACACTATCCATGCTGATAAAAATGGACGCGCACTGATCATTTCACCGATGATTACAGAAAAAGCCGCAAGGAGAATACAGCTGATCAAGCCTATGTCTTTTAGCCACACCAGCCCCATGACTGAAACTCAATTTCTAAAACAAACTGAGCATTATCAGCTTTATAATGTAATAACGGAAGAAATCAGAAGCCTGAAAGGGAACGCTGTGCAGACAGCTGTGTAGAGAGGGGCGAAGGAGGATGCAGCTACACAAGCTAATTCAATTAGTCAAAATGAGCAATGGCGAGAGAAGCAGGGAGAATGTGAGAGGGGAAAAGGGCCGGAAAGAAAAGCATTGGTGCAGAGAGGAGAGTGGGTGCAATACCCCAGATGCCATACGAGGCTCAGATCTGGTCTGTGCCTCATGCCAGCTCAATGTGAACAGATGGTTTCTGTGGTGCATGTGTGCGCGGTGTCACACGCAAACATGTATGTATTGTACACGCAAACACACAACAGCAGAGAATTAGATGAGCCAGTTAGATATGGCTGCCATTCTGTGACAGTTGAGAAAGACGGAGGCTTCTTAAAGAAGCAGAGCTGCGACAGTGAGGATGGGCTCAATGGGCCCCTTCATTAACTGATAAACGGTCAGTGTTTTTATACGACTCACTGTTAATCTGATTTTATGAGCTTAACTGATGGCTCACATTGACAAAGTCCGGGCGGATCGATAACAGACAAACTTAGAGCACAGTGAAGTGTACGATCCAGCAATGCTTTACTTGCTATTTGTCTGAGCTTAGAATAATATATAGAATTCCTACTCACTTGCTTTGTTTTTCTTAAAATAACAACACGTATTCATAATAAACAATCCCAGATATTTAAATGTACTTTCAGATGTCATATATGTAATAAAATCCTAAATTTTTAAGAACATCTACAGTAGCTGTTTTTTCCAATAAAAAAAATGGTTTCAATACAGTCGCATATCCCCAATTTTAAAATGGTCCTCAAGTCTTTTTTAAAACAAGCTCACCTTAACTTACTAATAATACTGAATAATAAAACACACTCCACAGTAAGTTAATCTGAATTGACAGTGCAATGTAGCCCATTGCACTGGAGTAACAGTGTAATTTATTCACATTTCTAAACATTCCCTGTCTTTATTTGGGTCTTTCCGAGGAATTAGATTACCACTTCAAGATATGCCAAAAGCTTTGGCTACGTAGTATTTCACAGCATTTACCTCTCATGGGTGTTGTTACAATGAGCCTAATCATTACAAACCTGAATGACTGGAGAAAAAAGCCAAGCACCAGTAAAATGTTAAATAAAGAGCGTTGGACGCCTGAATTCACTTCCTGCATGGAAGGCTGGAAGAATGTCATGCAGTTTTCACGCTGCAGTTTGTAAATCTGGCAATGGTGCCGTGTTCGGTAACACTTCAGCGGGAATGATTCCTGCTGTCACTGAGTTTTACACCCAAAGCGTGAGACCAACAGATGGTCACCTCCATAGGTTCAATACTGCCCTATATTCTAATCTCAAAAATAATGCGTTCTTCCTTCTCATTACAGTTGGATTTAGTTCAGTTAAGATTTATTTATATAGCGATAAATGGCTAAAAATGTCAGCCAATCCTGAATTAGATGTCTTTCCTTTAAGCATTTCTCTTGTCCTACATTATTCCTCATTAACCCATTAAGACCTTAAAAAAGCCACAAGTGTGCTCAGAGTGTGAGGCTAACAGCAATATTGTGTTTTTTTTCCAGAGGATAAAAACCTACAGCTATCCTTAACTTTATTAGTTATTGTGTTAACAGGTTATTAACACAATAGATCATAAGAGAACATTTATATTTTGTGTCCCTTTAGTTAGTAAGAATCTTTTAAATATTTCGATATGTGGGTCATAAGAGAAGAGAGAAACCGTGAAACCTAATATGGGATTAGTTCCGGTGTGTTGTACACTTTGCTATCGTTCTGGCTTTCCATAACTTTAAAACTACCCCATTTCCTTTAAGTAAAAAGATGCCCCAAAGTGTGCAATCCAAGCATCTATTTGTATTGTATTAAATTGATTCATGAAAATACTGCTTTATCGTTCTCACAGGCATCCATATTTCTTGATTTTCCAAAACACACTGAATACAACATGATGCGTATGGTAAATTATGGATGAAAAGTGACTAATGCCAGCCTCAAACCAATGAGAGGAAGCAGCACTTAATAAGCAGAACAAATAATGATCTCTGATGGATTCAATCTTCAAGCTTAATTACACACACTGTCTGTTGCTGTAACCAGCACTGAAAGGAGGTGACATCTGTCTGCAGGAACATGTGGTATAATTTAGAAATGTCAGAATAACGTGAAGGTGACACTCTCAATCAACTTATGCATGAAGTGTCAGTAAATTCCGAGATCATATCAATCAATAATGACTTGGCCTGCATTGTACATATTTTTTATTATCTTTGGGCAATATTATTAGGACATTTCTTAAAATAATTTAACTATTTCTTGACTAGATGCTGCTAAATTGGATTACAAACATTATGATTTAGCAAAATAATGCACTTCCCAGAGGGAATGAGTACTGAAAAAGCCCTTCATTGTCCCCTTTTCTTTCTTTGGCACATCAGCACTGCTAGCTCTGCATTGACTCATTTCAGCAAGAGATGTGATGTATGTTTTTTGCACCTGGATTTGTTCTGCTTTTGCTGAATTCAGCAAAGATGGTTTTGATCAATTCCATGAGGGCAGTAAGCAAGTTTCTTTTGCTGATCAGAAAGATTCTGGTGTAGCTGACATGCAAAATAAATACACAAATAAAAATTTAAGATTAGAATTTCTAATCTTTTTCTGATGGCTGTGTTTTTTCCACCATAGCCATGAGATTTTACATGTGAATGAGGGCCATATGATAGAAAGCCAGCACTTTTTTCCTGGTATTGTTTCTGGTCTAATAAGATGGCCGCCCTCTGAGGTGTAAAAGTCGCTGTTCTTTTGTTCTCAGCTGTTTCTCCATTTTCATTGTCTCTTATTGATCAGCTTTCACCACATACTAAGCTTTTCACATTCCTTTCAGCCTTGCGTCTTTTTTTCTCTCTCTGTCATCCATAAGCAGCTGGCATTTTGCCCATCAGTGGTGGATATCAGCAAGATTTTAGCAATAAAGAAAAGCCTTTTGTCTTTCCCCAAGCCCTTAAGTCACAGGCTTTATCTTATGATTCTTTCAGTTTTGTTTCTACCAAATCTACCTCATCCTTTATTCCTCCTTTCGTCTACACTCAGTACTCTGGGCATTTATTTGACCTTTGGCAAGGGAGCACATCCGACCAGCCAGTTGATCTGTCTCAGCTCACATCATAGAGCACGAGTCAATTATTATTTTGCCACTTCTCTCTGAAAATAACTTATCATTTCCCTTCTTTTTTTACCTCTACGTGCCATTGCAATCTATTAAAATTCTAGTGCTCATTAAATAAAGTAGATGTTGTTATAGAGCTCCTTATCAGTACTGCAGTGCGATTACATGATGATATCTGGCCCGTACGAGTTAATGAGTACACACCGCTGTAAATTGCCACAGTAATCACACAGAGGAACTCTGGGATGTACAGAGTAGTAATCCAAGAACAAATGTAATAGTGAATCATTCATAATGAAAGCAGAAATACAATTCATCAGATATTTAAGGGATAGTGTCTGTAAAAACATATTTATGCACTTAGTGTAGACTTTTCTGTCTTATCACCTTTCAAAGATAATGAAGAGTTGCTTCTCTAAGATGAATATTGATTCATTATTCCATTATTTGGTACTGTTTTAACACACAGCTGGACCATGAAACAGATGAAACTTTCACTTCTGTGGAGGTACTTAAAACGCAGTGATCTGATTTGCCTATTTTATTGCCTGACCTATAAATTGCAGAGCTAAAGGAGGTCAATGCCACACAGCTCATTCTGTTGTATGAGTTGTCTGGCAGAAATTTTTTACCTCTAAATCCTTTTGCTTTTTTCCAAGTCTTAATACCAACACAAGCATAGAGAGATTGTAGTAGTATTGTCAGATGACCTATTCACAGTCTCATAGCGTCTTTCTGGATCCTTTAAGCAGCTCTGTTCAGGATTGCTCACATGCATTTGCCACATATGCTCAGGGGATCTTTTGTGCCATTATAGATCAATGATGGGTAGGTGGCCAGTGCATACACACAGTGTATTAGAGCAGTGTATTAGAGTGAATGCAAACTGTTAACCAGTGTTTGAATAGAGAAAAAAATTGCGGCATTATAGACCAGGATGAGAAATGATCGATGTGTACGTTTGCATTGTATTTTCCAGTGTAAATGCTCAAGTGGAGCTGAACCTATGTAAACATGTTTCAGAGTTGGTGTGTAGTTGTGTGCGGTATAGATGCTCCAGGAGAACAAAAGCAAAATTGAGAGCAACAGCTAGACCCAGAGGTTATAAACCATTTCTCAGTCCACTGCACCTAAATTCAGACATAATGTGGGCTTAGACTGCCCTGCAGGGTGAAAACAACCATTATGACAGATGGGAAGGAAAATGATATGCTGCAAATTCTTAGGTAAATCTATTGTGGGGAAACTAGAGAGGATAAAAATTTCAAGTCTCATTTGATGTTTTCTAGGTCTGAGTGTGAGTGAGGACCCTCCTCTTCACAGAGTGACCACTGGCCAGTCGGCAGATCCTCAGAGGGGGGCACCATGTCGGAGCCACAGCCTCCAGCCTCCCTCCACCCCAGCCCTGCCCCGCCGATACCTGCCACCCCAGCCACGAAGCTCTCCAGGAGGTCAGTGCATGTTTGTAAAGGACACAGCAAAACTGTATTTCAGTATGAGCAGGGATAACATTATTTACAGGACACACAAAGAGGAGCACAACAGATGTAACATGTGATCAGTAGGCACAGGATTGCATGTAAAATGCAAAATAATCAGGGGAAAAGCGACACTTTTGGAACAATGCAATACATTCATGAACTAAACCGCTTTTATTTTCAGCTATTACCGGCTACCTCAGCTCCTAAATGAACCTTCCTGGAGCAGTAATTTTGTGTTATTTTGTAATCCTTCACTCACATGAACGCAGATTTTATGAAACTGCAACAGACATATCCAAGAGGGAGTATTTTCTTTGGCCACTTATTATGTCGTATTGCAGTTCCTGATAACGATGTTTCCTCTTTCCTTGGAAATATTAAAATGCTAAGATCATGCAGAAACAAAAGAATGGCGTTTTTAAAATGCAGTGCAGTGAAATATATATGTGAGGCTTTTGTCAGGTCACACTGATTTGGTTAACACCAGTATGTGATGCTTTTCACACCCAGTTGTATTTTCACACATAGAGTTAACACTGGAGGCCCTATAGTATCACACTTCACTCAGTCACATTTTCTGGATGTATTCAAATTTCTACAGTGTTCCTATATATATGAAAAAGAGGAAAACAGAACTCTGGCATGTTCTCTGTAATGTAGAATGAGCAACATAAACGTCGGATAGTGACAGATGCTGACAGATGCATGCTGTCACTGTACATTTTTCTCTGTGTGTCTCATGGATGCTGACAGTGTAGTTGTAGTGTGAGCGTTTCTGTCGCCCTGTTTGCCCTGAGCTGTTGTTGGATGTGTTATAAATTATTGATGAAGAGCTTCCCTTCTGTCTTACAAGTCATGCACCAATATTACTGTTTCATGGCCAACAATTCATTGTACCTTTATCCACATCACCTGGTGTATGGTTTACACTTGACACGTTTGATAAATGTTCATGTACTTTTTGGACACTTAGAAGATGAGCCACAGCCCTCACAAAGGTATTGGATTTTATGTTTAGGAGTGTTATTTACATTTATCAAAATGTGGCTTTTTATTCCAGTTGTAGATTCTAGCAGACTAGAATTCAGCTTCCATCCAAGTTTGTGATTATTTTATAGGCCAAACATATTGCAACTAGTCATAGGACATGCATGTGTCCAATAAACGGTGAGTAAATATAGGAAGTAAATATTCAACTGTGATGTTTCTTACCATTAAGCCTCTGGTTATAATTAAAACATAAGCCAATAAATGTATATATAACTACAACAAACTTCTATGAACTTGCTCTCACACGGATACATACTCAATAAAATACATTGTGACAACAAGCGTATGACAACATAACAATGTGGGATCTTTTATCTATGATGATGCCGTGCTCTGAGCCACTCCAGACATCAGTTGTCCATCCAATGTTAAAAATAAATTTGAGGCAGTCAAGCTGATTTTTAGATACACTTCAGTGGTGGGATTTGTCAGTGTGTGCACTGAGTGGATGAGTCACTCTGTGAGGCAGATTTCCATGACTGCCCCATAACATGCAGTGAACACGCATGCAGAGAACACACAAATGGTGTCTCAGCAGGCCCGAAGCAATTCTTCAGGGTTATTTTGGGGTTAGTTTGGGATAGGAGGTTTTTGTTTTCTTACTAAATCAGGTTTAATTATCATTAATTTAGTTAAATGAGTTTTCTAGCTCTTTAAATTGACTTTCTTTCTACTTTTGATTTTGTTTGCACCCCCCTTTTCTATTATTCAGTGTTTTTTTCCCCCAATTCCTGCATTTTATTATTTCGAGCAGCTGTGCAACTCATTTCACATTGCTTCATTCTAATCAGTTCATGACCTAAATACGAGTAAACGGTATGGTATGTTTCATTTGTCTTAGCAGAACTCATGTTAATACAAAATCAATATTCCCAAAATGAATGAAAATTCCGTTATTGCTCCTGACGACTGCAAAGTGCACGATGTCAAATGCAGCACAGGGGTGATGGGCGCATCTCCCCATGTATACTCTGCTCCCTTTGACAGATGGTCCTCAAGGACGTAATTATACCTCACAGCAGGGGGGATTGCAAGAGATGAAAGAAGGAGCGCACCAGGAAGATTGAAAAAAATGTCAGGGGAGAGGAAAAATCAGCAAATAAATGGAAAAGAGCAAAAGGGGGCTGGAAGTAGATGGCTGGTTTGAAGTTTGGGAATGCACATTGCCCTGCAACACCACCGCCTTTGATATTTGCTCAGATTTAGTTGCCGTTCGATTTGGATCTGAAATGTATTTTTCAGGACTTGATAACCTGTGATATCCAGTGAACATGTCTATCATTCTGACAAAGCAAAATATTTTTTAACAGTAATAATTGATAGCCTTGCACAGAAAAGCCTCAACAGGCTGAAGTACTCTCGTTCTGAAGTAGGTGCCTCTTTGGCATTGAAGCTCCAAGCCTCTTGGAGTATTTTTAGTATGTCCAGCCTTTATCACAAACCTAGAGAAATAACTGTTACCCTCCAGACTGTGGGTTAGATTGAGGTGTGGAATATTATGAAACCCATGTCACTGCACTGTTGCTTTAGGAATAATTCGGATTGTGTGAACGCTTGCGCTAGTCGCCAGGTGTACATACTACACCTATGAACCTGAATTCTGTTATTTAAAATGGGCAGATGAATGCATGGATATCAAGAGCAAATTACACTTCGAGACAATAAAGTACCTAATCATGTTACTATTGAATGGCAGAACCTGATCATAGAGTTTATCCCTTCAAAGAAATGGGGGTGAAAATACAAACCCAGACATTTGTTCTGAATTTTGCTGAATTGTGCACAGAATTTTTTCATAATTATTCATTTTCAACTATGAATCTATCACATAAAATACAACGATGAACCTCTTTAGAGTTCATGATGTAATGACGAAAATATTACCAAGAATGGGAGAATTCATTAGCAAGGCCCTGAATGTTTGAGTGAAGGTCAGTTAAATGTTGTGTGATTCTCAGAGCATATTGACACCACCTGATGTATTGTCCTTGTTTATTGACAGTTGGCAGAAAGGAGTTTCAGCGCAGTTCAGAGGTTACTCGATCCCTCCCATCTTCTCCAAAGAGACTGGCAGTGGTTCCTCCCAAGCCTCAGTCCCCAGGTGAGCAATGCCTCATTTTAACTCTACATATAATCTTTATGTTGATCCTCCTTTGAACAAGAACAAGTTCAACAAAAGAAACCCTTCACACACGTAAAGCTGCTGTTATATTAAATGATACAGTATTTGGAACTTTTGAAACATTATTTGCAGGTCAGACAGTCTCCTTTATGGTGGTCTAAACCCACCCTTCTCCCTCAGCTGTGCGGCGATAGCCAAAACAATCTTATCATGTGACTACAGCAGACACATAAAATATTTTCTCTTACATCTGAATGCACATATATATCACATACTATTAATTTGCTTTTCAAACGTCCTTCTAACATAGTGACATTCACTTTTGTGTGATGAGATTTAAAGATATCGATCTGGATTTAAGCTTTAGGTTTGTGCTGACCTGTGTGCCAGCAAAACGCTTGTGTGTTAAAAGGAAATGCATAGCCGCCTCAGGAATATCTGAGACGATTGCCTGGGCTCCCCACTTTGGCTGCCAACATTTCTCTCATTGTGTGCATTGGTATTCCACATCCGTCAACCACTTTGAAATTATCTGCATCCCTTCTCCCACGCTCATTTAGTATTCGGCATTCTCCCTCTAACCTTTGAGACGGAACTTGCTGATGTCTCAGTATGTGTGCATATGTGTCTGTTTGTAGGGTGAAATCATTAATAGTGAGAACAAGAAATGGTAAATCCAAATTTGAATGTCCTGTTTTCACCATTTGACAGAGCAAATATTGATCATTGGTTGACTTTCTTTTACCTTGCCAGTTTTAGTTCTTTCCCCAATCTTTCATCTATCACCATTTCAACGATTAAGTACTCCAGCACAGTTCACATGTACAATTTATTTTGAATTGTCAGCCAACTCCTCTCTCTCTTTATCTCACAGCCCACTCCTTATTTCATCCCCCATCCCAACCTCATCCAACCAATTTTTTACTCATTACCTGGGACCCTGCACCTAAACCCCATCCTTATGTTGTCATGGAAACTGCTCCCCCATGCTTCAGTTAGCCTGAATGATATGATTTAGGCAGGTGAAGTGGAGGTGCAGCGATTTAATTTTTTGTGTGTAGACGTCAAGACACAGTGTGAAAATACAGAAGGTGAATTTTGATAATAAGTTTAGTATTTTCTGTAGAGGCTGCATAGATCTGTGTCTTGTAGAATATTGTTACATTGTATTTACAAGCTAACACACAGATTAATGAAGTTACCTGTGTCCCATTAAGGGAGAATTGTGTTTCAAGTATTCTTATTTGGTGCTTAAATGACCTTAATTGTTAATGGATGAAGCCTTCTCTTACACTAATGTATTTACAACACACAGCAAATTATATAATCACATTTGCCAACTATAACTGTCCATAGACTACCTCATATGCAATTTGAAAACTGAAACATTTATCATGAGCTGACATGGTCTATCAGGAGGAACACCAGGCTAGGAACAGCTGCAGAAAAGATTTAATTAACTTACTATCATTCATCATGTGAACTCATTGTTATCAGTGGGTCAGGCCAAACCTTCATTGATTTAATACTCATCAGTTTAATTATCAGGGGAATTAAAAAATTGGGTCATGACATTAATAACATAACTGAGATATCATGTCATGTGGATATCATTCAGATTTGTCTATGTAATATGCTGGAAGTTTTTTCTTTATTAAATGTATGGGCTTGATGATATTTTGATTTGACTTTTTCTGTTTGACCTTCTTCTCGTCACAGTCCAGGCTGGGCAGAAGCACACATCAGCAGTGCGAGGTTCGGCCCCCTCTGGGTCTCCTCGCCGTGTGGCGCCCCTGAGGCTGCAGCAAGAACAGCAGGAGAGCTTGCAGAGAGAGAAAGAGGAGGCTCAACAGAAAGAGAGAGAAAGGCAAGCAGAGGAAAAGCAAAAAGAAAAGGAAAGGCAGGAGGTGAGTTCTGAGAAAAGAACATGTGCCACACAATTTGGATTTTTGTCTCTTCTTCTTTTTTCTATTTCTTGTGTTTGTGTCTCAGGTCCAGAAGCTGGAGGGACACTGTGAAAAACAGGAGAGGCAGCTGAAAGCTCTGAGAAATGAGCTGAAAAAGACATCTATGGGCTTAGAGGCTTTCATCATCATGACTCAGCATTATTGTCTGAAGGTAGCAAATTACACAGTGTGTATACTTTAATAAACCCTCAATGCCATATATAATAAGGCATAGTATAATACTTCCTTGATTTTTCTTACTACTGATCTACTCCCAGACTTTTTTCTTTTATCAGTGGAAGATTTATGTGGCCTTAAACAGACAAAAATGCTCCGTGGCGAAGTCCTCCTCCATCATTAAATCTTCATCATTGCTTGTGTTTAATGTGGCCACTGATAAACAAGAGACAGTCTAGTAGTTTTTCTGGGATCCAGAGTACAGTTGCAACATGATGCATCATCATTTCAATTTACTTTAAACCTGGATTGTATGACACACTCAGCATGCACAAACAAACTCAAAGGCACATACTGTATTAGACACCTGGTGTCAGGATGCTGCATATATGCATAAGATCGAGAAAGCGTGATTGTGACTGTGGAAAGGGTGCCAGAGAGTTCAGTGTGTCATCTAGCTGGTTGCATCCAGATCTGGTTTTGATTGGAGGGTTTAGGCTCCAAGGCACCAAAGCTGTGATACCGCCTTAAGACTGTCGAGGGAATGTCTGAGTCTTTTATGGTCATTGTCTGAGTGCTGCTTTCATTGGCCAGACAGGGCATGTGAGCTGAGGGTGTTGAGCTCCCTCTACTGGCATCAAACACAGACTGTAAGGTCAATAAGTTCCATCGACTCAAGTGGTTTACTTAAGCAGCTTAGTTGGGGGACAGGTGGATGACTATGACCTTGTGGAGTCCTTTCATTCAGTTTCTTTTCATTCATTGTGAAATTATGTTATTTTAGAAAATGATATTTAATTGAGTCTAATATGATCCCTTGTGCATTCAGTTATTGACACTTAAATCAACCTGTGTGTATTATGGTTGGTACAAAACATTTCTGAAGGTTAAAATCTTTTAGCTAATAATGAGTCAGTGTCTTTCCTTTTGTCTTGTTAAATTATCCAAAAGTTATTAGTATAAATTTTATTATCAACATTGTAGGCATAATATATTTTATGAATGGTGCTTGTTTGATTTTGCCTTGTCAAACTGAAGCTCATTTCTGATTTTCAGAATGAGAATGCCGAAGAAAGTCAAATGCAACTGCTCCAGGAAATTCAAGAGATCAGAGAAGAGATGGGTGAGTGAGAGCAATTTTTTTTTTTTAATCTGTGAACCACTAGGAAAGGCACATTCCTTTCTAATTATATCAACTACACAAATCTCAGACACAAATCTCCTTTTAGTGAAAATCATTTTCTGAAATTAAATAAAAACATCCCAAAATCCTTGTTTTCTTCACATTCCTGACATTGACAGAAATCCAAACATCTGATTTGGTCAGTGTCTTTAAAGACCAGGTTCATTGCGTGCTGAAAATAAAATAAAGAAATAAAAGATCGTAAAAACATGTGTCAGTATCAGTCAAAATTTGGAAGACCATTAAACAAAAAGATGGAAAACTCCATGTCACATGTCATACTAATATAGGCCCCATTCTACCCATATGTCAAGGAATATGCAAAACTGATTTCATCCATAAGTTTCAGTAGCTGCATATAATTTTGTTGCATATAATATCACATAAGGTTATGAAAAAATGAAATACAATGTCTTTAAAATATGTAGAGAAGGGCTTTTGTGTTTATTGGATTCCTTTATGAGCGACTTACATGAAGTGAACAGAGTTAGTGATTCGGGTCAAATGGAAATGCAAGTTTTGTATGCTTGAAGTAAAAGGAATGGGTGATAATAACAATATTGGCCTGAAAAAGCCATGTGGGTCCAAATATAAAAGTCTTTACTACTCTGCATCTCACCCAACAAGATGACCTTTAGTATTTTGGGTTTGCAGCATCTAACTCGTTGCGCTGGGAGAAGCTCCAGTGGGACAAAACTGCCCTGGAGGGGGCGTTTGAGAGAGAGCTGCAGGAGCTCCAGCAGCAGCAAGAGGAAGAGCTGGCTGCCGTTGAAGAAGGACTGAGGAAGTGTCACGTTGCCGAGACAGAGCACCTGAAAGCGGAACATCGGTCGGAGATGGAAGAACTGAGAACTCAGCAGCAGGAGCAGGTGAGAGAGATATGTCATTTTGATAACACCAGACATTCACCAGATGTCTTCAAACCATCTGTTTGTATTTGTGCATGTGTTAGGTGGAGGAGATGACAGTCAACCACCACGCAGCCATTCAAGAGCTCAGAGACATGCATAACATCACCATGGCAACACTACACGAGGAGCACGCCCGTACCATGAGAGGTGGAGTTTAGGGTTTCATTAGAAAAACTAATCTTAACTGGGAGTTACTACTGAACACTTTATGTTGGAATAACATCAATTCTCTTATCGGATCTGTGTGCAGATATAAGGAAAGCCCATGAGCAACAAAAGAGTCTTCTGGAGGAGGACTTTGAGAAGCTCAGAATCTCTCTACAGGTCTTAATTTAGAAAGAAACAAAACTTTTGTTTCCTTTTTAGTTTACATAGACACCCCCACACACACTCACAAACATATATACATATATATATATATATATATATTTACACCTACTGTGGTGTAATGAATAATGTGTTTGTGCCGTCCGTGTGTCTTTGCATAGGATCAAGTGGACACGCTTACGTTTCAAAACCAGACTTTAAGGGACAAAGCCAAACGCTTTGAGGAGGCTTTGAGGAGGAGCACAGATGAGCAAATCATTGTGAGTAAAAAATCTGACCCATCACAATATCGTGTAATTTATCAAAGCAGTCTCCACAGTCTTTTGCTACTGTCATTTTGTTGACATCAGGATGCTTTAGCTCCATACCAACACATCGAGCAGGACCTGAAGAGCCTGAAGGAGGTGGTTGAAATGAAGAACCAGCAGATACATCAGCAAGAGAAGAAGATTTCTGACCTGGAGAAAGTGGTAGGCTCAAATAAGCCAGCTATCCATGAGCTTTGCTGCTTTGTATCCAAAAGTACACACATGCTCGCTTGTGTGTATTTTGCGTCTGCTGAATAACAGATTTTGCTGTATTTCTATTCTGCTTTTGAGCAGGCCCAAAAGAACGTGTTCCTCGAGGAGAAGGTCCAGGTTCTGCAGCAGCAGAATGAAGATATGAAAGCTCGTATTGAAATGAACCTCGTCTTGTCGAGGTGAGACGCACCCAGTCAAGTGTTTCACTATAGGTTAGGTCACTTGAGGGCAGATCTTCAGAGTGGACATTTTGAGCCTTCATAATAAAAGAAGAAAAAAAGAAAGAAAAAACAGCATAAAACTTTCTTCTGTGCTGTTTTCCTTGTAGGCAACTGTCAGAGGAGAATGCTAATCTGCATGAGTCTGTGGAGAAGGAGAGCACTGAGAAGAAGCGTCTGAGCCGGAATAACGAGGAGCTGCTGTGGCGTCTCCAGACCAGCCCACTGATGTCCCCCGCCTCCTCCCCGCTGCACCGCTCCTTCTCCTCCTCTCCCGTACCCTCCTCTGCTCTGTTTTCATCTTCACCTGGGGCAGGGTACGAATCCCCCACCCACTGCCACGGCTTCCCTCAGCAGCCTCAGTATTGCTCCCCTTCTCACAGAGCCACCAATCAAAGTCTGTCCCCTGGACCAGCCACGCCCACCCACAGGGCGGCTGCTAATCACAACTACTCCCCCGGCCCAGGCACACCCACACACAGGTCCTCTGTCGATCGCTGTAACTCAAATGCTTGTGTTACGACTTTACAGAGTTAATCGTGGTATCTTTTCAGTATGAATTGCAAAACATGTCTCATAACAATGCTGTGCCCTCCAGTTATCACAGGAATAACTACACTGACACTGTCAAAGCTCTGGGGTAAAACACTCTTGAACCTCCCAAGACCATCGCGGTGCCCATCATGCAAAACACAGAAATACAATGATAGGAAATATACTGTCTTTGCATCTTTGCCCCAGATACACATTTCTGTTAATCTAGTATTTTAGTGTAGACTGTTTATACTGTGTGTTGATAGATGGACCTCATCTACATGGGTATGCATGAGTGTTTCCAAGTAGAACGGTAGAGTTGGGGAGGAGCACACTCTTGCCACCAGAAATTGAAAGTGGCGTGGTAAAACCACACCGTATGGTAAAATAAGCTATTTTCTGTCATTTGGATTAATTTCTTACTCTCAGTTCTCTTCTGTCATCTGAAAAAATCCCTAACAAAGCGCCTTATTATCGGTCCTGCCACCTCACCAGCAGAGAGCGACCAATGGGTTATTTATACTGGACTTTAATCTAGAATTGGTTTGTAATGCAAATCAAATTGTGTTCCTTAGCCTTCACAAGGTCTAATTAACATCTTCTAATTAGTCCTGTGCTGAAACATGGAACAAACCTACTTGGATCCCCAGCCATTTTTCCTGCTAAATACAAAGAACTTACTCTTTTAAACGTTGCCAGGTCTTCCTTCACTATACAAGCTATTCTTTACTTCTGGGATCCCTCAGGTCAACATGCAAAAACTATGTCTGGCATCTTGAATTTACCTCAGTGGGAATGTGGAGTTTAATGTGTCTCAACAGCAACAACAAAATCACACAGATACCAGGTAGTTCAATGCTAAGGGGGAACCTAGCACAAGAGTCGCTGTTATAAATGTTGTGCATTTCTTTATAACGTGATGTTTATGTGTAATTTATTTATTTACAGTGTTTTGTAAATTAAGCAGGCATGTACTGTGGATGTCTTCCAGTTTAAATGTGAAACTTACGGCTCTGATGTACTTATTAAGCTTGAGGTGCGGGGGGGAAAAAATGGTGTCTGTAACTGAAAATATCTCCCATGGGACACAAGTGGAATATGCGACGCAACCCTGGAGAAAGCAGATAATCCAAACGTTGCCACCACACTGGCAGTTATATGCAAACATTTCGCACCCCTGGACAAACTACCTTATTGATTCAAAATGGAAAAAGATACGGCCCCAGCATCAAAAACTGCCCCATCTGAAACAAAGTCAGTTGATGAAATGAAAATCTTGTAAAAGTTAGGTAGACAGGTTGTGAATCATGTATTTTGTTCATGGATGCACAAGCTTTTGCATATAACTATTTAGAGGATTGTCTGGTGATATGTGTTTCTATAAGCTATGTAAAATGTTTTTTAAAAAGCAGGTTTACCTCCCTGTCATGTATGCCATTTGTGTAGTCCTCCCTAAAGCTGTGTTAACCTCTTCAATTTTTTTTTTTTTTATATAATCTGGTTTTGTTTCTCTGACCGATCTTTTGTACTGTTTGTGTATACTTCAGCAAACTACAGAATTCTAAGTGTGCTAAAAACAAATGTTTTCAGGGAATTCTTTTCTAAATTTTTATTGATTAGAAATACAGAATTTCTTTGGTTTAGCTCAATAGAGCATAAGCACTGTCTAGAAACATCCCAAAATAATTTTTCACTTCTGTAAAATACACCAGAGAAACCAACAACTGGAATATAAGAATAACTTATATTAATGTATACAGTATGTGTCAGCTGCCTCCTGTACTGTACTCTGCTGACTAACTTACTCTCATGGTCTCTTTCCCCTGACTTACACCATGGTTACTATTACAATGTAAAGTCTAAGGTTTAATAAAGTCCTGTATTGACAGAATTAAAGCTTTTTAAGATATACATAAAATAAACTACTGTAAATAGAGAATGGCAGAGAGAAAGAATGAGAGTAAGTCTGTGTTGGCAGTTAAATTGTGAATAGGAGCATGACTTAACAATAATGATGTATTGTTATTAGTTAAATAGATGCATGAGAGCGAGTGGGTTGGTGTTATGGGATTTCACAATTGAGGCCTGGCAAAAGTCCATAAAATTACATAGACAGCCCCCTGGTTACCTCTTCTGAAAATTTAAATTAACCAGCAACTCTAATTTGAATGTTCACATCCCAGTGAGTCAGGGACATATCGATTAAAACTATTTTAGGTTCACAACTTTTGAGCCCTAAACTTTTACATCACTTTGCTCTACCAGCACTTTTCATGGCCTTGAAAAAGTATTTTAAAACGCATCTTTACTTAACCTTCAACTTATCTTATATGATGCGTACACAGTTTAAACGCTTTTCAACAAAAGAATGTCAAGTACAGAGTAGAATTGTATCTAAGCTGTCACCGGTTTTGTATGAACACCATTGATATTTAGAATGTCTTTGATCATTTGTATGAAAATACTAATCAGAAAGTCACTGTTTTTTTTTCCAGATGTTTCGGATTAAAGTTCAACCATATCCCTAAATAGTCCCACAAGCTTTTCCTAAAGGTCACCTCAGGTGCAAAACTACCATCTGCAATGATGCAACTAAACTATTGTTTACACACGACAGCGTGAAGTTATAAATTTAATTGTTAATGAATACTACACTTTTAAACGGACCACAGTTTCTAAATACTGAACTGGTATTGTAATGACCCTTCAATGTGTCCTGTGGACATCTTTGTCTCACTATGCGCCGAATGTTGAAAATGTAACATGACAGCATTTTTTACAAGTCATTTGTATGATTTTGTCTAATATTGAACAACCTCTTGTGTGACCACTTTGTAGCAGCCATTAGGTATGTAGCATTTGGTCGAGCCTCCCCGCAGAATTCATGTAATTTTTTGGGAGATAAATACACCCATGTTGATACTCAAATCCTGCCGTAGCAAATGTTTCCATGGCTTCTAACTTTTGTCTCTAGAATTTGAATTTGTGGAGGTAATCTATTGATCCTTTTGAATTTTGGCCCAGAGACAAGCTTTGTATGTTCTGGCACTGATTGTATGTATGAATGTAAATACATTTACAACATGAGGTGTGTCTTAGTGCATCAACAGAGTAATAGAAGCATGTTTTCTCTGCCTTTGCTGTTTCTTGTTCTCCCTTGCTCTTCTTTTACCTCTCTGCATTTGTGAAGGTTAAAATGTAACTGTGGTGTAGGAGACTTAGAAGATGAGGAAGAGAATAGTTCATCAATGTAATGTAAACACAGTATGTTGATGCTTTTATTTGTACTGTCTGAGGAGAACATTAATAAAATATTTAAGAAAATTGACGAACACCTTGCATTCAGTCACCATTTCAAGCCTGTTTTGCTGCACAGTACAGTCCTCTGGTTGTGAGTCCTAGTGATCAACATCTCTATATATTTTGACTTGGACTTGGAGATTGGCAAAGAAAAAGAACAACATAATGGAAGAATGATTGTGGACCATCATTGTACACATTAAGTTAAGTAAGTTAATCAGTCTTCAACCCTCCAGACGAGTCACAAAAAGATAATTGTGGAGAAAAAGTTCTCTCTTTTTACCTTAAACATCACAAGCTTACATTTAAGTCTGATTTAAAACAATTATCATGTAAATTTGTAAAAACTTCAATATATTTTTGCATTGGATTCTATTGATGCTTGAGGTACAAATGTAATGACTCAAAATAACAATGACAAATTAACAGCTCTACATTCAATAAAAATGATGTTTTTAGAAAAAAAAATCCCTGATCACATCTTGATTTCACAAACATTAGAGATGCTTCTATGCTCATGGTAAAAAAAAGAAAGAGTTTTTGTACTGCATCTTGGTGGAACAGAAATGTTCACTCATCACTTCCCTTTAGCAAACTGATCCTTTATCGATAAAGCCACCTCACTTCATGAAGTGTGACATGATATCTATGGGCAGCGGGAAGATGATGGTGGAGTTCTTCTCTGCTGCGATGGTGTTCAGAGTCTGCAGGTAGCGAAGCTGCAGGCCTGATGGGGACTCTGCAATCACAAGGGAGGCCTCCTTCAGGGCCCGCGATGCATTCATCTCACCTTCTGCAGCAATGACCTATAACAGCGGGGGAAAAAACTGCATTAATAAACCAGAGGCACACATTTATAAATGATTGTGCTCTTTTGGCAATCTCTTTTGTGTGTGACAGTGCTATGCGAGCTGTGCTGACCTTAGCCCGGGCCTCTCGCGCAGCCTCTGCCTCAGCAGCCATGGCTCTCTGCAGCTGCTGTGGCAGTTTTACATCTTTAATCTCCACACGCTCCACTTTGATGCCCCAGTTGTCGGTGGCTTCATCCAAATTGGACTGGAAAAGATCATTAAAAAACTAATGTACCTCAGAATGAAATGCATGACCTCCTCTGAGTGTCTGTGGTTCATTTGGAGAATTACGAGTCAGATTAAACGCACAAAAAAAAAACATTTTTAAAAAGAACACTTAAAGCATTTACTAAACAATTTTTTAAAAAGATGTTTCCAGTCCTCTATTGTATTGTGAGAAGATTTTCATGAGATCAATGGAGATTCCTGCAACATTTAGAGCTTTATGCTTTTATATTAGATCACACTGCACAATGTCAACAGCACTGACTTAAGAAAAAGAATTGCTTAAAAATTCATAGCATTACCAATTTTTTTCAAATTTCAAACATTCAAATGTAACATTTCGTGATTTGAATAAGCAGTGTTATAAAAAAAACTTCAGAAATTGTCATGTGTCGGACTGATTTTAGTCTGGACTAGATTTTCAGTTTTCTACCTGCATGCTGTGAGCGATGCCCTCACGGTCTGATAACACCTCTGCAAGGTTCTTAGTACCCAGGACATTTCTGAGGGTGGTCTGAGCCAGCAGCCGCGTAGAAAAGTCTGCATTTGTCACATTGGCCACAGAGGCGATTGGGTCACTGACGCGGAAATACACCACTCCATCCACACAAATAGTGACTGAATCCTTAGTCAGAATCTGGGGAAAAAATATTTTCAAGTTCATGTGTCTGTATGTCTTCTACCAAATCATTTCATGAAGCTGAAAATGTTTGCTTTAACTAAATGCGTCACATACCTCCTGTGGTGGGATATCAAATGAAACTGTTCTCAGATCCACTTTCACAAAGGAATCCGTGCATGGCAAAACGAAGAAAATTCCTGTATACAAAAGGGGAACAATATAATCAAATGCCCTTCATTTAAAAAAACTAATCATAACAAATCATTTTCTTTTCTTTTAGTATTTTTTACAGATTACCTCATAAAACAGTAGTTAATATACCTGGTCCTTTTGCCTTCCTGTCTGTGATGCGGCCCAGTCTGAAGATCACAGCTCGCTCGTACTCTTGAACAATCTGCAAACCGTGAAACAGCACATGCTTAGCCCACATTTACACAGGTGCTTTTGCTCTTTTGCCCAATGAGGTACTCACCTTCAAACAAAACCAGATTGTGAAGGGAAAGAGGGTGAATGTGAACAGTCCAGACAGAATGACTATAAACCAACCAACGCATCCCAAAGATCCGGTCCGCTCAGCTGAGGAGGAAGGGAGAGACAATAGTGTTTGTTGTTTCAATTCAATCATGGATCCTGTAAATGTAAGAATTGGGAATTGGTAGAAAGGCGTGCATGCGTGTTTGAATAAACATCTGAATCTGGCAAGATGAGTCTTGAGATCATTCAGACCCCTCACCAAGTGGTAGGGATGATGATATTAAGAATGTATTTCAACGCCTTAGTACGCAAAAAGTCTCATCATATAAAAGACGCATCATATATACCTATACGTTTCTATATATGTGTGTGTGTGTGTAAGTAGTGTATAGTTCATCAGCCGAGCAAATAAGCTCTATTGAAGAACCAAAGGTCAATAAGAGGTGTGTAAACACCTGTGCTGACATTTTCTTTGACATCATAATCGTGTAATTTGGATTTTTCCATGCAGAGAAGCTCTCCCATACAGTGCAAACTGTGAAATGTTTACTCATGTACCATGATCTCTGGCGTATAACTAATTATCAAAGTAAATAGAATGAGTGGATGGACTGTACAGCATTTTGTGGCAAAGAACAGCTTTTAGCCGATGGCATTTCACTTTGCAGTCATTTTATGATAATGGAATTCAAATCACATTAGATTTCACTGCCAAGCACTAGTTTCATTTACTGTTGAGCATTTGTTGTGGTTTCCTGTGTCATGTGGTCTGATATACATATGTGTACAAAATACAAAAATAAAAACCATCAACCGTCTTTCTCGGTAAAACCTCAGGAAATCAATCACACTTCCTGTTGTTTCACGGAATTCAACTGAACTCAATTTATTTTGTATTAGTGACCGCAAAAAAAATTGGATGTTTGATTCATTTGCTCCTGTTAATGGAAAATGGCAAATCAGTTTAAGTTGGTAAAATCCTCTGTTAATAAGATTAGATCTTAAACTACAAAAAGAAAGAAAGAAAAAAATATGTTCTGGGTTGGTCTTTTTCTCTGGGCTATTGTTATGGAAGCTTGTTCTAGAGAACTTTTATATGTTCGTTTTTTTTTACTTTTACATAGTCCAATCAATGTCTGTTTTTCCTGTCTTTGGTGTTAGGGCTGTAAAATGCATGTATAGTCAATGTGAACAGCTGCAAAAGTCACATGATACTCTCCAACAGCTCTCTTATCTATAAGCAAATTTGGGATCATGTATATTTAATATTTCTTTATCATTGTAATATCAGCAGCACTCCCTTTGACTCCCTTAAACTGAGGCAGATGCACAAAAACATGTCACATGCTTGTGGGACTGCTTACTCCATGTGATTTCTGTCACTATGACGATGATGTTACACAATGCCTAATGTTGTGGTTGCTTCCCATTTGCACAGGCATGATCTTATCTCAAAAGAAAATACAATAAACTATTATAATTCATGATTAAACTTGGAACACGGAGACCATACTCAAATAAAAAGGTTAACACCGCCTTTGTTGGAGTAGGGGCTAAAGTAAATGTTAAGTGTCATTCTGAGTATGTAAAACAACCAGTTAGAGTTCAAAAGAATAAAAAGAATAAGAGGTTCAGCTTACATATTAAATCCTCTTTGCTCTGTCCTCTTCTCTTCTGGCTTTCCATATGGTCTTCCATTTCCATGTACTGGTTAGAGCTGCTCCCAGGAAGTCCGTTGATAGAGTTTGCTGAAGTGTGTCTAACCAAGAGGAAGTGAGCCTGCGTTTTAAAGCCATAACGCTGCGGTGTAATAAGGCTGTAAGTGTGGGTGTGGCTGTTGCTCTGAGTTGATCATCAACAGTGCCATTATCAAGATGCTAACAAGTGATGGAAAATCTTACCTGTTGTAAAATCAGGAATATGTGTGAAATGGAAATTTCATTTATGTTACTTGGATGAAATTCTTGCCAAATTATTGTGGTTGAAATGATATGAAATACATTAAATACATTAATATCACCCATTTGTAGATGGGTAAAACAAACAATGTCTCCTTTTTCTCCGCAAGTACTGACAATGGGCACTGAAGAAAATCTCCACTGGGATATTTCTACATAACTGCTTACAGTGTGTCTCATAGTGTAACTGATTCAGAGATCCTAATATCTTTCACATCTTGAAATAATCAAGCAACAGCTGTTTTCCTATTGTTTAATACTTACATGATGTTTGATGAAAGCCTGTGATTAATACATATTTAAAAAAGTTAAATATATATAATATATATTTTATAATATATATATATATATAATATATATTTTTAAAGCTTGAGTGAAAGAGACCACACAAGGCAGGATAACTATCGTTTGTCGTTTATATTCTGGCATACTTTACCTAATTTTGGATCATCAAATATAGATTTTTTAAATTTAGAATAAGTTCAAGGACTCAGTTGATAAATATTTCAGTGGTACAATGTATTTCACAATGTCCTTGGCTTTGGGTTTCCCATGGTAAATAAAGCATAGCACACAGCAAATACATTGGAAAGGGAAAACAGACCTTCCTGTCCATGAAATTGCAACCGATTTCAGATTTTTTCTGTGCAAATGCTCAGCAAATCCAGATAATCTAATAACTTTGATCAAGATAGTGCTGAAATTGGAGCAAATAGGAAAATGTGGATCGATGGAAATTCTTTCAGCTGCTTCTTATGATGAAACATCCATGTGACTACTTTGGATGACTGATTGCCTGTGTTGAGCAATATTATGGACGCTGCTGATAAGCACTGCATAAAACACTAGGCCAATTTTAACTTGGTTATAGAACCGATCTTACTGATGTTTTGACAGTTTAATGACAGAAAAAAATCAATATGAGCAATCCCCTTACCATGATATTATTCTTAGACAGCTAAAAAGCCACTATCTGCTTATTTATGAGGTTGTGATGAATGTGTGTCTTATTTGTGTCTTTTCCCCATTTAATGGATTTATATTATTTTCAAAGAAATAACAGTTAAGCATGTTACATTTCTTTTGTTTTATTTGTATATCTTAAAAAGAGAAACATCATCTGGTATCTCACATCTGGCTGTTTTCATAATTATCAATGATTCAAACAAGCTTTGTGTCAGCAATTCATCCAGCTCCAGTAAATTTATCTGAAGCGTTTCACATACGACTACAAATACAGTAATACCTACAGCAACAAGCAGTTTACCGGGATATAAGAATGGATGCAAATACAAAAAGACAAAAAAGGGAGGGGGGGACTATTACACTCAACCAATCAGGTAACAGTACCAGAGTTCTTCCCTGTACAATTGTGTACAATAAATTTAGCAAGTACAGTTTTCCCTTGAGTCAGACATAAATGAAGAATATAGCTATAAACTACTGTATCCTTCAAGTCCATGTATCTGTTAAAAAAAATAGATGTGTAGTCAGAAAAACACTAAAGTACAGTATGTGAAATTAAATACTGCAGTAACAGAGGGGGTGACTTGTAAACAGACTAAATACATCTCACAGTAAAAGGCTCAAAGCCAAAAACTTGTTCAAACAAATAACAAAACAAGAGAGAAGCTGCCAAATGCAATTTCCAAGAACATTTCCACCCCTGATAGAGCACGTTAATAAAAAATATTTATGGCAAATCCATGTCAAAATGCAACTATGTACAGTAAACTGTAAGTCACTGAAAAGGTTCATGTCACAGTATAACCACAAAATCAGGGAGATCATTTGATTTGCTCTTTCCTTTCCTGTGGAGCAGGATGCCAAGTAGTATGTCACAGTAAAGTCAAATCTCTTTGTTTTCATGTCATTTTCAGAATTTTATATAATTCATTATTAATTAATAATTGTTCATAAGCATGATTAAAAACCGCCAAACGTTACAACCAGACACAGCCCATCTGTTAAACCCAACACCTTTGAAGACAAGCATGTCGTCCCCCCTGCTTATCCAAGGTAGTGTCTCTTATGGTAGGAAGCTGCAACATTCTAAGTAATGGTACTGTTATCCTGTGCTTTCCAGGGTTCAAAGCTAACAATGTGGCACCTTCTAGGAGGTGTGGCAGGGTGAACCACCGAGGTCAGTGGGCAAGCCTACTCAATGTGTCAAGTGTAAATGTAGGCTTCACTGCCAACCCAGCTGTGGGTGTAGTCCTGGTTGGAGTGGGAAAGGATTTCCTGGCCCCGGAGGGTAGCTGGGGAAACTGTTGGGTTGAGGAGGAAAGCTTTCCAAAGCAGATGTAGGGTGTGCCTGGAAAGAAGAACAAAAGTGAAGATGTTTGTCTACCACACGACTGAACCAGCCTGGAGTGTCTTTCGATAGCTACCTGCAGCAGAGCTGATTGCATGGTTGGGTTATGGAGGCCTCCAAGAGCCCCGGGGGAGGCAGAGGGAGAGAAGCCTGCTACTGCAGGGAATGACAGCAAGCCAGGAAACCCACTACTTCCTGGAGGCTGAAGTCCACTGCTCAACCTGGAACACACAGAGCTGCTGTCACAACACAGAACTTCTTTTAAATCCCCTTTTAGAGCTGTTAAAGAACTCAAACAAAAACTAATCAAAGTTTACTGCTAACAGCCCAGAGCAGCGGAACAAGTGGACTTTGGATTGTCTGTGTCCGGTATTTGACTTATTCCATAAAAAGACAACTGGAAAATTGATAACATAATTTATGGCTCTTAGTAACAACTTTACAAGCAAGACATAGTCAGTGTCACATGCTTCACTTTACCTTGTGATCATTTTTATCAACATTTACTATAGTGGGACACGTCTAAAAGCAAACTGAAGTTATGCAATTGCCCTAATTTAACAGATAACTGTCCCTCAAATTTGTGTAAATCTAAATGAACAATATTAGAAAATCGATAAGAGGTTATTCTGCTTACATGAGGTGATAAGTTGCACATGGCTGCTTTAAAAGTTGACATACCCTGGCTGGAAACTGGAGCTGAAGGCCGATGCAAACCCTGGTAACACCGGTGATGATGAGGGAACCCCAACAGCGGCCGCGGCTGCTGCTGCTGCCTGAAGTGGGGCCACTGATGCCACTGAGGATGGAGTGACTCCTGAAAGTCCCATGAATGAAGACAACACAGGGCTCCCAGAACCATGCCCCGCTGAGACGCCCAGTCCTGGGAACGCAGACGGGCTGGCTCCAGGCGGAAGGCCTGGGAATATAGAGGCTGCGGAGGTGAGGCCTAGACCAAAAGGGGAGGCTGCACTGGGGGCATTGGGAGCCAACCCTGGGTAGATGGAGGTGGGTGGGTGGTTAGACATGCTGGTGGTAGGAGAAACTGCTGGAACAGTTGAAGGGATGGAGGCAGAAGGAAGGGAGGACGACAGGGTTGAAAAAGGGGACATGCCTGGAAAATGAGATGGTGCTGGGCTGGAGGAAAGCGCTTGGAGACCGGTGATGGCGACAGGACTAGGGAGAGAGACTTGGGGTGAAACTGAACTGTTCGACAGACCCAGTGAGCGTGCCAGGGCGGCCTGAGTTGAGCCTGGGGCCACGAGTGAGCCAACGGATGGCGTACCAGAACGAGAGGTTCCTTTGAAAGCCGAGGGTACAGGGCTACTACTGCCACTGTTACTACCCCCAGAGTGTCTGTTTAGGGCTCCGGCTACAACAGCCTGAGCCGGATGAACAGGGGAGGGCTTCGGACTGGGGCCTGGGGTGGAGCAGCTCTGAATCACTGGGGTGGAAGATCCCAGATTGAGAGATGAGGGTCCAGACGGTGTGTAGCTTCGAATCACTGATCCAGGAAAGTTACCTGCTTGTGGGTGCATGCCAAGGAAGTTTGGTCCTGACTGGTGGTCTGCGGACTGAGAAAAAGCCCGCTGCTGAGCTGAGGCCATGGAGCTTGTCTGAGAGAGAGAGTCTTGGCTGCTCCGGGAAGCAGCAGGGGTCCCTGGTCGGGAAAGGGCGCTGAAGGGGGAGGAAGAGAAGCCCCCACTGCCGGGGACAGGGGTTCCACAAGGGGTGCCTGAGGGGGTGTGGGGTTTAATGACCGACATAGGAGTAGGTGTGGCATGGCCAGTGGGGGTCTGTGGGCCCACTTTGATCACTGATGGAGATGGGGCTGGTGAGGGTGAGTGGGCATTAGGGTTGTGTGAGGGCACCATGCCTGGGAAGACTGGTGTGATGGGGGTAGTGGGAGTCGGCTGAGCAGGTGAAGACTGGGGGGGGACCGGAGTAGAGGGCGTAGAGCCATGAGGAATGAGAAGGGGCCCACTGTTGACTCCGGGTGTGGTGTTCTGCGGATTGCCTGGTTTGGCATAACCTGGGGGCAAAAGTAGGTTAGATAGAATAGGAATCCAAGTAAGAAAGTCATGAATGAAATAATAAATACGGACTAGAATCAGCTGGAAAGTTAGAATCAACAAAGAAAATGGTTTGATTTCATTACAACAAAAAGTGCAACTAACTTATTGATATTTGTGATGATCTGTAATGTTTTGTTAAAAACACGTTTCATTTGCAGGACAGATCAAACCCAAAAAGCCAAGAAAGCCAGCCGACTCGCATACAGCATAAAGAAGAACAGAAAGGAGGAACAGCCAGAGAACATTCTTACGTGCAAATCACCTTCTACTTTACAACCTCGAATCAGCTGTCAGGATTAAAGCATCCCCTTACCTTTAGAGGGAATGTGTATTTGGTGGCTGTTTTATTGCCAGCCTCACAAGGATGGTAAAAGCAGTCATATTCAAGAAAAGTTGCTTTAATGCTCTCTTAATAATAAGAAAACAAAAATGTAATTGTTTAAGAGCAGTCAGTGAATGCACCAACTTTCTCAGTCTAAGTGCTCTTAGATAAAGTGGGAAACAATTCTGTATGATGAGTCACATTATAAAACCCTGAATACAGTGTCCATCGGGCTGGAGAGGGGGAGGGCTATCCAGATTCTTAGCAGTACACAGAAAGAAATAAAGAAAAAAAGGATTTGTGCTAAAGTATACCTGTTATATCTATAAAATGTTTTGGGTATTTGCTGTCCCAACTTTTTGTAAACAAGGTTGTATTTGTTTGTTAAAAAATGGGCTCAAAATAATTAGGCAGTGCATTCAAACGATAAGGAAATAAAACAAAAAAAGAAGCAGTGTTATCCCAAGTGGTACAGGTTAAATGCCAGCAAAAAGCATGAATCCAGTTTAGAAGACTACTGGGATTAGCTTGGATACTTTTTTTGTGACTGAAGCTCCAAACTCATCCTCACAAATCTCTGACTGACCAGAAATCAGAAAAACAGACAACATTTGCTGCTACACATCAGGATAGTTTTGATAGTGAACTCACTGCTCTTGTTGTTCAGAAGGTAAACCCGTGGTGGTGTTTGTACTTTTCTGCTTATTTAAACATTGTTTTCTCAACACAAACACCTCCTGGGGAGGAGAAATACTAAAAATATTAAAAATGACAAATAAAAATATCACTATCATAAATCATGTGTTTTTCTGGTCAATCAGTATGCTCAAATCAAATGAATGAAAAATTAAATGTGTCAGTTAAAGTTGTAAACTGGAAAAGCAAAGGTAAAGAGCAAGCCAGCAAGTAAGGCTGCAAGCTTTGAGTTGATGCAAATTTGCCATCAAACACACAAGCACACGCTTCCTTTGACTGAACCGTACCTGCTACTTTGTGGGTAGCGCTGTAGGGGGGAGGGGGCACGTTGGCTGTTATTACCCCTCCCACAGAAACAAGGCCTGCGTTGTTGTACGCACCTGAGTAGCAGTCGCAAATATTAACAGGTGTCCGCCACACAGTCACACACAAAGAAGAATCCCACACTTCATCCCACTGTTAACTGTGTCTCTACCAATCCCAAGATGACAGAGACAAAAAGTGCCCAGCTTTGATTATGTGGCAGGAAATGATAGACCGAAGTGTGTTACTGTTGTTTCTTACTCGGAGCAATGGTGGCATGAGGTCGGCATGGTGGTATGGGGTACGGAACCGGCCGATGAGGGTTATAGGTGGAAGGAAACTACAAAAAGAAAAACGAGAGATTAAAAAAACATACAGAAATTATGAACAACATATTAGTTATTTCTAATATTTCTGAAGCAAATAATATAAAATATTACTTAGCAAACATTAGTTCTGATATCTAAATGAAGTAATAAAACACAGACCACTCTTACACAAATCCATTCAGAACACCCAGTTGCTTCCAAATGAAAAAATGCTTTACGCGGAGGCTCTGGTTTAATCACTGTAAATCATGTGCGGTAATTAATGGAGTTATCTCTCCATCATGAGTCTTCTCTTGGGGCACCCTGACACTAAAACATCCTCCCAGTTGGCTATTCCTATTTTATTACTTACAGGCTTGAATGGTCCAATAATGCGGGAAGCAATTCCTTTTCCCTCCATGTTGTTAGAGTCCTCTTTCTTCTCTCCTTCTTTTTTAATTGGAGGAATTCCCTGTAATGAACGCAAATCACATTTCTAAATAAAGAGCCATGCTTTTTTGAGCCACCTAACAAAAATAAATTACATTTCTTTTATCTGTATTTCAACAAAAATGTGCACTGCCTATAAAAGAAACTGATTCAATTAATCTAATAAAAAATGTATTACTGTAACAGATTTTCAGCAGCTTTTGATTTATTTTTTTTAATTTACTTACAGGGAACGTTCCAGTGACAAGGCTGGGTCTGCCTTTAGGATACGGATTTCCCGGTATCATTCCACAGGACGAGATCATTTCTATGGGAGCCTTGCATCCAACTTTACAAACCTAATGACAGTAACATATTAGTATTTAGCTCACTGAGCTTGTTTGTGTGAACATTAAACTGTTACATAAGTAACATAAATAATAAATAATATGCTTTTACGAATGAGTTTTTAAATGGACAAAAATAGTTTGAAGTGAATTATTTTAAAACCCACCTGTTCCAGTATCCTTCGAGCACGCTTCTTTTCAGACAAGTGTATACGGAACAGGTCTTCCACCGGACGATAATTTTGTGCATCTGAAATATTTCTTTATGGACACAGACAAGTTCCACCCTTGATTTAAGCTGTCAACTGAAAGACGCAAATTCAAACACAATAAAAAGTTTGAAATTCCTACTCACAAAGCTATCAGTTCCAGGACAACAAGTCTGTCCTTTGAGAAGGTGAAGCAGTTCAGGATATTGGCAACATTGGTTGTAGAAATTGCAACCATTTTCTGAAACAAAGAGGAAAAACAAAAAATTGCGATAAGAGCGCATCAAAAGGTGGCAATATGTAAATATGAACACACAGGCATACATGATCAACAGTGTTTTCACTTACATGCTGCAGAGCTTTCACCGCTTTGATCTGAGGCTCTGCCCAGGAGAAGTACTTCAGGATTTCCATCACCTACAGCAGTAGAGACGCATTAGAAATTAAACCACAATGCATGCTATGATGTTCCAAAACAGGGTTTCCCTAGTTATTTGTAATAATACATTTATTTATAATCTAAACAATTGCAAATAACACATCACATTGACTTACACACGTTTAAGAATAATAGTTTTGGTTAAAAGATAAATTAAGACATAAGGTTTGTCTTGTGTCATTAAAATAAAAGCCTTCTGTAAAATATAAGGAGTACCTCGCTTCAGATAAACATGGAGGTAAACGTTACGTGATAGTTTCTGGACTGTACCTGTTCACTTGAAAAATATCCATGCACCTGCTCAATGGCTCTGATCCGCTGGTCGGTCAGGACACACTGAAATAGAGGGAGAAGCTGAAGACAGACTGAAGAGAAGAGGATCGATTTCGAATTTACAGAAGAGGAACACTGTAGTACCTTTTTTATTTCGTCCAAGACGATGTCAAATGACTTCTTGTCCATGTTTGTTGTTGAAACAAATCTTTCTGACAACGATTAACAACTATACCACGTATATGGTAAATATCCCGTTTATAATACAAAAAACGATGCCAGATAATAACACATGCATTCAACTTAAACTCTAAATAATTTTACTGACTTAAATATCTGGTAAAACCTTCTAATTACAAAAAAGCACGATTTAAAGCTGTACGTATTTGCTGTAAGCCACTTAAAAAATGCATGATCCTTTCAGTCCCTTGGTTACTTCAGTAACTTAAGTTTCCCAAACGGTCACAATGAATTCTAAACACGAGAAGCCCTCTGCAAAGCAAAGCCTGTCCACACCAGATTTCACGGGAGCTAACAAGAGGCTAGATAGCTAGCTAGTTATCCTAGACAAAAGGACACAAAAAAGTCAAACTGATATTTGCGCAACTTTTTAAGCTTAGTTCAAATAACTTTCCAGTGATGCCTCATCAAAGATTGGAGTATACAAAACGAATGATAAAATATTTTAAAAACAACTTGCAAGGACAGATTCAATTGTAGCTAGCTTTTGACAGCTGGCGCTAACTACGTCAACAACGAAAGGACCCCTTTAATGCAGCTGATCCGAAAGAAAATCCTTAATAAATAATGTAAAATAAAAAAGAATTTTCAATGTATTTAAGCAGCCTTATCTGAAAAAAGCGTTTAAAATTTAGCCAAGATAATTATAAATTGTTGTTAATTGGATTTATTTTGTATCTTAAACCGACTCACATAAATTCCTTACAGGCAGATCCAGGCCAGCGTGCAGGAAGTAAATATGAAATGAGGGAAGCAGCGGAGCAAAACACTTTGTTGCACAAATAAAAATGGACCGATTTTCGTGGTCAAATGGCCTGTTAGAAATAAATGAAACTTTAGTAATCCAGCAGCGGGGTGTCAGACTTTATGACGGAGATGATAAGGTAATGTTTGGTTGATAATGCTCATACTATCTGGTGTAAGACAAATAACAATCCAGCTAACATGTCATTCTTGACCATAAAAAGAAAGTTCATTATAAAGGAAGTTGATATTGATTACACACACACTATTCTCATATAATCAGTTGTCCTTATTATTATTTAAAGTGGTCACAAATGTTATTTAAAGCTATTAAAACTTAGTTAACATAATCCAATAATAACGTTTAGTTCCTTTCTGTAATTGAACAGGCAAAACTGGATGTTGGAGTTGCCCTGTTGAGCACCCATCGACTGATCTGGAGGGACATTAAGAATCATGTAAGAAACCACTAAAAAGTGACCATAAATGTTTAAAGTATTTCTATTAAATGTGGATTTGTTTGAAAGGGGATTTCCTACCCTAGATGTATTGTTCAAGTGGCAATAAAATAAATGAAGTATTGATAGGCATTGAATAAAAGATGTGCATGCATTTGAACTACTGTATTTCTATGGATCTGATTCAGTTAAAACTTGCAATGATTTTGTGGATAATAGATATCAAAGTCTTTCTTTGGCATCACGGATACCAGACTTTTCTGTATTTTTCTCCAGGATTTAGAGGACAGAAGGGTTTCTAGTCACCAACCTTGTTTTTAGTTCACTGATTCTTAATCAAATCCAAGTCTTGACTGCCTGGGCCATTCCAAAAAATAAACCTATCATCACTGATGTAGTTGTTGGGATTCCTGATGTACTTCAGAATCTTGTAATTTCCCTTAATAACAGTCTGGAAATAAATACAGAAAGTAATAGAAATAAACAGAGAAGAAGTCATAAAAGTCATAACCCTGTTAAAAAAACAACAGTTTAATGTTACTCATCCGAAGTTTTGATGACCAAAGGCTTTTCCTGTTTAAATTAAAGAAAGCTTTTCTATAAATCTGTCCAGCTCGTCCTCCTTGGTCAGAGCTGTTAGAGACCATCTTTATGTGAGGTTTACCTTGATATCTTAGCCACGGCATTCATTAATTTAATCAGGATGACCTTGATGGTTATCATCAGTTTACTAGAAACAATACACACTGAGTCATGCTAGAAATATTAAGAAATATTAAGGGATGTCAGAGTCCTGGTCTCAATGCAATATAGTTTTTGGTGGAACTAAATTTAATGAATGTATCTTTTTTTTTCCAACCTCAAGGAATGCTGCATAGCCATGCCCTTATCTCAGATCATCTATTTTGAGGAGCAGGCTGCAGGAATAGGAAAGAGGTAAATATATTTTGTGGTATAATTTATCTCTCTAAAAACAGTTATATGGCTTTATCTTTTATTTTACTATTTTTTTAGCAGAACTTAACCTCTTCTATCCATAAAAGTTCCTTAATAAATTGAGGAAATAGAAGCAGAAACATCACGGTCTTTGATCTTTTTAAGTGATAGTATAGATTCCAAAGTCGAATTTGAACTTGTACCAGTAAGCCCAAAGGTTAATGAGAACACACCTTCTTACTACTGCTTTCTGTTTTACAAAAGTGCAAAAATAGTCATCCACCTGCATCCATCACCTACCAACAAGGAGCCAGGTCCCTACCAGAACAGCAAGTACTCCCACATCAAGCTGTCCTTTAAAGAGCATGGACAAATAGAGGTAGTTCCGCTTAAACAAGAAGCTTATAAATGATAACCTTTTCATTTCATGGTGATTTTCTTTTATAAATTGGACTTTTTTAGATTCCTGGAAATTACATGTTGTATGTATACTTTCAGTTTCACAGGAGACTAACAGAGGAGATGACCCAGAAAAGGTGGGAGAACACACCGGTTTCACAACCGATCCCCACAGGGACTGGACCTCAGGTCAGAAACAGGATAAGCACCCACCCCTTTTTTATTCTAACCTGGTACTTTTTATTGTGATCTGATATTTGGTGTTGGAACTGTTTAGTGTACCAGCTAAACTTGTTGAAGTCTAAGTCTGAAGTTGTTTTAAGTGAGTGTCAGTGGTAGACTAAACTCACCACCACTGGGTGGCAGTGTTTTGTCTTCATTTTTTTTTGTTTTTCATAAATCGTTGCAATGTCCAAATGCCTTGAATCAGAATTACTTCCTGTAACAGTGGGACTCTTCCATACACTGTTAAAATCAATTCTTTTGGATTGGCAGTCAGTTCACTTCCATTAAGGTTATGTATTCCTCCTAGCTTTTGAAAAAAGTGCCATGAAATAAAAATTCCCCAAATTCACTTTTGCTTCACTAAATTCATATTTATTTATTTACTATAATGAGTCTTTTTCCCCTTTTTGCCTTTCCTCGTTGAAGGCATGCTACCAACCTTCTAAGTGCCTTTGTGTTTTACTGTGTGTGTTTTTCTTTCCTTCTCGGTGGTGTAGACAGGAAGGACACGCGCAGTGGGGATTGTTGGCATTGAGAGGAAGATAGAAGAGAAGAGGAAAGAAACAGACAAAAACATTTCTGAAGTAAGCTCTGAAATATGGAGTAAGGTGCCAGCAGAGAAACTGTGTAACTCTGACATCAAAGGGTAAATACGAACTAGGTTATATTAATTTCCAATATTGTGCCTCCATTCACAGTACAGAGCTGTGGCTGAAACGACTCAGAGTCTAACATGAATATATAGTGGGTTTAGTTTAAGAAGTTTTATGAGCTATTGACATGTTGTCTTTAAGTTTGCTGAATAAAAAAGCTGTGTAGAATTGGAATTTGTGTCAGTACGTTTATACTGTTGCACTAATGTTGTTCTTTTATTGTATGTTAAAAAACACATAAATTAGTTTCAATAACATAAACCCAAAGTAGGCTTCAGGAGAAAGTTTGACATCTACACGACCCAGCTGAAGATGCAGTGTGGGTTCAGTGGAATGACACTTAAATATTTATCTATAAACCATGGAGTTTTGTGGTGTGCTTCATTCTGAACATTTTTCCCCTTCAGTAACCATTTAGTGTCTTTTTTTAGGCCTTTGAGGACCTCAGTAAGCTGATGGTGAAGGTAAAAGAAGCTTCATTTTACACAGTTGTAGATTACACATCCCAACTAGCAAGTATCTGGAAACATAGGAATTATTGCAGTGCAATTTACTAAACAACTTTCTCACTGAAAGGCCAAGGAGATGGTAGAATTGTCCAGATCCATTGCCAACAAGATCAAAGAAAAGCAGGGCGACATTACCGAAGATGAGGTAAGAATTCAACCAGCAAGTTCAGAGTAAGAAACGCCAAAAGCTGTTTCAGAATCTTAAAAGCATAATAGAGATATAAAAAAAAACTGTAAAAGCATTATTGTATGCACTCACATTAGTTGATTTTGAGCAGTCAATGTTCTCTGTTGTAGACAATAAGATTCAAGTCCTACCTCTTGAGCATGGGTATAGCTAACCCCGTTACCAGGGAAACGTATGGATCAGGAACCCATTATCACATGCAACTGGCCAAACAACTTGGAGATATGCTGCAGGCTCCTTTAGAGGTGGGTGGACACCTTTATTCATCATGTGTTCAACATCTGCCGATATGTAAACCGATGTGAAACTTTCTCTCCTTTTTTGTCTTCTGTCATATCGTCACTTTTTCATAACTCTCTCTTCTCTTCGGTACCTTTTCAGGAGCGTGGTGGTATGATGGCTCTTACAGAGGTGTACTGTCTCGTCAACCGTGCCAGAGGGATGGAGGTGGTGCTCTCTTTAATACTAATATAAAGTAGCAAAAGGATCAGTAATATGACCACAGTCAGTGATCTGTTCATTAATGGTACCTTCGGCCTTTGAATATGTTTTTTTTTCCACTTCCTCAGCTTTTATCTCCAGAGGATTTGTTAAATGCTTGCAAAATGTTTGAGCAACTGAAGCTCCCAGTAAGGTGAGTGTGATTTTTGTTGTGTTGTTTAAAGTATGTGTGTGCATTACAGTCATCTGATTATGGACCAGGCTATGTGTTTATTGTGTAGCCTGGCCTCACAGAGGCTAGGCTCTTCCTGCCTGGCTTCCTGTTGTTGGAAGGGGGGGGTCCGGGCCTCCGCAGCTGTCATTTCCTGTCACTTCCCAGAGATTCAAAGAAACACTGGCCTGTTTCCCCATTGGTCTGATCCAAACGCCCTCAAACTGTTAGCTTAACCAAACACGATCTCAGTATAAATCTGTTGACATGGAACCTCATTTTGTAATTGTTGCGCAAACACAAAGTTGGACCTAAGTGAGACCCCTTTACATGCAAAAATATTTGAAAAAACTTAACCGGGAGAGTATGAACTTGAGTTCTGCTTTTGCGTGGATTCTCCATCTCACCAGCAGGCACAAGTGCTAAAGTGTGATGCCGCATACCCCTCTTTTTAGCAACAACTTTTAGAGTACTTTTTAAATCATAGGTTATGAAGTTGTCAATATATTTGACAATTATAACAGGAAGTTACATGTTTCCCTATTGCTGTGCAGCTCTGATCCACATATCTTATATGATTAAATGGAAATGCTGACACAAAGGGCTGAATCAATAGGAGAAGTGGTAGGCAGCAAGTTTACATTAATCACAAAGATTTCTTGGCATGTAGCGCCTTAACTTGTTGTTATCATGATTTGATTTAAAAACCTGTTGCCTTGTTCATGTCTACACATGAGCGTGAATCAGGCGCACTGCATTCACCTCTGTGAGTACATGCTGACGTGCAGATGACGGCTCAGGAGGCTAATGGTTTGCATAAATGCAAAAGATGCTCATGTTTTATTAATCTGGTCCTTTTTAATGGATTCCTGAAGCAGGCCAGTGACTTGTGTACCTGACAAATCCCCCCCCCCCCCCTCTCATGAGTCTTGTCGCCTGTGCAGGCTGCGTGTGTTTGACAGTGGTGTGATGGTGGTCCAGCTGCAGTCTCACAGTGAGGAGGAAATGATAGCATCAGCTTTGGACAACGTAAGCTTCAACATATGCAAACATCAAACAACAGAGTGATTTATGACATTTCTATGTTTTTTTTATTGGCATTTATTATTGGTTGATATATCCATGCCACCCACAGGTTACAGATAAAGGCTCCCTGACAGCGGAGGAGTTTGCTAAACTTTTGGGTCTCTCTGTTCTCCTGTCTAAAGAGCGGTAAGTTTTCTCATACTTTAATAGAAAAAACGTATCTCATATATCAGACAACATAGTTGAAATGGCGTGACTCTCAGGTGTCTACTTAACTTAAGGCTAATTTGTTAATGAATTTTGTGTCTAGTTGTCCTTTTTCTCATTGTTTTGTGTTCATTCCCTCCTTGTCCTTAGGTTGTTACTGGCTGAGAAGATGGGCCACCTGTGTAGAGATGACTCTGTTGAGGGTTTGAGATTCTACCCAAACCTTTTTTGACCTCTTTACAGTTGATATTATCAGCAGAACTGGGCTGCAACATCTCCTCAGTTTGAGGATCCAACAAAATGATCCTCTTCACTCCGTTTCACATCCAGTCTGGTTGGGATGTCTATTTGTTGGTCTTATTATGCTGTTTTTTTCCCCCTTTAAAGTTATTTTTGATGTTTGTCAGATTCCATGCATTTTTATTTAGACTTAAAATACTATATGTAAAGTAACCGCTCAAAAATGTATGGGCCTATAACATCCATTGTCATGGAGTGTGTTGTAATAAACACTTTTGACTAGTTTCTAAAGGTCATACACTGAACGTTTGTTTTCTTGCCTCATTCTGGTTTCACTCTGCATAAACCTTTATACATTTAGTGCATTCTAGCCACCGATTGTTCTCAGAGTTAAACATTACTCTAATAAATGTTTCAGAGCTGAAACCCACCTCCCTGTCTCATCCTCCAAAAGCATGTCAATGCTAAAGTCTACAATCTAAAGTCTACAATTTGTAAGTCTTTTATGTTTGTTCCCTCAGTAGTATTCTGAACAGGCACCATCACAATCAGTGTGTGTATTGCCAAGCACATTTTCCCATACAAGACATTTGACCTGAAGAAGCCAGTGTATAGAATAAAAACAGAATAAAGAGCATATAATAGAAATAACATAAAACAAAATAAGGAAAGAGATCTATGAATAAAATGTAAATATATAGATGATTAAAAAAATACATCAGGTGCAGTGGGTGGTGAAACCAAAACAAACTACTCTGCAGAAAATGTTTTAGTCGTAATAATATTCTATGATCAATCTGCTTCCTTGCACATGTATAATTGGACACAATGCTCAATGTAAGGCAGTTTTGTTAGAAACATACGTAGAATTCATGGCTATTCCAAAGATGAATTAAGATTAAATTATCTTATTAACTGATATAAAGAATAGGCAATATGTGAATTATAAGCAGATACAATCCTTATTAAATAATCATATTTAAATTGTGTACTCCACTGAACTTAACTTTTTTTTTTGGGGGGGGGTAACTTTATTTATTTACAAGCAAAATAGAGGGGTTCTTTTTCTTTTCTCAGAACGGAGATGTTCAGTCAAAGCTGTTTCATCTCCAGACAAGCTTCCTGTTTTCTGCTGGCTCTACCCAAAGGAAAAATGAAGGCGAGCTGATTAGATTACCCTGCCATGTGGCTCACTTATTGATAGTAGATGAACTCAATTGGTGGAGGAAATCGTGGGAGCAGAGTCGAGGCATGTCTGATCATTGCGAACATGGCTTTTTTACACGATACTGAACTTTTCATGAACCCCCTTTTTCCTGCGCAAAATGGATCATGTGTCTCACAATTACAGAACCTCATATCACACTGTTGCGTTGGCATATATCTCATCCGCATCTTCCTCACTAATGCTAGAGAAAAAAAACAATGGGATAACTATGCGCTAAATTAAAACTTTGCATGCGCTTTCCTGTTTGGAGAGTTAAGGATTGACATTCAATCTCTATCGTGCCTCAGTGTTTGTGATGAAATAGGAAAAAAAATTTTGATGATATTCACTGTGCCCTTTGTCGTCAAGTGACTGAGTGGATCTTGAAAGCACGCGCTCTGGGAGCTGCGCGCGCCTCGGGGCGCAGTGGGATTGTTGCGCGGAGCAGCGCAGAAATGTGCCACTCGTGTTCCATCAGGGAGGAGAGACAATTCGCTGCGAGGAGTGAGTGTTGCTGATGGTGTCGTTGTGTTGGGAGACGTGGCGCGGAATAACAGTGTGAAGAGCGAAGTCGACTCGACGTGTGAGTAAGACTTTTTTCTGTGCGTAAATTGGATCACTGTTATTCATGTGTCTTTTAAACATCAGGACTCACATGGTACTCTTAACCGGTAGTCAAGTTTTGTGTGACCAGTATGTTTACATTAGCACGTTTGTACTTTTTAATTGTTTTTTTTACAGTAAATACGTGGAGACTTACGACCAAACCTAGTAAGTTGACTAGTTATTTTATATTACCACATATCAACAGTCTGACAGGAAAAGGGATGGTTTTCTATGCTGTCCAATGACAGAATGAATATTAAAGGATCTTGTTAATCTTACCGGATTTCTTCTAATGTTTTGTTATTTATATATATAAATACCATCCGTCCATACATACATCCAGAATTCAATACATTTTGACAGCCACAAATAAATAACAGGTCAGGGCAACACCGGGACCATCAAATACCTTGCAGGAAAAAAAAACAAGAAGCAGGTAAAGCATCTTTGGCTGCTTTAAAGATTATAATTCACATCATTTTTAGAATGCCTAAGAGAAAATACTTAATATTGCACATGATTTCCCCACTAGTTCAACTATTCTAGGAATGAATCAGACAGAATTCCAGTGATCACACAAACATTTTGTGTTTGTGCAAAACTTTGCCTCGTGTCTAAAGTCCAGTGATGGGGGAAAAACATTTTCAACAGTTATTTCATGTTAATACTCTGCTTTTACATTCCTGTTGGGTATTGGGAAGTGTGAGTAAAAGGGGCACACGGTGAGATTTCTGCCCCTGATTGATTTTAGAATAAAAAGGAAATGCAAGACATACCAAAAAAAGATGACCAAAAAACATATGCATTCAAACAAATAGCTGGCCCATTGTTTTGAACAAAAGGCCTTTTGGGAAAGTTACTGTGATGACGACAGCTCCTTGTGCCCATTGTGAAGACGAAAGGAAGGGGAAGACGCACCTATAAATCCAGAAAAGTTCACAGTTTCATACTCTAGCCTTCCTGTTTCTAATACCTCAGAATAACCCTCTTTTCTGAAGATTCTTGTGGATCATTTTATTTTTTATTTTCTTTCTGTCGGATTCATGGTGGTTAGAGATGGTGGGATAAGATGGTCATGTGGTGTGGAAGAAAAAGGAGGCACAGACATCGGAATGCCACAGGCTGTCTCACTGCTGCCCTTCCTTCTAGCGCTGATGGGATATGGTGAGTGTCGCTGGCATCTTGGATTAGTGTCCATATTCAAACAGTCTTTGATTGGTGAGTGGATGCAGTGCAATGTAGGTCCAGCCCCTTCCCGTTCAATTAAAGTCTTTGTTCTGTGATTATTTACATATTTCACAGTTTAAAAGCTCTGAAAACACTGTCTCATTTCTGTATGTGTAAAATGTTAAGCTGCTATTATAGCCGCTTCACTTATTATCTGCATGATGCTTGGATTGTTCCATTTTTATCAACTTTTTATTGGACTCAGCTGTTTCTGTGTTTATTATTGATCTATTTTTAGCTAATTCGATCCATCTTGGCTGTTCAGAAAACAATCTTCATATTGGATACTGCAGCTATATCAACAGGATTGTAAATAATTAGCTGAACATCATGATGCAGTTACGTCAAAAGCCTCTTCCTAATTCTTCTAACCAACAAAAGCTCGAATTATGTGAATTACTGTATATGAATTCAGTGTTTTTTACAGACCAGGTATTCATTGGACAATTTTAGACATTGTAAATCATGGCAACCAAAGACTAAAGAAAAAAGCTGTTTAAAGATTAAAGAGGACAAAAGAGGAGACAGTTATCACAATGGGTTAGTAGTCTCTTCCCATTTCTGGTGTTTTTCATGTGCTGCCTTTGTACACTCTCTCTTGAAGCTTTTGCAGGTCTCACTATCTGGCCCTCCTTCCATATTGCCCTTAGCAATGGCAGTATCTTTGTGGACTTCAGTACTAAATCCAACAGCAGCACCATCAGCAACGCGACCCTCTCTCTAGTCAACATGGAAACCAATCTCACCGTCTTGACCAGGACTCTGCCCACCAACCAACGGGCCGGTAGGGAGGAGTTTGATTGTTCCTGCTTCCTGTACGCAGGAGCTTTCCGGTTCCTGCTGAGGCAGACCAGTATCACCACAGTTTCTCATGCTAATGGAACAATTGGTGGTCGCAGAGAGAGCTCTACCTGGTGGTGGAGCTCAGAGCTGCAAGTTCAATGGCCCACCTTTCACATTGTTGTGGATAGAGCAGGAAACCTCTCAGGATCGTTTCAGGCAAGGCAAACAATCAAAAAAACATTCTCGTGTTATCATGATATTGAAAAAAGACAAATGAATCGATCTGTATGCATTTCTTCATTTGCCTCTCTTCAGGTTGGGATATCCACTAATGAACATTTTCAGTCGTGCAACATCGGCATGGACTCCGCTCTCTTTTTAGAAGTCAGCTACGTGGAGTACAACCAGATAGGACGAAACAGCATTGACAAGATTCGAGCTCGCACACGGCTGCCAATTGAGCCCCTCCGTTCCCAGAGCATTGAGCTGTCCTGTGCCTTCCCTTTCACAGAAAGGGACTTCATCACAGTTGCCCTGCAGTCTCCTCATACCGTGCAGGAGGTGAAGAGCTCTGGACCTCTTTACCTGTCCCGTATCTTTTCCTATAAACTGCTGGTGGAAAATGCCAGTGCATACAAGAGTGGCTGTGAGGGAACGATGGTTGTCAAAATGATAACCCCGCCATGTGCGCACATCAGTGGGAAAGTACTGCTTTACCGTGACGCAGGTGTCGGAAGAGGTGTGGCTCTCTCCTCTGCAGTGATGAGGTTTGGAACAGAGGAGCCCTCTTCTCCTCCTCTGGCATTCAACTGGCTGACCCAGGGAGAAAATGAGACAGAATTCAACTGCTCCGTCTTTTACCCAGGAAGGAACAAGTATTGCTTTCGCTTTGTTTTCAACTTCAGTCGGTCCCCTAGTCCAGCGCAGACTTGTCTGGTGGTTTACAAGAGCGCAGGTGAGGTTTTATATTTACACATTATTCATAATGCAAACTTTTTTATGCTGCTCAGAGGGGCCATTTGATCTGTTTACTCCACATAGTTCACATCCAGCTGCAGTTGAAACGCAGTTGCTTGTTGAAAATTATAATCATGAGGATTATTTTTATTTTGCTTTGATGATATTTAATGATCATACATTTATTTAAACTGTTTAGTCCTTGAAATAAGTTTACTTCAGTCACTCTAAAGTAGAGTGGCAAACAGTATTCTGTTTGCATCAAAACATTTGCAACACGTCCTTTTAATATTTCTACCTAAACAGGCCCCCAGTGTCAAACTTGCATGTGTCTCCTGATAACTTAAATTAGAATTGTAATGTACTATGTTCTTTGGCAAAGAATTGTTAAGTGACTTGGTGGGCAGATTTGTAAAATAATTAACGCATCTGTTAATGATATTTTCACTCTTTTCTGCAGAATCATGGGGACCCTGGCAGCCATGGAGTATTTGCAGCGTGAGCTGTGGAGAGGGAGTTAGGGAACGGGCGCGTGAGTGTTTACTGCCCTCCGGTGTGCGAGGGTTGCAGTGCACTGGCATGGTTAAGGAACAGTCCATATGCTCCCTGGAGAACTGTGTTGGTCAGTTTCTCTGAGTCCAATCTTTATCTTAGACCATTCATTGCTTCTTTTGTCCGCAAGGTCTTTACATTTAAATGTACAATGCACAACAATCAATGTTTTCTCCGTGTTTGCGTCAAGCTTTTAGTAATGTGATGAGACTGGATCTATGTTGAAGACCATGTGTTTTTTGTTCTTCCTCAGTTTTACCTTCTCCTTCTCCATCGCCTCCAACTTTGCCCGCGGGAGCTGCACCCCTGGGTGGAAACATGATCGTCGTGGTTGGTATTTCCCTCTGCTTGGCTGTGATTATGGCTACTGTTGTGGTGACTGTGTGGAGAAAGCTTTGCCAGACCCCTCAGTGCAGCTCGGTCCACAGAAGCTCCATGCACTCGCCCGGGGGGCGTAAACTATCAGACGAGGCTTCCATCTGTGGCCATAGCCTCCAAAGACCCAGCCTGTCTGATGGTCATGGTCCATCCATGGGAACGGGTAACCAGAAAAACAGGCCTTCATTAGGGATTCAGCCTCTCCCACAGACAGTGGTGTTACCACTCTCTCAGGATCCAGAAAGACTTTCTCCCACAGGCCAGAAAGTGCTGCCATCGATATTTGGGTATGTTTAGATTTGTTTTTACCATCACTTCAATCAATTGTTATTTTTCCCTCCCCATTAGTAAAGCACCTTGTCTCTCCAGGTACCGGCTGGCACAGCAGCAGTTGAAAGAGATGAAGAAGAAAGGGCTAAAAGATGCCACACAGCTGTACCATGTCTCCTCAAGCCCTGTGCATGACACAGTGGTAGAAACATCTGCCTCACCCACCATCTCCCCCATTCCTACACCGACTGAACCGGCTCATTCTGCTCACCCGTTGGGCCTGCCGGACGAGGGTAACACCAACCATTTTTGCATTGCAACTCCACTGTCCCAGCTGCAAACTCTGACCTCCAGGGTTACTCCAGACAGGCTGAGTCCAAGAATGGAACTGGTCTTAGGTCCTCCTGTCTCTGCTCATCCAAGCGGGGCGAGCTCAAAATGGCATGACCGCACTGCCGACTGGGTGGAGATGGTTGAGAGGAGCGGGATAGCTGGACGCAGCGTGGGAGGACAAGCAGCAACAGGATCATATCATAAGAATCCAAACTTCCGACGGACCTCCAGTTTTAATGACACCCGACTCCAGCCAATCTCTTTGACTCAGTCCAGACAGTTCAGAGAAAGGAGCATGACCCAGGTCACCTATCCTCCCTTAATTAATACATTGATTTTGCTGTGTTTTATTTGCATATAAAAATAGAATTGCTATCCCCTGTTGTTTAGAGTAATTAACAATTGGTTACTGACTTTTCGTAGGTGGGATCTCGAACGTTGCCAGAAGGAAGTTGTTGGTCCAAAAGAGGGTGGGAGAGACAGCTACACGGCTCTGTCTCCATTCCAGAGCATGGAGTCTTGGAGTGGTCTAAAGCTAGATCCCAGAGAAATGACCAGAAGAAGTCATGGATTGAGCCAACAGTTTCTCCTCACAATAATAAACTCAAACACACAGGAACAAACACGAGTGGTTTCTCAGCATCTGGGAAACACGTCAAAGGAGATCTCAGTGGCCCCGTGGAAAGAAAAAAGACTGGTGAGCCAGGAGGTGGAGGACCTTCAATCTCAGGTATTGGGGGTCCAGCAACATTGCCCACCAGGGGCCATGGTGTCAATCAGTTGAGTGTGGATCGAGCTGAACAGAACTGGAGCCGTCGGGGGCCATCACCTATCCAGAGGAACATGCTGGCCCGTAAACTGAAAGAAGCTCAGTCCTGCTCTGGTGGCAGGGGGCGAAAGCGCAGTGCCAGCTTCAACGTTTCATCATCGGAGCACAACAAAGGCAGCTGCCGCTCTCTGCCGATGTCTGAATACTACAACAGCAGCAGCGGCTCTCCGTACAGGCTCAGTGAGGCCGAGCAGAGGATGCTGGACTTAGATCTGTCCCCTGTTTATGTTCAGGAAGAGGAGTAAAACCCAGGTTTGTAGCAACACATCTGTGTGGAACTGCCACAGCTATTTACATTTATCCATTTCTTCAATCCTGATGCTGATGGTTTCCCAAGACATCTTTGTGCCCACATGCTGTCTGTTTTTGTATCGCAACACCATGGATTAATCTTTTAGGAATGGAACATCAAACATGGCTTTAAAGATTTCTTTTAATTTTTTAAATGCATTAGGAATAAAAATGTCAAGGTTATAGAAAGCTTTGTAAATCACTGTATTTAGATACTGTGTCAATTTCTCTTGTTGTTACCCACTACTTGTAAAGTATTTAACTAAGTAAGTTGAATTGAAAATTACTTTATATTTTGATGTATCTGTACTGTTAAACACTGGTCAACTCAGAATTCACAACGTGACAGAAAAGAAGGGGTTACTATTTTAGTAATGCTGTGAAGTTCCATTGAGCATCACTGGGAGAATCACTCTAAACTACTACACAGTTTACATTTTAAGGACATTTTGAATGTGTGACCGAAACAGTTTTTTAATGATCCGAAATTCAATTTTTACTATGAGACTGTGATAGTGTTTGAGGACAGTAAAATGAACATTAAGGAGTCAAAGTTGCTGAAATGATGTATGTTTTAATGTCAGGCTAATAGACACTTTGAGAAAGAAATTAAAACTGGAAAATCTCTAAAGGATGATTTTGTACCACTAGTGTTTGATAACAAACTAAAGGGAGAAAATTAAAATCTTAAGAACTTAAACATACCACAGAGTTCTTGCCCTTCTTCTATACCTTTGCATATTAATATGGGACACGGTGCTTTTACATTTCCCCTGCTCCACTTCCTACAGTATCCAGGAAAACCAAAGGCCGCACTTTCATGGTGGTATGTCTCAGTGAATACCAAAGGCCTTTCCAGGTCCCCCACACCACACCGTTGTCGTTGTTGGCCTTGTACTTCCCGCTGCGGTAGAACTTTCCATTTAGGTTGGCTGCATGACATCTGTGGATAGAAGGTTGACATTAAATATCAAAGAGAGAGAGAGAGACATCTGTTGTTCACAAAAATCCAGTGCGGAAAAACTATTTGATCTCACTATAGTGAGAACGTTAATGGAAGGATTGACCAACAATTTCATTTCTAAAGGTCTCACCTGTTGAACCACCAACCTCCCTTATTCTCTTGGGCACAGCTTCCCTGGAGGAAGCGGTCATTGTCCTGTCAATCCCCATCAACAGGTTATCATGGTTAGCATCTGCTCACCGTAAAAAAGGATACAGTTATGAGCAGCAGGGAAAAAGAAGTAACCTGATCCCTGGTGCTGAACTGCATGCCGCTGAGGCTGGCAGACCACTGCTCCACCATCCCTCCTCCCCCAGTCAGAGCATCTCCAGCCTGACCACTGTACTGCCCATACTGCAGACGATACTTATCCTGCAGGGACGATTGGAGCAAATGGTGTTCAGAGGACAATCATAACTCCAAGATTAAGGGGCGTTCTGTTACGCTTGTTTTCTTACGGCCTCGTTAGAAATCCTAAAGCTCTCATAAAATGCATGACGTCTCTGTCCTTCCCAGTCCATCAGATCAATCTTCACTAGGTTTTTGCCTTCGAGGCAAAGAAACAAAAAGAGGAAAATATTGTTTACGTGAAACAGGAACATCAAGAAGTTTAATATATGGTGCATTATAACCATTTCTAACCTTCAGACAGCAGAGAATATATGTGCTCATTCCCCAGCCAGAATTCATCATTCCAAAGTTTGAAATCACCAAAGCCATCTCTATAGTCCACCCAGTCTCTAACATGAGAATAGGGTTGATATTATACTTTTAATCGAGCACATGTGCAACCTATACAACATAGTCATTATTATAGACTTTCTAAGCATTTTTCTTACTTATAATACATTTCATAGGCTACACAGGTTTCCTATTCTGCTTAAATACCTGTTGAAGTCAACTTTTCCATGACGTCGTCTTTGAAACACTGTCCAGCCTCCTCCATCCTCCATTTCACAGTAGACTAAGACTGGCTCCTGCTGTGATCTGGGTCGTATACGGTAGAAACCGCTTGGCGGTCTCAGTCTGTCAAACAGTTCTGAACAGTCTGGGAAGAGAGCATCGGAAAGCCTCAGAGATGTCTGTGCATCATATTAATTTTGTAACTCATTACATGTAAACAGCATGTTGGATGTTTGAAATCAGTGAACCACACTGGAATTAAATTGGAAATAAACACACAACTTTGACCTATTTTCATACCTTTGTCGTGGACGATTAAATTGCCAGCCGGTGGAAGTGGATTCCCGTGAGTCTTATCATGGCTGTCCCTGTGATTTACATCAGGAGATGAGTCGTTTTGAGATTTACTGTCAGTCACAAGCGGCGGAAATGGCCGGAAGTATTTGTGCATCTGCAGGTGCTCAACCTGCCACATCTTGATCAAAAGTTTATTCTCCAATTTTCTGATGCTGCTCCTGAGAGCCACAACTTCAGGCCCACACAAGTCTTTTGCCTTGAATTAGAAATAAATTGCACACACATATTTTTTTTAATGCTAATTGTGGAAAAAGAGAAAGCAAACATAGCCTCAAAAAACTTTAGTTGTGGTAGCTATAAATATAAAACGTCATTCTCCAAGGAAGAAAACAACATTTTGAATAGCATTGAAAGTTACATACAGTGAGCTGTGCAGAATAGGTGACGGCTGGCCACACCAGATACAGCAGCAGCAACGGTGACATGACTTGAAAGGAAAACTGGCTTACAGCAATATAAAATCATTAATATATTTTATAGACAAGATTTAACAGCAATGAAATACTTATCAAGCAACGAGAAAGCTTCAAACCTACCCTTTGTTTCACACTGTTTCCTCTTGTTTGCCTCAGCTTTTTTGTTCTTGTCCACTGAAAAATGTCAGTTTTATTTATAGGCAGTTCTGCATGGTCCACATTAGAGGATTCAGGCTTGGGAAATAGTGCCAAACTCTGAACTGGGGTCAGTCCGTCATTTCTTCCTCCATCCAGCACAGAGGAGTTTAGAAAGTGGAGCTGCTCCTGGAACAGCCAATGTCCTCACGAACAGAGAGTACTAAAAAGATTTCATTCCTCACATACTGTACCAGCCAAGCTGTCAGTGGGAGCATTTTCAAACTTTATTGAGGTGTTTAGCAAATTTTGGTTATCAACATGAGTAAATACTTTTCACTATTGTGATTGTGTTTGATTGATTGTGTTTATTTTGTTCTAGCAGATATATTTTCTACCAAAAAAACAAAGAGTCGACACATGTTAATGAACTGTTTCAGGACATAAACAACAGAGATTTCCAAGAGAATTTAGTACAGATCAATTTATGCTTTTAGGTTTTGCAGACACTGAGGGGAACAGAGACAGGGGAGTAACAGGTCAGCATACATTTCAGGAGCTGTGGTCATCCTACTTGGTTAAACATGCAGACATTTGCCTTTGAAATTCTGCTCCTCTGAAATACCTAAAAAAATGCATGACAAGTTTTGAGGCGTACTTTTTTTCCTCAAGAAAATGTTGTCCTCTGCTGGCCAATATATTTATGTTTTATTCATGTTCTGTTGTTTACAATTGTCAGTGCCCTCGCATGAAAAGAAGCAGTAGGCACCAAATAGTCAAATAATTATTCAAATCACCACCTTTTCCCAAAGCTAAATGTTTTCGAATTCGACCTTGACTTTTTTCAGGCTTCCATTTTGGCCAAAAAGGAGCAGCCCCTGCATGCGTGCAGCTCATTTCACTGATTAAAGACGGCCTGAAATAAAAAAAAGACCTTATGCAGAAGCAAAACACGTCTGTTTTAGACAGGCACGTTTGACGTTTCCCAGCGTTTGGAAAGGCGCTTTTGATGAAAAGCAGATGTGGCACAGAGGAGGGAGTCAGACAGACAGGGCTGCGGCGCCCTACTTTTGCAGCTTTTGGTAGTTTTTTAGGGGGCTTTGCGCGGAAGGTTACGGTGAGAATCGGAAACATTCTGCGGTCACAGTATGCTCATGAGGAAAGATGAGCAATAGAGGCGTTTAAAAAAAAAAAAGCTCCAGGAAGTATAAAAGCACTACGTTTGCAAAAAGAAAAAAAACTGTGAGGAATAGCGGATGGATGGAAGTAACCACCCGGTTAACCTTTGAACTTTCTTCCCCAGCCCTTCACTAGAAGTCACAAGACGGAGTGTCGTATAACTTGAAGAGTGACAGTCCCGACGGTAAGCGGCCGGTGTGTGTTTGGTTTTGGGGGGTAAACTTTTTCAGAGGAGAGCCCCGGGCGACGGTAGGTGTCCACACTGACTCGCCTCTGTTTTTTTTTCTGCAGCTCCGCTTTCTCGCTCAATTTCTTTATCTTTCTTGCTGATAAAGTTTTCATTGAAGTTCTAATTTGGTGATTTAGGACAAAAGACACTTCAGTGGCTTTAAAAGAAAAAAGCCAGCTGTTAGCTGAGCCAATCACACTAGAGTTAAGTTAGGGCAACATTTCCTGTTTTGTTTTTTGCACATTTTAAAGCACTTATCAGAGTTACTGAGCAATATGTTTACTTTTTTGACACATCTGCTGTAAGATTAGGAAACTCTACGTTCAGGACACATCCAGAAAAGACACACACATCATGTCTGTCTACTTCAGCCCTGGGTCAGACTCAGGAGTAAATGGGTGAGAGCCACGTATTTCTTTGAGCAGTTTTCCACCCCACTGGCTGTGGATGTGCTTCTGAGAACTTCCTGAAGCCCTGCAGCTTTCCAGTGCTCTCACACGTTTCCCTCCCTTTTCTGACCGGCAGAAACATTGCTAAGATGGATGACGCAAAAGTGGAGATCGATGATGGGAAAGAGGCGAGCGTGCTGCCTGACACAACGTACCAGTAAGGTCATGCTCTTACAGCCCACGTTTGGTCTCCCCCTCCCTGACTTTATCTCATTGAAATCTGTTTTATCTGTTTGCAGCAATATTCGGAAAAAGATCACCCCCTTTGTCATGTCCTTTGGATTTCGGTGAGTTTTTCTCTTTTCTTTTCTCTTCCCTGTTGCGTTTGACCATTCGTCCTAACGTGTGAACGCTTTTTTTGTTTGCAGAATATTCGGAGTGGTGCTGATCATCGTGGACTTTGTGCTCGTGATTGTGGACTTCTCGCTGCCGGCAAAGAGCAGGGAGGTGGGAGATGCTTTGGAGGCAGTGTCCCTCACCATCTCCTTCTTCTTCCTCGCCGACGTTCTCCTGCGGGTGTACGTGGAAAGGTGAGCGCCGCTGCTTGGTGTGGAGCTGGAGCCCACACTTATCCTCAAAATTAATACTCAAAAGTCTTTTGAGTGTAACAGGAAGCGTTCAAGCCAGTGGTGCAAACATTCCCAGTTGCATGTGTCAGCAGAAACATGCAGCGAGTGGCTGAACAGGAAGTTGCAGAGAGGAAGCTTCTCAGGAAATGCATGTTTTAAGCTGGTTATTTGGAATGTCCGAACTGGTCCACCTGACCATCTGCGGCGGCAGTCATGTCATCCACACATTTCCAAAAGCCGCCTGCTCAAGGTGTTGCCCTCTGTTTAGTTTCAGGGTGTACTTCAGCTCTAATTTGAACATTGTGGATGCCTGTGTTGTTGTAATCACGCTGGTGGTCACCATGATCTACACCTTCAGTGACCTGTCAGGTGCCAGCCTCATCCCCAGGTGGGTGTTTTCTCCTTTTATTGCCATTTGCACACAGTGCTACTCACTTTTTTAGGATGTTAAACTATTGGACTATTACAAACCAATGGTTAATTTGCAATCAATTGATTAAACTTGTGTTCTGCATATTTCATATTTTCTGATTGTATTGTCGCTCGTGAGGAGGAATCAATCCTTTCGTGTCTCTGATCTGCACCAGCTTGTCGTCTTTTCATGCAGAATAAGGGATACGTTCTTCTCACAACTTTCTGTCTTGCCAGGGTTGTGACATTCCTGCGTTTCTTGAGAATAATAATCCTTGTGAGGGTTTTCAGACTAGCGTCTCAGAAGAAAGAGCTGGAGAAAGTCACCAGGAGGATGGTAAGATAGGCGTGTTATTCACTCATGTATGTTAAAGGTAAAGGGAGTTGGAAATATCGAATAACCTCTAGGAATGGAATGTTACTTTTTTCAGATTTCTGAGAACAAAAGGCGTTATCAGAAGGATGGATTTGACCTGGATCTCACCTATGTTACAGGTAGGATTTACTTTTGTTTTTGTTTTACAACTTTGGTGTACATTTTAAAAAATATTTAAAAATATGTTTTTCTAAATAAATTAGCCTCTCCTTATTTTTGATGTGATGTATATCCGAAGAAAATAACAGGAAAGAAAAATGACCCAATTTGAGAAGTGGAACAGTAGTTTTTGTCTTTGCCCACCCCTTTAGACCGCGTCATTGCTATGTCTTTCCCCTCCTCTGGGAAACAGGCCTTCTATAGGAATCCAATCAGGGTAAGTTTGGCTGGACTCGTGCGCATACAGGCCTTAACATTCACCCACCCATCCCTAATGGAGTAAACCTTCTCTGCTCGCTCTTTATAGGAAGTGGCCAGGTTTTTAGACACTAAACACGAAGGCCACTACAAAGTTTACAACCTCTGCAGTGAGTTGGCTCCTCCTCACATCACATGTGTTGCCTTCCTTATTATGGAGCGCTATGCAAACCGTATCAATTTGTTTTGTTCAGGTGAGAAAGGCTACGACCCGCAGTTCTTCCACTACAAGGTTGAACGGGTGTTCATTGATGACCACAACGTCCCCTCTTTGGAGTGAGTGACCCTTCACATTTTAACCAAAAAGTGGAGAGCCTAGTTAAAAGTTCAAGAACCATTTCCAGATCAGATCCCTCCAGTTATCAGCCATGTTAATTATCACTTGAGAATGATATCCGCTGGATTTGCAGGGTTTCTAATACAGTTAATATTACACTACATGGATTCTCTGCAAGGACTCAAAAATTCAAAAGGAAATGCATCACAATTTGCTCTGTTAGTTGGGTGATAATCGGGCAGCTAATCTTTCTTTATTTTGCATTTTCAGCGACATGTTGAAATACACGGAAAATGTGAGGGAGTGGATGTCAGCCGACCCCAAAAACATCATTGCTATACATTGTAAAGGAGGCAAAGGTGATGTTAATGCTTTCTGCCCGTCTCATTGTTGCTCTGAGGATTGTCTGGGTTCCAAAGTGTCCAGCGCTGTTTCTGCTGCCTGTCTTCACAGGACGCACAGGCACAATGGTGTGCACCTGGCTCATTGACAGCGATCAGTTTGAGAGTGCGCAGGTACATCTCTGTTTAGCCGGGTTAATGAGTAAACCCAGTGTCTCCAGGCAAGGCCCCCTTCTTCCACGGGTTTCTGTTTGTGCACCAGGACAGTCTGGAATATTTTGGTGAGAGGAGGACGGACAAAAGTCAAAGCTCCAAATTTCAGGGTGTAGAGACACCCTCACAGGTGAGTTCCGCTCCCTAAGGGGCAGAGACTTTTTATTCAGAGATGCTTTCTTTTGAGATTTACTGAATCCACCACATGTTCAGTCTCAGATTTCTGATTAGCACCTCCCTGTGGCAGGCAGGAGGAGGAAAAACAGAATTAGTGATTTGAAATAATTTAACAGACACAGATCAAGAGATCACTGGTTTGCTTTCCATTTATGAATGCTACACTTTGAATCAAGTATTTAAAGTGTGTTTGTGTAACCCTAACCGTCTATTTTGTGTTAATCGGTTCTATGATCGGTCACTCGGTTATTTTTTACAGACCAGTATCAGCATTTATAGAAAAACATAGTTCTACTGACGCACCAAGAGCAAATTCCTAAAACTTTTCATCTGTTTGCATCACAGAGCCGGTATGTGGGCTACTATGAGATTATGAAAACCAAGTTCAACAGGCGGCTTCCTCCACCTAAAAGTCTCAGGATCAAAAGCATCCGCATCCACTCCATAGCAGGTAACGCAGGCAACCTAAAAAAGCGGTGATCGCAGCCATGCCGCCACCGGCCACCTCCTGTGCATCATGTTTTTCTGTTTGCTTTGTCATGCTAGGTGTGGGCAAAGGGGATGGCAGCGATCTGAAGGTGAAGATCATTGTGAAGAAAGAGCTGGTGTTTCAGTGTGTGTGTGCCAAACAGGAGAACTGCAAAGTGAGCCTCACACACTCAGAGGGGTAAACGCAGAGATGAAGTGTCTGAGTGGGTGAGTTTGACTCATTTTGGTTTGTAGGTATTCCCCGACGTAGGCAACAACGCGGCTGTCATCAGCCTGGTGAATGGACCGGTGGTTGAGGGGGATGTGAAGGTCATGTTTGAGTCGAGTGCAGTGAGTACAGTCACACCCTCTGCTTAAAAAGTGTAACAGCTGCTTGTGCTCACGCTGTTTCATGATGCTTCTCTCATTGTCAGGGTCTTCCTAAAGGATATGAAGATGTTCCCTTTTACTTTTGGTTCAACACTTCCTTCGTAACGGATAACAAGTATGTGTCTGTAGCCCTGATTGAGCCGTTACAGTGGATCTTTACCTAAACCTCTGAGGCGTGATCTGCGGAAGCGCTGACTCTTATCTTTCCTTTCCCTTCACAGGCTCTTTTTGCCAAGGGAAGAGCTGGATAACCCACACAAACCAAAGACCTGGGACCTTTACAAGGAAGACTTTGGTGTCACCGTGACCTTCTCAGAGCCAGGGCAATAGAACATCTGTATTATGTTGAGCTCAGAATGACTTCTGACCAGCGATGTGGGGAAGAAATGGGTAAAATGAACACTAATGAATGGGAGTTTGGTGTTTGACATGAACAGATGGCACTTATGCTAGGAAGCCTTAATCTCAAGCAAAGCAGGTTCACCCTTTTCAAGGCAAATGATACTTGTTTTTTGGTAAAAATTTGTGTAATGTCAATTCCTAATAAATTACGTGAAACATTCTCCAGTTTATCATTAGGGCCGTCTTAACACTGAAGGTTCCTACAACAGTTTTTTTTTTGCCGACCAAACACTGATAGTGATCCATCAAAAGAATGAATGAAAATGAAGTTAAGGGAAGCAATCTTGACTCGCTTTCCCAACTGCTAAATTTAGGCATGTACTTAGAAGAAACTGGATTGTCCGGTTCTCTTGGAGAAGCTGCATTCATTGAATTGGAGCTCAAACAGTATGAAAGGGTAAATAAAAGGTAAACATGAGAAAACCCAGCTTTTAATTTTATATGTTGACATGTCACAGTGAAGTACAAATAAATGTGCCATTAAAAAAAAAAAAAAATCACAAGATAAAGTTAAGGGCAAGGGATCAAGATTTCCTTTTTTTTTATTTCAGTCACACGGCCTGAAATTACTGTTTATTTCAATAATACTACATTCATGCTCATGTTACACCATTTTATGCTCAAATCTGAGAACATTTTACATTTTGGACTTTAGGCTTATCAGACTTGATCTTTCCTGAAATATCCAAAAATTAAAGTGCAAACGGAGGTAAACCTTAGTGACTAACTAAGCTCAAAGACTTTACTGTTGAGACGGATGTAACGCATTGACCTAATCTCCACAGTGGTGCTGACAGGGGACTTCATATGATAAAGTACCCCATTAAGTCAATTTGCCATCTTTAAATCGCAGTAATTGCTGACACTGCTACAGCAATCCGTTCTGTGCTTTAACAAAAACTGCCCTTTATCATCACTATTGACAGTTCTTGGGAAATATTTAATGAAAATCGAGAGGCGTTGGAAGCAGCTTTAAAGAAGCAAGATTGCTCTTAAGGACAGATACGATAACCCCATTCCCTGATTAAAAAGGCACGCAGTTAAACAGAACAGCAGAAATCATCGCAGCTACGAGCCTTCCACTATTCTGTGCATTTCAAGTAAACATCTTTCAGGACAGTTTCAAGCAGTCCATACACAACTGGCATAGCAAAATATTTGGTGAGCCTGTTGCCAAACAAAGTCGGCTTCATATAAATGCTTAATACTGCACAACTGAAGACTTTGGACTCAGGCTGGATTTCCAAAATCTATAAAGATATTTTTGGCTCAATTTGTCATATTGCTCCCACCCCACTTATCCTCTTAATTCAAACTTTCACAGATCAACACAGGGATTTTCTCGCGGCCCGAGCCAAGCTTCCTTCAAAACCATTGAGGTGGTCGCACAGCTCCAGTTCGTCATAGCGCCCGCTTCGCAGAAAGCACAGCACCGTGGTTTTGCAGGTCTCCCTGCAGGATTCAGACACGTGTCCTTTGTGCCTAAGGTACCAGAACTTCTGGAAGACGCTGTCGTTGCTGTTAAAAATCCGCAACAGCCCATCAAAGTCAGAGGGGAACAGACTGGAAAGACCGTAGGCCTCAGTGGCACGATACAGCAGTGTCCATTTGGGGTCCTGTTCCGGGCTGCTCGGCGACCCTGGGCTGCCATTTGCCTCTGTGAGGTTGAGGATGTAGGTTTCATGGTCCAGCACCAACCGAGAGCTTCCTTGGTAATTCCCATCTACAATGTAGACACGGTACCCTGAAAAGTAATGTTTGAGTTAGAAGTCAGTGTAATCCTAAAGAGATGATGGCAGATCATTGAATGGGTTGATGTACTCACCTGGGTTAAGATTGATGTAAGTGGTGACACTGGGAGCAATGAATGCCACTCCTAACGGCCGGCTCATGGTCTCCTCATCGTAAAACATTTGGAATTCATCCCAATGTGTGTGGCCGAAAAACTGTCCAGTAACTGTGCTCTCGTATCTGAAAACAAAACACTTTTTAATGCAAATACGCTTTCTTTTAACTGTTACTCAGACACACACGGGTGGTGCATGTACTTTAGTGACCATGCATCTAAAAAAGGAAGTGAAAACAAGGGTCTACCATGCATACCAGTAATGACAAAGTCCATTAAAAATTCAACTCTTAGCTTCCAAATGTATAATTTAAGTTTAAGTTTAAAAGACCACTGCAGCTACCTGTTTACAATGTGATAGTAGTTCCAGCTCCAGCTGCCAAGACACAAACCAGGTGGGATGTGACCAATAATGTGGACCTATGTGTAAAACAGTAAATTAAATCAAATAACCAAAGAAAATGACAGAGCTTTGAATTAATTACACCAGACCTAGCAGAAAGCTCATTAGCTTTGGCCAGACATTTTAAAAGTTCATCTAAACCATCAGCAATCTTATAAAGTCTTTAAAAAAAAAAAAAAAAGGAAAAAAAAAAGAAGTACCTTCTCTCCCCTGTTCTCGCTGGCCTGGAGAACACCGACAAGCCACTGCAGCTGGTTAGCCGGATCGGTGGAGTTCACCATCAGCCAAAAGTTTTCACGTGCACAAAAGTTCATGTTGAGAGACACCACCCTCAGCCCAGGCTGAATCTCCAACGTGTAGAATCCTCCATATCTGAGAGCACACACACAGAGCACACCATTAATTTCAACCCAAAACCACATCAAGGTGAATGTCTTCTCTGTGAGACGCCGAATTCTGAGAACCACTTCAGTCTCTATTATGAGATGTGAGAGTCCAGTCAGAGTGAAACAGTTGCCACAGGTCTATGACGTCAACAAACCACACAAGTCTGAATTTCCACTTAGGTCTTGATTATTTATAAGATGGTCTGACTTGCACTAAAAAAATAAATAAATACAAAAACCTCAAAGTCTTCAAAGCCTGCTCTGGCAACCAAGGGGCCCATTCCTCTGCCATGGTGTCGTAGAGCCAGGCGGCCGATCTGTTACCATGAACAAACGGCGGCGGAAAGCTGTTCACAGGGGTACTTTCATGATTTCCTACAGCAGGATAAACCGTCACGTTAGGACCCAGGTGTCTGCAAAACATGAGAGTCAAAACCTTCAGTCTCCATCAGTACTAGGTTAGAAATTATAAACAATTCATGGAAAACTACAGCTCAAACCCTGAATATCAGCAACTTCTTAGTATCAGAAATAAGCCTGAATGAATACAAAAGGGTTGATAAAAAGCCAGCATAACGTTTCAAACACTTTGTAGCATGAAAATTAAGTATGCGATTACTTCTGGATGAGCCTGGAGATGACTGTGAGCTCTGACAGCTGTTGGCTTCTAGTCTGAGACCAGACATTGTGAGCTGGTATGTCTCCAGTCCAGTACACCCAGTCCCAAGGTCCAGCTCTGGCAGCATTTTCAAGTAGGTTCTCCACAGTGTGCAGAGGCAAATCACACTTGCTGTATGTTCCCCAGTAGCCAGCGACCCTCTTCCTCCAGCTTGAAGAGCTCGAGTCTTTACGACAGCACAGAGGTTCTTTGCAGTCCGCAGCACTGCCAACCTCGTACTCCTGTGAGCAGAGAGGGTCATGTGATCAGAAACACCTCAGCTCACTGGCTAGTCAGAGGTTTGCTGCATCAATCCTGATGAGCAAATACAAAATTTAAGCGTGTGTTTGTTCAGTGCTGAGTTTGGCTTTTTCTGATTTAAACCTTTGGTGACTGATATGAAAGGACTGATATGAGACTTAATGGCATAACAAAAAAAAAAAAAAAGCATTAACCTTGTCCCAGTGGATGTCTGTGAGGAAGAGGACCCGGCTCTGAGGAGAACCAGGTTTGGGAGGAGAGGGTGGCATCACAGGAGGTTTAGGATCCTTTGGCAAAGTGATGTTCCAGGGGGCGTAGATGTCAAATTTCCCGCAGGAAGGCCCCACCAACAGGGCGCACGCTTCACTGGGCCACAGCAGCGACTCCTGCAGGGCCCTGATGAAGTCATCCCTGAACAGCTCCGTTATGTTTCGACAAACCTGCTCATCAGCAAGATGGAGACGGATACACGCCTCACCAACCGCCCGTGCCACTCGCTCCTCATTTGTATCGCTCTGGCGGAAGTAACAGAGCAGAACAACGCAACTATTACCAAAGAGAGTCATGTTTCAGTGAGGATGAAAAACCCTCAAAGGGGGAACATTCTGCCTAACATAAAAAAAGCAATTGCAGTTTTTTTAAACTTAAATCAATATTGGTTAAGACTTTGAGACCAATGACTGTCGTACCTTGAAAACAAGAGGTCAAACTACTGATCATATGATTGGGTAACCTCGTGCCCATTTTTGTGCAAAATCAGCAACCAACACTAGCGGATATAATAAGACATTTGCAAAACATGCAAGGTTACTCAAGTTTACAATTACCGGAAACTATGCAACTACAGCCTGAACATTACGGTTCTGAAAACATTAAACAATTAAAAATAGAGCTCTATTACAAAATGTTCATGAACAATGTTGATTTGTCTCAGCATCCTGATCTTTAGTCCAGTTTTCTAAACAATCATCTGACCAAAGCTGGTTGTAAAAATATATGACAAACTAAACTTTGCTTTATGTAGTCCTAGACAATCCATCACAGTTGGCAGAACTTCAAGAGTGACAACGAACTGTAAGAGCACATCTAAACATCTGTCACACAAAAAAACAAACAAAAGAAAAAGCTTATCCTTAATTTATTAGATTTTAATCTGAGTACACCAAACCAGTTGGAAGACTAATTGACCGATAGGAGATTTAATTAGAAAATGGACAATTGTAGCTGTCTTTTGAGACCACTGATGGTCAATTGTGTCTCATTTTTTATGTTAGTTAAGCGTTTACACAGTGAGATTGTGTAAAACTTCTTGTGCTGACCTATGAGCTTTGAGGTTAGTTGAACACAGGATAGTGGTTGCTTCTCTTCCTTTATCTTAAGTTACACGTAACTCGTTATATTTTTAATTTATCTATGAGAGAAAAAAGACAAATGAGAGTAGTCGAGTAGGAAACCTTTAAAAATTACCAGAAGTGCGATATCAACGATGGTGAAGAGCGCTTTGCACAGCGGGCAGGTGAGATTTCTCCAGTTAAAACCGAGACCAAAGCGGTTCAGACGGTCCAGGAACACAGTCTTGGTCTGGGTCGGCGGCTGTGCTGGCAGAGACGACCCCAGCAAAGGTGACATCAGGAGCAAAGCGCAGGTCATCAGCCCAAAGCTGGGCAGCGGCGAGGGGAGCCCCATTGTCCTGACGGCCGGTGACCTCCAAAGACCTGAGCCGACAGCCTCTGCGAAGCACACGAAGACAGAAGAGAAGTGTCGTCAAGGAAGTCACACTCCTCCCCTCTTTGCGTTTTGACACTTCGACTTGTGTGCTCGCCCTCCCCAGCAGGCACAGGCTGTTCGTTTGCATGTGAGCCCACAGAGCAGCTGGCTAACGGAGCAGCTAACTAGCTACTCGTTTTTCACTGTACCTGCAGAGCAACAAAGAGGTGCCGTCGTGTTTTCCGGCAAAGTGCTGGGAACTGTGACCAGGAACAAGCCAGGAGCCTCAAAACAAACCCGCCTCTGCTTTTTCCCCGACCCGAAGTGACAAAAAAAACCCGGTTTTACAAGCTCTCCTTGATAGGCTCAGCCGGGGACTGTTTGCTGAGAAGCTGCTCTCGGAGTTGGCTGCTGGTCGCGTGAGAAACCACAGACTGTCAGCTGACGCATCACGTGGCAATGTTTTTCTCTTCCTCGTTTGTAGCTCAAGAAAGTGGCCGGTTAAAAAGAATAAGTAATATCGCTCAGAAAACTTGCACTTACTTCCCCATACCTCTAAAATAGTAGTGGTGCTCCTCCTAAAAAAGGATGTTAAAGTCTAGATCTGCATTCGGTTTAAAATAGATTTGGCTACATTTAGCAAAACAAAACAAAAAAAAAAACTATATCCAATGTCTTTCAGTCTAAGCATTCACTTTTCTGAAGTTTTACGCTTCACCTTGTGACGTATAATAGTTCTTAATTGTTTTATAGATAACCCACATAGTCTACAGTAAAGACAGAATGCAGTCACCTATCTCATGAGTGCATCCAATGAAAGAAACCTTTCAAATTGATATGAATACTTTATTGAATGTAACAAAGAATTGACATGCGTTTCACAAAAGGATTACAATACATTTAAAAAAAAGAACAAGAATCTGTCATAAATATAAAACATTTATTACACTGAAGTTTGATTGTGTATAAAAGCATTCATTCTATACACAATTCTTTGGATAGCTCACTGAAAATACTCTTCAGTGGATAAAAAGCACCCCATTATTTCAGACATTTCAGCCATAAAACTAGGGCAACATGGATTAAAGACCACCTAAACCTCCAATTAACTTAAAGTATACAAATAATAATGTAATGTAAATTGTGTTCATACTTGTGCAGCTAAAGTGGTCTCTGGTCTTATTTACAGTGAATGAGCAGATAAGTGACTGAAGTGAAGCTAAAGAGTGGTTTGATTATGAAAAACAATTGCAGAGCTGGAACTATTGTTTGGGAGGTGTTCACTTGTCTTGCATCTTCTCCAAGATGGGGACAATCATGTCGAACTTGGGTCTTTTGGCCGGGTCTTCGTTCATGCAGAGCCTCATGAGCTTACAGATATGAGGTGAGATTCCTGGTGGAATAGTTGGTCGAAGACCTTCAAGAGCCACCTGAGAAATGGGAGAAATTTCACTTACAGCACTGCCCAAAGTATCCAAAAGCAATAAATCTGTGGATGCAGGTGTGTTGGATATTGGCCTGGATTTTTAGCCACGGAGAACTTGTGGGTAGACACTGCAAATATGACGCCTACTTACCTTCATGCCGATCTCCATGTGTGAGAGATCAGCAAAAGGGACCTCTCTGGTAACGAGCTCCCACAGCAGCACGGCAAAGCTCCACATGTCCGCTGACCTTCTGTTGATGTCCTCAGGCCTCTTCTGCAGCGCTGTGAACAGCAGGGAGAGGGAAAGGTGACTACCACTGAGTTGGGAGGATATCACTGAGTACTGTTTGTCCCTGCCTGAATGACTAATAACACCGAGGAGGTGATAAGAAAAAACTACAGCGGGACAACTGTGCACAAATACCCTCAGGGGCCATCCAGGCAGGGGAGTACATGCGACCAGGACACTGGAAGGAGAACTTGGCATCGGCCATGCTTATTCTGGCTGTCATGTCCTCGTCAATCTGCAATTCACCAAGTTGTCTTGTTAGAAATACTTAGCAGGGCACTTAGTTTCATCTTCCGTGTCAGAGTTTAAAGGCAGCGACTTACCATGACATGCTTACTGTTGAGGTAAAGGCGTGACACCATTGGCTCTAAGGTGTGGAGGAAAGCCATGCCACTGGCAATGTCGAGAGCAAACTTTACTGCTTGGCTTTGGTCAACCACCAGAGCTAAGAAGGGGGAAGGAAACCGACAAAAAAGGACATGAAAGAGGTTCAAGATTTATTGATAAGTCCGGATGCATAAATGCTTTGGTGTGTTGAACATGGAGGGCTTCTTGACTTGAAATGTTTTATTATAGTTTGACCATTTGCTTATTACCCTTGGACATAAAAGAGAAATACATACTAGTGCCTTGGTGGAGTATGTTGTAGAGGGATCCATATGGCATATAGTGACTTATGATGATAGGGTGAGGAGACGGAGGTGACTGACAGGCTCCAAGAACAGGCAGGATGTTTGGATGAGAGAAGATCCTATAGGGACACAATAAAAAAGAAGGAACATAGAAGAAGAGAAAACATACAGGCAGCTGTAATTTTAATAAGATAATTAATTAAAATAAAAAAATAGCAAAAAAAAGTCAGGTTCTGAAATTAAATAGTTGTAATTCAGATGGTATGGAGGGATAATCCAACCTTTAAGAATCCATGTGTTCCTGTATGTGGCAAATAAAGTGTAACCCTTTCAAATAAAGCTTAACACTAACTTTAAACTTTTATCACTTAGAGCTCTATAACCAATCTGTTCATTTTCTGTGCACCAACTTTCACATAACAACCTTCATTTTTCACATGTTAAAATAAATTATTTTGAACATAAATGCTGTTCAGCGTTCTGTCAGGTCACTTTTCTGTTTTTTAGATTTGTTATCATCACCTCATGATAATGTGATTAGATGTCATGCAAATGGTTTATTAAAGCAAGCCAACACTTTTTATTAGATTTTCTTTGCTTTCCCCATCTAATTAAATATCAGAGACCACAGCAGTATATATCTTAAAACACAACATTTGTCATTTGGTTTGAGGGTTTTGCTGAGGCGTAAATTACCTGAGTTTAGGATGCTCCTCATTGAAATCTCTGCTCTTTCTGGTGGTCCAGTCTCTCACCTGGAGAACTTTAACTACAATCTCATCCCCTTGCCACCGACCTTGCCATAACTGCAAACACAGCACAGAGTCTAGTAAACATTTGAGGGTCCGAAAAAATGCTGGAAAGCATCAGTAAAAAAACAGGAGTGAATCTGACCTCTCCAGACTGGTTTTCATTGATCTTTGCCAGGAGCGAAAGTTGCTTATAATCAATACCAGCCTGCTTGTTCAGGGTACCATTACCTGTGGGAGCAAAAAAACATGAATAATAAAGCATACATCCTGATCCGACATCACAATTTGTTCCAGCTGTATGAGAGCAGAGGAACTCACGAGGTCGTGTCCTCATGGTACCCTTCCAGAAGGTTTCTTTGTATGGGATTTTAGTCATACTCTGTCCCATTTTCTCTGCCTTTTCTAAAGCCAAGGAAAGTACAAAAATGGCTAGGTTGTTGTATTTAGTTTTAAAAGACTTAACCTTATTTCAAATGTTCACAATTAAGCTCTCACCTTGCAGTAGTTGTCTTAGGTGAGGCTTGGCCTTGTCCAGAGGTGTTTGTCCATATCTGTTACATATACACACCTGGGCACCGCTGGTTATCAAGTCCTACAAAATATAAGACTATTTTAAGAAAATGCTTTGTGCCGAACATGGAGGTACTATTAGCAGTTGGAGCCACACTGTAATGGCTGCTTCTGCCCAGAAGAGGGCCTTTTTAATCCACAAACAATTCTTAAAAATAAGGACCAGGGCGTGTGGATGTGTTTTACTGCACCTCTGCAACTTCATCTTGGCCCCAGAAGCAGGCGTAGTGAAGCGGGGTGTTCCCATGCTCATTGACCGTGTTGGGGTCAGCTTTGCACTGAATCAGCTGGTATAAAAACGCCATAAAGAGAAAGCAGTGAACAACAGCGGGGAACAACCAACGCCACATCCGGCTGTGTCTGTACTCGGCATGCCAACCTTAATCACGATGTCTCTGTGGCCATGACTGGCGGCGAGGTGTAAAGGTGTATCATCTCCACGGTTCATCACATTGATGCGTGCGCCTCTCATGATGAGCATGTCAACAACGCCACTCCTCCCTTCCCTGCACGCCCAGTGCAGCGGGCTGAATCCATGGTCATCCCTGATGCACAGGACTAACACTCAGTGATGTGTTATCAGGGCTATTTAATATGTATTTCATCATCACTTAAACAGGTCAAAGGCTAGGATCAGGGTTGAAAGTAGAAAGTTAATTCCAAAAAGGAAGAAGTCGAAAATAAATGTATACTCATAGAAAGGGACATGACTAATATAAAATAGTTTTGATCCTTGTTATCTATTTCTGAGCAAACCAATACTCTACACACAAAACTATGCAGGTTCTATCCAGTTTACAAATAAGGGTGAGGACCTGTGTATTTAATTACTGTGTCTTTGTGATTAAGAGGCAGGACATCCTGTTCACGAAAAAATGAAAATAATAACATTTTGAGCTGAACTGCTACCAAACAATTGACTTCTCCGCCAGCGATCCTCCCACAATGAAGAAAATCCCTTCTTTACAGTCGGCAGAGCCGAAACACTCCAACAGATACAGAGGCATATCATTATCCCAGTCAACCGCCTGTTTCCCCTGTAAACAGTTCATGCTTCAAGAACAAACAAGACAAATTAGACTTAACTTGGAAGGAAGGCTCGGAACAACTCATGCTCTGAAGGATACGCCATCATTTGTTGGACACATGGGTTTGTATGGCTTCCAGTGCTGCTCATTACTATTTATTTATGATGTAACAGAAGACAAAAACAGTCTTAAAAATTCCTAACGTCTGGAAAATCGGCATAAAATAACTGTGTGGACTCGGCCAACTGAAGCAGAGCTGGGTGCATCGCAATTAGAAGTCCACATGGACAATGAGCCAAAGCAAACTGTGAAAGAAACCCAGAGGGTTTTGGGGGTTTAGAGAAGCAATATTCTGCAGTGGCTGACTCAGTGACCAGTGAGGACACACAGAGAAGAACAAAAGTTGCAGTGCCACTCTTATCTCGCAAACCAATGTGCTTCCGAAGCGTAAACAGGGCTGATGAGCTCTCACCAGAGCACAGATCAGCTGACAAACACCAACTGTGCGGTTGCCTTTTAGTCACACAGGTTCTCACACATACATACCACCTACTAATCTTTATTTAGACTTAAGCGCATGCTTCCTTTCTCCGCTCACAGCCTCTGTCCATCGGATGATTGGCCTGGTGACACATATGTCCCCGTAAAGAGGAATGCCCTGTAACATGTGCAAAGACACAAGCCCTCACCGTACACATGGCACTGCCGTGGCCTTAAAGGAGCCTCTGCCACGCCAGTCCTTCACATTACCTGACCTGTGAGGCAGTCGCTGAGGCTTTTCACAGCTCACTGCAAAGCCACAAAGCCTACATCCTATTTGACAATAAACCTCAAGAGGAGTTGTACAGCCTGTAGTAAATAGCAGCAGTAGTAGCTCACACCAAAGTGAGACAGCAGTTAGTCACATTCTCTGTCAATTCTGATCCAGCACTGCGGACAGACAGCTCACAGTCTGACCAACTCTGTGGACTATAAAAAGAAACAAGAGGGGGGAAAAAAACTCAGGAATGACAGGGTGGAAAATACAAGTCTCCCTTCTTTTTTTTTCTCCATGTGTCTTCCTGTGTTACTCGCTTTAGGGGGCAGACCTAAAATGGCATTTAGTGTTTACCTCTCACACTCCTCTTTCAACTTAACATATTTTCCTCACAACCCATAATACTTTTATTAGACATTTTGGGAAATGAGGGGTGAAAAAAGGGGGGCTCGTCCACATAGCTGAGCTCCATCAGAGTAACAGCCAAAGAAGGCCTCTGGCGTTCCGAGCGCTCTCTCAGATGTTTATGTGGGACTGTAGCGAGCTGCCTGAGAAGCTCTGTCAGCGAGGGCCTGGCCCTGTATGGAGCTGAGCAGAGGAAATGGCTTTGGCCGACGCGTGGTTGGCTGGAGGCTCCGCAGCCCTCAGAGTCAACGTCAACAAGCTGCACATATATGGCAAGGCCCAAGAATGAGATAACCAAGGTCTTGAGCTGTGCGGACTTCCAACAGCTCTACACCCCCCCGAGAAAATAATCTAAACAAGCAAAATGCTTGGGATGTTCTAAACATTAAAAAGACGGGGGAAAAAGCTGAATAACATTGGAAGAAATTCATATCGACCGACTTTTTAATCTCAATAATCCCAGTTGTGAAAAAACTACACTTTCTGTGGGTTTTCCAGCTCAGTGTGGGGTGGGTTTTAACCTCTGCTACGTTGTTTGAGCCATCTGCGTGGCTGAAAAACCTGCACCCAATCGCCCCGAGGTTTCATTAGTGGTTTTTTGCAGATGACATCATGAGGAGAGAAGGAGAAAAACAGAACGCGCTGCAGCTCAGTGACGCTAAGCAATGACAGCATTATGTGGAAACTATTCCACCTCCAGGATCACTTCGTAAGCACGCATAGGCCCACTCCTCATGTGGGTTCTGTCAGCCTGTCTTAGTTTCTCACAGCACAGCTGGATAATCACATCCAGGACAGCAGCCGTGTCTCAACATCTTCACGGATTAGTGCAAGGCCTGCACGGTTCTGCTTACCCCAGGTTGAGGTCATTCTCTGTGTTGTCCAGCCACAGACGGACAGCCACAGAGTTCCCCTCCCGGCACTGTGTGAAGATGTCATCCATGGCTGTGCAACAGTTTCGATGGGCTGCTCTCTCAGGCTCCTCAAATCAAGAACATACAGCCTGTGAATGGTGTTAGTCTTATCAGTAACCTTTTTACTCACAAAAAAAGCACACAACGTTTGCACTTCTTTAAATCTTATTCAGGTGATAACAGCTTCCTGTGCCTGTAAGCGGGCATGTGTGCATAGTGTCACTATTCCTGACATCTTTTTTCTATTTCAAGACATTCTTGAAGTCATGGGATTGGCAGTGAGCGCCATAAGAACAATCACACTTTTATCCAATGCGGCTTTAACACTATTTTGCGCATCTGAGGCATAAATGAATAGAATTATGTCGTAAAGTGATCAAATAACAAGACCGTCCCACATTTCCGCCTGGCTGGGTCTGTCTACGTTGGCTCGGTTGGGCTGGCCTTTTTGGATCCCTTTGAAACCCAGCGTAAAAAGTCAAAGTCATTCCTAACGCATTGTTCGCCCACGTTACAGACCAAACAATCAACTTTTTTCTTTTACGCACACAAAGACGCGGAGGAACTTCTTACCTGCCAATTGCTTTTCGGTTTCTTTTTTGGTTGTTTTTTTTTGTTGCGCCCCACGTCCTCGGAAAGTTTTTTCGTCTCCACTAAAAAGTCCGCGCAGTCCACGCCCCGCTCCTCCGAGTCCGTGTGGGCTTCTGCTGGGGAGATGGGAGCGGAGCTGCGCCGGACGGCCTCCTCCGGGCGCACCGCGCACCAGCGCCTCCTGTGTGACACAATGCGCCACGTTTTCACTCATTTCAGAGAAAAAAATAAACGAAAACTATAGTTCACTGCAGAAAAACCCGAGCTAAACTTGTGTCAGTTTAGTTTTTTTTTTTTTAGGATTATTAGATTTGGGGTTGGTTGATGGCAAAACGGTGACGAACGCGAACTGATTCTAAATATACTTCTAAATGGCATTTCCCAGCTCCGAATAAATTGAGAAGAAAACTACTGACCTAACTGTTTAATAATAGAAATGATAGATAGAACCCCCCATATACCCACTTAATGAATAATCTGACTGCTTTTTAGTAGCCTTTAAGAATTTGGGAGTGATCCTACGGAAGAAACTGCTGAAGAAATAAAATACATTGTATTTTCCTTAATATGTTGTTGGATTATACTGTATTAACACAATCAACACATATTTCCAGTCTACTGTTTCGGCATGTTTTAAAAAAAAAATACTCCTCAATATCTAGATCCTGTTTCAAGCATTTTAATAGAATTATGTTCTTTCCAGTAATATAATGTAGAAAATGATAAAAGGCGTTATATCTCATCAGCAGCAATGAACTGGTAATGTCTATCTGATATGATATTCCATTTGAATTATGTTTGTTAATGTGGGAGAAAAGATCATTTCCTGTGACGTGAAAACAGATTTCACAACTGTTCTTTTGGAACAGCGGTGTGTTGGTTTATGTTTGAATTTTTATCGATCCTCATTTCCTTCCTGGCTCAGTGATTTAAATTCACATGGCCTGAGATGTTGTAGCACAAGAGATTTTACCGTTCATGATCCTGGTAGATGGACTGACAGCAGCTCTGACCACGTAAGATGAATGTTGATACGGCAAAGACAGGAAGGAAATGATGGGAGGAGACAGAGATGGTATTTGACAAAGGTCATGAACTGCAGTCACAGCCATGGCACCGAGAACATGAACGACATCCTCCAGCTGAAACATCTGGTGGTGTGATGACCTGCAGCGTGCTCCAGAAGAGGTGTTCGTTTCAATAAACACATCATGAAATAGAAGCAAGAACTCTGAGTTATTGAGAATTAACACAGTTTTTTTTTATTATTACAGTTTACAACAGTCTTTGAAAAGGAGTTTCTCTCTGCAGGGCTGTGAACTGACAACTGATCCTTATAGAGCTGTGAGTGGCAAGTTTAATGCACTGCCCAATCAAAATTACTATCACATCATGTTAGGGTAGAATTTGTATTTCATAAGGTGAAATGCTGCTATTACAGTGTTGTAAACTAACCAATCAATCACTCAGTAATGATGACTGTCCTGGTTTTATTAAAAGTAAATGTAAGAGAAAATGTACATCACAAGTTGAGACAAAACTGTGTTGAAGAGTTGTTGCCTTGCTACTCGCAGTAAAACTACCTGGATAGGTCATTTAAAAAAAAAAGGTTGAAATATCTTAGTTGAGTTTATATATATATATCTAAACTGTTAGTAGTGGGACTCCAGGGTCAGATTTCACAGTTTGACCACAAAAAGTGAAGTTACTACTGGCCCGGTGGAGGGGGGGCTCCTGGGGCTGTTCGGCCTTCCAAATTAGAAACTGCAGGAGCAGCTGTTAAAACATCGACTGAGAGGGATGCCGGTTCAGAGCTGCCCGAATCGACTCGGGCCTCAGGTAGAGGCACCTTGGGAAATTCGGTGGAATATGAAGGCACAGCTTCATTAAGCACAGACACATCTGCATTTTCAGTTCTGGATATCAGTGAAAGCTGATCTGAAAGCTTCCCCCCCGTGGACGCTGCGGCTGGCGAGACGTCCGATCCCGCCGACTCAAAGACTGAGCCGCGCACCTCCGGTGCAGATTCAGTCACTGCGGCAGGAAGCTGTGGGGGTCCGGCCGGGTTGACGGGACTCTCAGAGGCCGGCGAGGCCTCTGAGGTCACGGCCTCTGCAGATCCAGATCCAGATGCAGATGCTGCCGCCGCCGCTTTGCTCTCCATCTCCTCCATCCGGCGCTGCACCATCCGAGGCATCAGCTGCACGTAGGTTCCCATTAGGCGGTGGTTAGAGCGAATCAGCTTCCCTGCACAGCTGTCCACGCAGCGCTCCTGAACACAAACGAACCAGCATCAGCAACACACAGCATCCCCATGCATGTTAGAGCACCTTATTTCATGTACCCAAACAAGTCTCTAATGTGAACACACTTTTTGATTACTCTCCCCACAGAAATGTTTCACTCCAGTAAAATATATAAAGTAGGTTCTGATATGGACACAGTCAGATGCTAATGTCATTGGTTCAGGTCCATTTCTGTAGTCAGTGGATGTAGGCATGTGACAGAATGCTATGAAAACTATGATGATCTAGCTCGCTACATCCACATACAATATTTTTACTAGGCCCCCCACCGTCCTGCAACAGAGGCTCATCTCTGCAAGAAGCAACCGCAAAAGCCACGCTCCCCACGAAGTGATCAGAGATAGGGATATTCTGACAAACATTTAGCAAATACCAGTGCAATAAAACCTCATACTCTACATAATGTCAATATATTATTATCAATATTAAGAGAAAGTGGGCCAGATAAACGACAGTTAGAGTTGCAGGTGAAGTTTCCTCATTAGATTGTTGAGTACCTCTTCCATGGTGAGGTTTCTGTAGTTGAAGTTGCTTGTGCATCGTTGGAAGCAGATTTCAGTCATTCGGTTGTAGACCAGGAGGAAATCCCGCAGCTGCACAGAGACACACTCACGTTAAATCATCACTCACGACGTTAATTTCTAAATGAGCATTCAACGGGCCGGCAGCGTCACTCACATTTCTCAGCTGTTGGTCGGGATCCATCGCGACCCCGTCGGAGGTGCTCTACCGGTCAGCTGCTATGCTAGCATGGGAGTCTATGAGCCACAGTGTCAGGTTTTTAGGGGCCTAAAATCTTCTCCACGACCGGGGGAGTGATGGAGAAAGATGCTGACACAACTGCAACCTCAGGTAAATTTGCAACGTATCGGTAACTGCGCTAAATCTGGTGAAATTCAAGACATGGATTAGACAGCATGACATTCACGAGTGCGCAGCCATGTTTGTTACAAAGATTGTCTGTGCCTACGCAGAGGTGTCACTCCGCACCAGTTTTTCACTGCACGTTCCTATTTGGTGCTGTTAGAAAAACAGTGGGACCCATTTTCCATTTTATTACATAAAACTTTTAGGTTTTTGTGTTTAGTAACATGTGTATATGTGGATTAAAATGATAGCTTTTTTGCACCTCATTTATCTAAATAGACAGTGTAATATCATTTTAATAAAATCAGCTGAACACATTAAGTCAAGAAACAAAATGCGATTCATTTGATAAGTGTAGTCATTAGGCCTGAACTGGTTGCGCATGATTCACTTTCACTTTTCAGTTTCATTAAACAGAAAACTGAAAAAATGTGAAAGAAACAGAAAAAAACTGATTTAATCTAATTGGCTTTTTTTATTTTGCAAAGGGCATTAGTAACTAGGTTTCGGGATAATAGTGGCATTTTGCAACACTTAGCATTTTGCAGTTGTTGGATGAGTTGTTGCCTTCAGAAGGGGAAAGTGAAAGTGGGATACATTGACTCAGTACAATGGGGCAGGAAGATAGGCTGGCCAGGGAATACAACAGCTGGTAGCCACAGGCTTAGTTCAAACGTCTAAGAACAGTGCTAAATAATTCAAAAGAAAAGTATAAACAGTCTGGCTTTCCTGTCTTTGGCATACCTGACATAAATCTTTGTAACATCATATGTCTTTACTTTAAGATAATTGGCAAACATTTGCTAACAGCATTAAAAGTAGTACTAAATAATATGATAGCAATCTAATGTCACGTGTTGTTATTTAAAACAAATCTGTGTTAAAATAGAGCTTAAATACTGTTATATAGCTTTATCAAGGCAGAATTTCTCCTGAATTTGGAGCATATCAGTTACGAAATGCAGTGGCATTGATTGCCCATCAATAGGTTCTGTATTTGTCTGTTAAAAGACATGTTTAGGCCAGTTTACAATCAGTTTGACTCAGCCGTTTGTCTCAGCTACTGTTCTTTATTGGAAACTGTGTGAGACCACTTTGAAACACCATTGCTAAATAAAAGGAGTGGATCATCTTCACTGTCACATTGGAAATATATACTCTTTGGTGAACCAGCCCTTAATGTCACAGTATAGTGAAATTGCCTAAAATTATAGTGTGAATAGTTGGAGCTCAGAACATTAAACTTTTATGTCAAGGCGTGTATGAGAAAACTAAGATCTTTCTTGCACATTAAACTGTCAATGTAACAGTCTTGTCACTTCCCTCTGACTCACCTTCCAGACATAGGCCTTTGTTTCCTGGAAACAATTTTCCCTTCACCTTTGATCATATCATCATCTGTCACTGCAAGACAATGTAAAAGTTTTCACTCACCTACAGCAAAGGGGGAAGAAAATTGTGCCTCAGGGTATCCACGCAGCATTGTCTTTCAGACGATAATAGGATCTTAGACAAATCTCAGCAGCCAGTGATGTGTTTTACGGTAGCATTTGTAACAATTTGATATCAATACAGATTACAAATCAAGATTTTTTCCCCTTAATGATTTGACTGGACCCTTATTGGATGCACTTGCCATGGCCTTTTCAGTGGTCTCTCATTATATCTGTGAAAGTTACACCCAAAAGGCTTCAGGCTTAATCCTCAGAGAAGTAGGTCAGCTTTTGAAAACCTGCCAACAAACAGTTTGTATGCTGAAGGCCGCCGACTGCTGAGTTCACATTACAGCTCATTTCTGTCGGCAGACAGCCGGAAAGTAAATGATGCCACAGACTGGGGATTACATAGATGGAAGCATCATTTGAGCAGATGGAGCATTAGCTCCTACATTATAAAACATTGTGACCTTTATCATAACTTTGGCGTGAGGAATCCTCTGCTGTTGGCATTAACACGATGGGGAGTTCTTAACATTACAGAGAATCAGATTATTTTCCATTAAAGCAATTGGAGTAATTCAGACAACCATCGCCTACGAAACGGAAGACGGCAATATTTTTTTCTTCACACCTCTCTGTGAGACATCAGGTGATAGATAATTATGAGACACGGAAACAGCGAAAGCACCTCCGTGTCCTTTGCTGCTTCAAGCTTTCCCCGTATTTCACAAAAAAGTAGTCATTTTCCACGTGGCTCTTGACCTCTAAATGTCAAACACATATTTTCCTTTTATTTCTTCCTCTATACTTCACTGCATCCTCTGCAGTGAAAGGTACACTTTTGCTCCCCAATTGCACAATGTGAGACTTCAAAAGGTATTTTGCGTCATAGAGGAAATTGCTCAACTCTGTGGAGCTCACACAAACAGTTGATTTAGTTATGATATGCACAGACATAAACTTTACAATTTGTTCAGAACAGTTTTAAAAAAGTACACATACTTAAAATAATCAGATAATAATTATTAGCTTCTATATCCCTTAAAAGTGATCTGAGCAGTTCGGAGAATTTTCTGACTCTGTAAGCTTTGCATTCCCAGTGCAGGTATCGTCCCTCTCTATTCTTTCATGACTCTCTCCATCTCCTTCCCAATCTCTACTCCCCCCTTCCCCCTCCCCCTCCCTCTCCCTCTCCCTCCCCATCTCCATCTCCAGCTCCTCTGTCTCTTGGGCGATCTGTTGGCTGTTCAGGTAGATGCTGCTGTGAGAAACCATGATGTTGATGTCTTTGGAAGGAAGATGAGCATCCATGTCCACGTCCATCTCCGAGAAAGCATTCGCAGGAGGTGACATCTGTTCTTGAGGCTTGTTTCGTCCCTGCAGGTGGCCCTGCTGATGTCGATTCTTCATCTTGCGTTTCTTTGCCAACTTCAGATCCAGTGAGGCATAATTCAAGTCAGGCTCTGAAGGCTGCATGCAGAAAACAGGAGGCAAAATGACTATAACATTTCTATAATGCTGCCCTGTTTGCCAGTTGTCATGCCTCCCTTGTTTGTTCAAGGTTTGTCTGGTTTATTTTTAGAACATTTTGAGCTTAATTGTGTTGTATGGTTTGCAGATTCATTGACCACAACGTATTTGAGATGTCAGACACCTTCCGTTTTGAAAGCATTTCCGTCAGCTCATGCAAAAAGGGTCTGCACAGCAATTCACACAAACTCTACTGTTTGTCATTTGTTTAGTTTAGATAGAAACAAAGAAATACACTTGACCACCAGTTTCAAACTCCAAGAAACTCGCTCTGCATGATGGGGAGACTAAACTTAGGAAAAGATAATGGGATTAATTCTATCAATAAAGAAGGACAAAAAATGTGCATGTCATGAAAAAATAAATCAAACATTAACAGGAGGGAAATATGGGTGTGAACTATACTTTACCAGATAAATCTAAATCCATGTTTTTATACGAAAAAAATGTTGCTCATATGCGTTACAATCTCAGTGTTTTTACTTACTCACTGAGGAAAAAAACCTCGGAGAGAAATCGTTATTCTACATCATTTTGTTCGAACACAAAACAAATCATGTCTTCATGCCAAGTTTTAGCAGAGATCCTCATAACTGGAACTGACAAATCTATTAAATGTGTTCCAGCTTAAAAGTAGAACAAAATGAAACAATTGGACGGCTTTAAGATTACTACAGCAGCAAAAAGACGATCAGGCTATCTCAGCCATACATTAGTTCTGCCTATCGTGAGCAGAACTTTGATGGTGCCTTACGAGCTCAAACAAGTCGAAAAACTATCTATGTTCGACTGAAAGACAGGAGAAAGTTAAAACGTCTGATGTTTTATCCTCTAAGTGCTTTTTTTGTCCATGAAGATAATTGTCTCTCCACAAGAGCTGCCATATATGGACATAAAATCTATAATGATAAAGATTGACAACATTTGAATAAAATCTATGTGCAGTAAGTTGAACCTTTTGAGCAAACCTGTAAGCTGTTACCTTAAGATACATTTTGGTGCGTCGACTGGTCATCGGCTCATAGCAAACCTCTGGAAAATACACAATTGTCAAAGCAGGAAAAAAAAATTACAACACTAAGCAAAAATCTTAACTTATGTGGGCAATGGTTCTAACAAAAACTGCAGTTTAATTTTCTCCTAGTTTAAAGTGTAACTTGATAAGAGTTGATAAGCTAACATGTGCTTCTTGGATAAATTTGGCATATTAAATCATTAATGAGAATAAATACAGAAAATGTAAATTATGCGGACAAAACCATGAGGAGGAATGAAAACAATTGTCTCTCTCTTGATTGTTTCAGACTATGAGAAACACACTCATAGATATTCCCTTATTATTTTCAAATCGTAAAGAGAATGTAGGCTGCGCTCACCTTGTCTCTCTGTGGTAATGTTGCCGTAGATTGGATTTTCCTGCTGCTCCTGATGATCATCAGGATTTTCTTGCTGCTCTTCATAATTGATACCATGAAAGTAATGGCTTTCAGTCTGAGATGGACTGCTGTGTGAAATGGTGTAATGGTAGGGGTTATTTCCTATCATTGATTCTTGTGTAATAGATAATTCATTCTTGTGACTAAACTGTAATGTATTGACATAAGCTTCACTAATATTTAGGAATGAATTAAAAGTACAATAAAATAAAAACAAAGAAAACTCACTTGTCTCTCTCCGAAATTGGTGGGTAGTGGCAATCATTTGTGCCTGTGCAAACAACAAAGAAAACTCTTATAAAATGTAAAAAACAAAGTACTTGGGAAAAAAAGGCAACATACCTCTGTGCAACATGGCCCGTTGTTTGATGCAAAGTTTGACATTGATACACAATGAGATCAGTAATGCCACGGATAAAATCGCCACTGCTGCCAGTAGAATTGTTTCTGAACAGCAAACACAAATATAGTCGTCATTACCGCAAAACTTGACAAGTAAAGACTTTCCTATCTTACCATGTTGAGATATAAAATAAATTACCTTTAATAAATCTGTCAAATATTGCAATATTCTTGTTCAATAAACATCATCACTTTTAAACTAAGAGCAAATAAATAAGATATCTGACAGTTAAAGAATATTAGGCATATCTAGAGTCTGTATCTAAAGGCACATTTACTGAGAGATTTGTACAGCTGTAGTCCTTCTTGAATTACTAGGGAATTTTAAATCTACGGGAACATCGGTTGTACCCAAAAGCACCAGCAAAATTCTCAGGGGGATTTTTCAAAAATCGGCTTTCGCTGTATCCTCATTTCAGCTAAAACACATTTTCACATTATGGCAGTTATGGGTTGCCACATAAATTTGTCTTTTTTATGTGTGTAAATAAGTAATGAACTTGGCTGAAATGTGTAGAAACATGTGAGACAAAGTATGCACACATTGATCGTTATTACTTCCAACAATTTCGTGTAATCCAGATTTCCCTACAGCTTGTCACACTTGAAGCACGTGTGAGTGGAAGATTTATACAAATACACTTTTCTATTGTGGAAGTTTAGAAAGTTGTTCTGGTCTTACCGTCCATTTTCCAGCTGTCTTGAACTAAACGGGAAATCTGTTTGACACACCAGTTCTCCAGCTACAGGGCGTCACTGTTTCCTCAGTGAGGTGTGATACACTGTAGTCTATTTTTACTCAAGCTACCTCTGTCTTGAAAACTGGCTGCTCTTCAGTTACAAACAGGAAGCAATGTAACCTCATTCTCAAGCAGGCTCACGATGCCATTGTTTGATATGATACAGTTTCAGACATATTTTTTAGTTATTTATTTAGACATTTATTTCTAAATGCAGTTTTGCCCTGCATTAATCTGAAATGAGTACATTTCAAAATGTTTGCAACGCAACAGACACCAGCAATAGAAAAATAAATTAAATGAATATGACGCTCATCTTTAAAAGGCATACACTATAAATGTCAGCTAAAGATGGAAGACTTAAAAAAAACACGTACCATATCCTACTTACTAAGCGTTCTCTGGAATAAAGTGTAGAAACTTTTGTTTATACGTACAACATACACAGAGATGTGTTACTATAGACAAAACACACTTGGTTTGATAAAAGTATAGTTGAAACATAGATTTTGCTTCCACATACTGTTTGTGTGAACAAGACTCCGCCGCCATGTTTTTTCAGAATTTCAACCTTGCACTATTACAATACTCTGTGGTTTTGCTCACAGAATGCGGTTGGAAAATCAGAAAAAAGCAGCACTTGTGACATGTTATTGCACATTTGTGTGTGTGTTGCTGTGTTCATGCACTAGCATACGAAAACAGACATGTTTACTTGTGACCCATTTAAATGTCTGTTGAATTTGGGTTACAGAGTTCACAAGTTAATTTACAAAGTTAATTTTAATCAACTGTCATGGTGTGAAAACTGAACATCAGGAAATATTCTCATATATGTGCATCATGAACCTTTAAAAAAAATCATGTTCAGCAAACATGTTTGATGGCATCCAGTGTTAGCCATCGAGTCCATGTGGTTTGTGGCTTTAGCCCCACTATGTCAACACAAGTGTCATTCTGTGGTAGCTGTGGACAACAATGGTCTTTGATACTGAGCCTTTTGTCTGTTGGCGACTTACCAATAAAGTCATTGGACATCTGAGCAGGAAGTCCTAATTCACTGTTTGAACAAATGGAAACCACTACCGCACAGCCTTTGTCTCTAATGGCTGTAGAAAATATTAAAATGCTGTGCGGCACTCTCATTATTTTGTCTCTGTGTAGCAATACCGCTTATTTTCTGCTTTATGCAATACAAATGTAAAGAGTTGAAATCACAGCATTTTGAAGCACAATAAGTATATACAGCTCGTTAGGCAAATTATCGTTCATTATCAAGTCATGTATACGTGCAAACATGCTTTATTTGTTTATTTCAACACATACATTTCAATATATTCATTTCACACATGTACACATAAACAGTAGCTGCTTCAATAACGTTGAGATGCGTCTTCTTTGGAGGGTTCATGACTCTAAAACACCTGCTTCATAGACTTATAGTTCAGTTTTTGAGTCACTTTGCCTGACTCAATCTTCTCAAAGGGTTTCTACTTGTATTTATTAATAATCCTTCCATGATGAAGATTGTGCAACTGTAAACTTTATCAGGACATAAACTTTCATGCCATGGTAAACGTTGGTGTTATTTCTTTGGGCTCTACGACTGAGTTGCACCTTGAGACGGGGAAGGACTCTGTGAAGGCCTCACTATGTCTGACAGCTGTATATTTGATTGGAGGTGGAGGAGGTTTGAAAGGAGGTGGCAAATCCATCCTATGGAGAGATTGTTAGAGCACAAATATCTATTGACAACATCTCTAGACAGTACAAAGCATATGTTCTGGGTCATGTATATCTATTGGAACAGATACGAAAATGACATGTTTTCATTTCTTTCTGGGTCATCAGGTGCACATAAGAGTAGAGGCAGGCTGTGTGATTGAAGTTTTTACCTTTTCTTTTGTATATGTCTCCAATAGAAAAAGCCAGCCAAAGCCATCAGTAGCAGCACTGGTATGAGGAGTGACACCAACAACCGATGACTCTGTCCACTTCCTAAGAAGCAGATTACAAGTTATCAACATATATTATTAAAGGAGAGCAACAGCTATGGACATACTGAAAAAAATAAATAAATTTTAGTTGGTTCCCAAGCTAAACAAGGTAGATTCCAACAAATGTTCAAAATGAGTGCAAAGCTACAAGGGGAAGCTTTCTGATTTTAGACATAAAAGTGTTCCTTGCAATCCTCTCCTTCAGTTGTTTGTGCAACGACTCTAGATCCTTCTCCTAATGAGTGTTTTTTCACCCAAACAAGGCATTTTGCCTGAGGCTGAGAAAGAAAGTCTGTTAAGGCCCCACATGAGAGGAAGATTAACAAGGTTAAGGCAAAGAAACTGTGGCTAAAATTCATTTGCGACTTCTCAGGGTTTAGACTCTCGATGATTTACTTGAACTCTGCCGTTGAGTTGTTATTGCCACTTTCAAACAGCATATATTGCTTACGGTCCAAACCCTCAGCCTTGCCGATCGCCACAAATAAAGCTTCCCACACTGTCTGTCTCTGAGGCAAGTTGTAAAGTGAAGTAAAGTAAAGTAATCCAATATCTTGTCAAGTAAGTATTTAAAGCCACAATTCAGAATTAATGCATAGTCTGAATTACAAAAAGATGAATAGTAATAGAAATGTTTGCGATTGCATTATTATTTATCTATTTTTGGTTTTTTTAATAGATTAAGTAGAACAAGCACCGTTACCTCTGTCCAGCACCGTGCTTCTTGTGGTTCCGGATGGGATTGCATTTGGATGTTTAGAGCTCTGAGAAAGGCTTCCTGAAGGGCTAGACTCCTCTGTGCTGACTGAAATTTGTTTTGGCTGGAGTGTGTGAGTCTCGGACTCGGTTGTTGTCTCACCTCCGGCCATTTTCTGTGTTGATCTGAACACAGCGGTGACATAAGTGGAACTGAGTGAATGGTAGGTGTCAGAGAGTGTGGCAGGGGATGATGGAACACTGATATTTGGTGAAATGGTGGAGGGAGATAAATGCTCTTCAGCTGTGACAGAGATGTCCCTGGTGTTTGGACGAGTTGTCCCGTTTCCACGTGTTGCAGATCCAGTGGTAAGTGATGTAGTCAGGCTGGTTTGTGTTGACTCAGGAAGAGTCTGTGCTGACACTGTCACAGGATCTGAAGCTAGGAAAAATGGAAAAATGATAACCAAAGTTTATACAGTGGACAGTGTTAGTTTGATATATTTGCAGTGAATGTCCCATACCTTTTGGATTAGGCAATATCATTAATTAATCCTAAAGTTTATTATGCAAAACCATGGATTAGAATTATAATAAAAAAACAAGATTTACTAACATCTAAAGAAATAGTTTATTAAGAGGTTTTCCACCATGAAAACCATCCTTTAGACTGTTCTGGCTATTATAATATACTATCACCTCTAAAAATTATCGTTTTTGTGTTGTTTTCTCTTTCATTTTTAACTACTCAAGATTTTAGTGAGCTTTGCATTGGACAAAATAGCATAATACAGAAATGAGTACCCTGGAGTAGTCGGTTAGATCATTAAAACATGGCCTGAGTTGGCAGTCAGGATGACATGCATAATAAATAGAGGTATCGCGATTTTTTAGCCTGTGCACAGACTCCTGTGAAAAAAGTTTTGCCTTGAACTTCACATTCAGAAGTCGTGTTCATATTTTCAATACCAACTGGGACATTTTTCAGCTTCAACTGACAATAATAATATTGTAATGTTTATGTCTCAACTAGCCCGAACAGCTCAGCTCAGATCTCCTTTCAGACAAGAACGAGACATCGTTACGATTATTAGTTTAGATGTTTTACAATAATGACACATACACAACTGTGCTCTAAGGCATGTGTTCCCCAATCTTTGCTGTTTATTACAGTGCATGTGAAACAATCACTTGCTGTACTTCTACGATCTGTCCAATAGACTGTGCTATCACCCTGTTTTATGATCCGGAGTTGCCGTTGAGACTGTTGTGTCTGTTTTTGTGGTTTGCGAGGAGATAAAAAAACAGGAAGTAACTTCTGAAGTCTGTGTGGCTTTGTTACATTCATTTTTTTTAAAACATTAAAATCTTATGAAACAAGTGCGCAAGATAACAGGCACACTGTCAAACTGTCAGGAAGTTTGTTTCTTTACGTCACAATTAATTTTAAAAAATGTATTCATGCTCATTGCACTTGTAACGACCACTGGTCCTGGCAACAGAGAACCCAAATGCACAACGAGGCAGGCAAGTTTAGAGGGAGAATCCGTTTACTTGGTCCAAAAACAGGCCAGGTCAAAACCAGAAGATCAATAATACAGGCAAACAAATCAGATAAGGGGCTGGCAGGAATCCGAGGTCCGAGAAGGGCAAAAGCGAGATCAGAACAGGTAGGCAGAACAGGTAAATGCGGGAAAGCTTGGAACGAAAAAAAACAAGACAATCAGGCAGGGAAGAAGTGGAAATGCACTGCTTTAAATACTGAGGAACAAATGAGCTAATGAACTGCAGGTGAGGAGATGGGCGCAGAGAACCAGGTGAGCGGAATGAGAGAATGCATGGGAGGGATGAAAAGCAGGATCTGAAATGAGAATTAGTGATGAAAACATAAACAAACTCAGTGGTAGAGTAACTACGTTACAAACGGACATAAACCAAGAAAGAAAAACCTACATTACACTGTTCTGGTTTTTTAAAGCGCATAAATGTGTTTTTTCTTATAGTTACCGCTATACCGCTCTCGTGACTGGAATCTTCAGATATTTTGAATGTCTCTTTCCCTTCAGCTAATTAAAAATTAAAATTGAGTGAGCGACAGCACAATAAGAGAAGTTAAAGTATCAGCTTTCTGGTCCAGTGCAGTTTATTGACACCCTCAGTCTCTTTGGCCTTCTGCTAGATTGTTAATCCAGTCCCAAGGAACTGATGAAATTGAGTCTGACACAAAGAGGAAAGTAGCAGCAGTACAGCAATAACAGAGAGGCTCACCTGTGCTGAAGCTTGTGGTTGCTGTTAGCACCGAGATGATGAATTCTTTATGCAAGCTTTTGTCTTCTGCTTTAACTGTCAGATTATACACCCCTGTATGAGCAGCCGACACCTGCCAAAGCTCCAGAGATGCATTCTCTGACACTACCTTATTGTCCTGGGGGAAAAAACGATCATGGCAGACATATACAAAAGAAATTGGGAACGTATATATTCTTTGATCAGATGAAAGTAGCTTGAATGTCAGGTCTCAAGTTATTGATTTGCTGATTTAGTTCATTTGAATTTCCTTACCTTGGTCCATTTGTATACTGAATTAGAGAATTCTCTGCAATGAATTGTTGCATTTTCTCCATAGTGAAGCACAACAATCTCTGGTGTATCACACATGATTTTTGTGTCATCTGAGGAGAACATGTGAGGTAATTAGAACAGCTGCAACATTCTCTGACAAGACTTATGTCAGATTTAACACACATGTGGACATCTCCTGTATATGATGACCATTATTGTCTTTTTTGAAAAAAAAAAAGCAGTCAGTGTCACTTGGCTGGTTAGAAAAAAGGAATATAATAGAAAACTGAAAAGTGTGTCATGGGAAATAATGTTGCAATTGTTATATGGATTTGCGTAGTAATAAACCCTGTTGAAATTAGTAGTGGCAAAACTCTGATGCAATCAGAAGTAACTGAGATCATTTGCAATGAACAACAACACAGAGAAATGTTGTACAATTTCAGCCAATTGGCTTGTGGTTGATGTATTTTGTACTTTTCCTTACCTTTGACCTTAACCTTTGTTTCATACCTTATGGAACCCAAAGGAAAACTTGAAATTTCACAACTATAGGTGCCACTGTCCCATTTCTCCACTGCAGGGATGTGTAGGTGGGAGCCTATCATCCGTTTTGCTTCATTTATCACCTTCTTGATAGTCACATTAGGCCAAAAGAGATGGTCCCCGTAATCTGGACTGGTCACAGCAATCTTTGTCCTTTCATTTTTCCTCCATTCCATGCTCACAATCCTGACATCAGAGTATTTTCCAATAACGCAAGTCAAGGTGATGTTCTGGCCAACTACAGCTTCCAGTGTTTCAAAGTGAAAGACGTCAACATCCTGGAGCCCTGTTCAGTAGATAGTAGTAGATAGTGTTAGAAGCAAGAAAATTCACTGACTCTTTGAAGTTGATAGCACAGACTGCTGTCCACTGGGATACAGGCAGATAAAATCACAACATTTTACTTAGGCAGCTTGCCACACCAGTACCTAATACATTCTTCAACCCAATGGTAGATATCCCATCTATGCAGTATATCGTAGAGACAAACAAAACATCGAGGTCCAGGATTACCTTGGATGAGAGAGGCAAGGAGCAGAAGACAGGAAACTATGCCCAGTGCATTTCCAGCCATGTTTGAGCTCCCAAACTGATTATAGTCAGTCAAGCTGAATCCATTGAGGGATTTATTTTGCAAAGACAGAAGCAGTCCGCTGACAACCGACGTTAAGGAGTGGAGTTAAGACTGTGATAGAGTGAACAGGACGACCTATCTTCACAGGAAGTGAAACAGAGACAAGGTGAGTCACACGTCTGCTGCTGAAGTTTTGTGGTGGGACTTCTCATGCAAAGCTGTAAATGTGCAACTGTGGTGAATCTTTTTGTGGTTGCTGTTACTTACGGGTATTCATGTTTAAACCAAATGCAAAGCAAATCCTCTGAATGAGTCAGTAATGGCTCCAAAAGATAAAATGCCCACGCAAAGCTAAATAAAAAGGATTCATTTGGTTCATTTAACAGATTTCTCCCTTTAGACATTATAAAGTTCAGCAGTGGTCTCATAAGTTAAAATACAATCCTCTTCCCTTTGTTATACACAATGTTGTAAATGTTGATTTGCTCCTTGACAACCACAAAAACATCTGAAGTCCTTGAGGGCTTTATCAGTTAAATGCAAACATGTTTTTCTGCTTTTTACCCCTAGAAACAAATGATACGTGTTATGTGCACTAGAACAAGGCATCACAGAAATAAATTACATTTCAGAGGAACTGACTAGTTAGCCCCAAGATGATGGTTTCTTAGGGCCAAAAGTAGATTTATATGCTAAAATAAATAATATTATTTGTTTGATAAGTAGACAAATGGATGTGGATGGATTTCTCTTACTTCTTAACATCAAAGTTATAAAGACAACAGGCCATCTTTTAAACTTTTTATTTCATTTTCCCATAGTATGAACTCCTAGCTTCATTGATTATAAATAGTCCCTGCTGACTCCACACTGGATCCAGGTGATTGATCACGTTATCATTCATATTCTGCATCTGACCTTTATCACTTACTGTTTCTAGGGCACACAGGAGTGACTCCCAGTCAGTAGATTTCTATCAGCATTCTGCTAGTGTTGCATCAATGTGTAAGTAGACATTGCTGCTTTGCTCTATTTGATAAGGGCAGCATTTCCTGGGGAATTGTCTCAAGGATTTTGGACCGGATTTAATATCACAGTGATTGCTTCATTCAGTTGTCCAAGAAAAATGAAGAGAATAATATGAAAAGAATTGAGCAGTTTGCATTACCATGGCTTCTAATAACCTTATGATGCCACTGACAAGAAAAGTTAATGGGGATTAGTCTTTCATTCGTTCAACGATCAATTATATAATGATGTTGAAAATGATTGGCCTTCATAGATCCCCGCTTTCTTTGATGAGCTGAGAGGAATCGAAAGCTGTAACCTGCTGGCTCTCTCTGCCCCTCCTGCATGCACTGGCAGCAATACTTTGTCTCTGAGTTCCTGCTTGCTCTGAAAATCTCAAGGGCTCTTTGATAACCCATGCGATTTCTGGCAAATCAAACTCCGTGCAGCAAACAGCACCGGTGCAATAATTGTCAAATCTGTGTCAAAATATTTGAGTGTGTTTGTCTATAAGATATGTTTCTTTATTTTTTTTTTATTGACCTTAAGGGAGTACTTAAGGCCAGTGTTAGTAAAGCTTCACAGATTGTGCATTCCTCTGAAAGACATATTTGCAAGTCAGCAGAATGATATTTCTGAAAGTTTGTTGATTTTACTTTACATCCACTAAAATTCAAAGAGTAAATCATCCTTTAAATAGACACTGACCTGTCACTCTGGAGCCCAATTTGCTGGAGCAAATGCACCCTATTGAGACTTGGAAATACTTTGGGGATATACTTACCTACAAATTGTGAATAAATGGTTTTATACTATTTGCTGTGGCTCTCTCTCTGCTGAGCCCTTTGATGGCCTGGGGACCTGTCTGGCATCTGCCCCACCTCTATCCCGAGGGCCTTATACTCCCTCATCCCCAACATGGAAAATAGTTTATCAAATCTTTGCATTCAGTTGTTGTCTATGTTTTACACAGCGTCTAGGTTGTAGAATATCAGTCTTGAGTTAGCCTGAAACTATTGACCAAAAACAAAATATGCCTTCCATTTCGGTTTGCATGAATGGCACCATTGACAATAGAAGGAATCTCAGGGTGCTTTGTAGAGAAAGTAAACAAGTGCAGTGCAAGTCATGGATTGCATTGGAAAATTGTTTGCATATGCTGGAAACTTTCGAATAGCCCGACAGTGGATTTGACATTTGACCTTGTCTTTTTGTTTGAGCTCCAAACAGCACTCCTGAGAAACATATGCCTGTAAAAAGTTCAGTTTTGGTTTACTTTTTAACTAAAACAAAAAGGCTATAAATGCTGATATCAACCTCATAACTCATTAAACTAAAAGCATGTAGCATCAGGTCTTACTACCTCATTAAACAGTCACTGCAAAGAAAAGGCCCAAAACAGCTTAATGTAACAGATAGAGGAGGCAGTCTCTTGGAATATGGATAGCCCCTTGTTCGTGAGCATAGGCTGGTGACTGTAAATGTTTAATTTCAAATAATTAATTTAAAGTGTTTAGATTCTATTTGTGGCAGTAATGGATTGGGCGGGTGGTGGTGGCCATGTGCATGCATATGATAGGAGGCAGAACCATGCAGGACTCCAGCTGGTGATAGCAGTCCTCGATCTGCTTTGACACCTCTGTGAATTCGATGAAGAAGGACATTAAATGCTCTCCATAGCATTTGGGACAGACATTGATTTTAAATTTTACACCAAGGAATTGAGGGGGGAATTCAAATAATGTATACACAATTAAAGTGCACATTTAAGGCTTTAATTTAAGGCAATTTTCAAACATTTCAGAAGAAATGAAGACATTATTCATTCATGGTCACGGGACAAAGTAATGGTACATTAAAGCAGTCAGCTTTGGTACTCTGCTGCCTATCTCTTACACACAACGATTGTTTGACATCACCAGGGTATCTTCTCAGATGACGCGTTGCCAAGCCCCCACTGCAGCAGCTTTTAACAACTGCTTATTCTGGGGAATGATATGACGATTGTAAACGACTCAGAAATCATAGAGCAGCTGTCATCAGCAGTTATTCCATAAAAGAAGATAACCGTGCAAATATTTGTGGCAGCTATACAGATCCAATCAATAACACTCTGCCACCACATTCAACAGATAATCTGTCATGTTTTGGACCTTGGGGAGTCATTTTAATCACACTTCTTCTTAAAAAGAAAAAGCACTTTAATCCTCTGATGATTGGAGTATTTTACGATAATGTACAATGGATTCTTCATCGGAGCACTTCTCCATCTATAAGGGCAAAAAGAATAAGACAGGTTAGGAGAGGAGCTGAAAATCTTCTTTGCTTCCTTTGAGTCACATGGAAATACATAGATACACAAATCCTCACTCAAGTACTCACAGACTTAATCCACAAAAACACCAAGTGAGCTGCACTCAGGTCATGGAACCTGAAAGCAGCTGATCTGGTTGGAGTATGCGGGAGGAATCTCAAAGCATGTAAATCAGCTCTCTGGGTCCTTCTCTACATCCCGTCAGAAGTCCATCATCACGATTTCTGATCCTATATGGCCTTTTTATCAGCTTTGCCACTGAAAATAGGTCTATCGCAGTAACCTCATTCTTGTTTTTTAATGGTTTCAGAGCACATTAGGGCCAGCTTTTTGCAATCCCTTTATTGCCATCACCTGGTTTACAGGTTGAACCTGTGTCCTAGAAATGAAGTTGCAATGGATCAACACTCATCAAACACCAGAACTAATGCAGTATGGTACACATTTCTTCATAGACCATAGCTCAGCATTTAATACTACTGCCCCTGCATTCAGGACAGGAAACCTATGAACCCCACACCACCCATGCCTGGATTAAGATTATCCTGACAAACGTGCAGCAGGATGTTAGCCGTCTTTTCTCACATTCAGCTCTACTTCCCCACCGGGCTGTGAACTGAGCCCAATACTGTACCTCCCATTCCCCTATTATTGGATGACATTGCCATGGTCAGGCTTATATCAAGTTTTCATCTCCTACAGTAAGAATGGGAAGACGAATATCCACTGAGAAGTTGTGGAAAGAGAGTATCGTACTTTCTCAGAGTCCACGTCACAGAGGAGCTCACCTGGTCTGCCAGTAAAGCAGCTCAACAGCAACTGCATTTGCTGAATCAAAGCTACAGCAGCATTTGTTTGTAACTGTTTATTGATCTGCCATCAAGTGCATCCTGGCGTACAGCAAGACAGGTTGGTGCTCGGTGCACACAGGAGGCGGGAGGGGGACCATTACCCCACTCAAAAAGACAGTCAACTGCCGTGTTCCCACTTTGTGTGTCACCTCCAGCATCTGCTGCCTCCTTATAGCCCAAAACATCCCAAAGGACCACACCTGTCTTGTTCATTACCTATTTGAATCGCTGCCCTCTGTCAGACTGTAGACGCCTTCCTTGGCCCACCAGTCACTTTGGGAATAGGCAGGCTTGCAGTGCATTTTTTTTCCTTAATGAGACTGAGGACAGTGAATTTGCCAATATAAAGGTTTGACCGTTGTCTCTAATGGTTGTATTATTGTTTTGCTGCTTCATAATAGCTGATATTGCATAATATTTGAACTTTCTCTGGCACAGTCTTACTACTAGTGTCGAGCAGTGTCAACTTTGGACCCCAAATTGTACCCACAAGACTTTGTATCTTATCCCTGCACAAATATAACAAATACACACACCTGAGTGATAACCAGCATCAGGGAAACAGATTTTGTGGTGGCCTGAAATGTAGGGAACTATGTATACAAAGTGACTTACTACATGTTGGAACAGAAATGTGAAGCCACAATGGACAACATATGGGAACTATAGGGCAGTTTCCCCCTACTTCAGGTTCATGCATGTGTGGTAAGTACTGGGCAGCATCATCTATCAGTTGTTTAAGTTGCATTATAGTTGCGTCAGTATACAACCAATTTAAATAACTTTTTTAATTGAATTTTATTCAAATAGATCTGAAACCTAAGCTGAATATGTGACAGAGAATAAATGTTTTTATTTGCAAGGAGTTGAAGAAGACACAACCTGGCTAATCTGGCAGTAGGGAACCAGTGGACATCACCAAATATTAGGTTTCCAACATTATGCTTTTTTATTTTGCTGTGCAAGTCTTTTCTAAACATACATTTTTTTTAATACAGTTTCTTGCTTCTGCCTTTTATTTTTCTCTCTTTAACAGCTTCTCTAGCTGACCGCCATGATTGGGTCGCTTTTGTGATATGTTTTGGAACTCTGTTTGTTTTGATACTAAAGCAACCAATTGTTGCCAGTTGCAGCATCCACTCACTTGAGCCGCATTCGGGTGAATCTGAGCATACAGTATAACACCACGGTTTCCAAGATATACCAGGCTGCCTGTCTTTTCTATTACATCTGTAACAAATATTTATCACCCTGTTCATTGTCAGCCATTCCCATTCAAGCTTCCTCTTTACATATCAGATTAGTGAGCACTTACAGGTTTGAAATTCTTATTTCTTCAATTAATTTTTGAAAGTTGAATCTGTCATATAAATGCCTTATTAAAGCTGGTCTCATTTTTAAAACAGTTTTTCTGTATGAAGGACATCCTATAGATGAAGCTACATAGAATTGAGCAATTTATTATTTACTAAATGCATATCAAAGTCATTTGGGGCACAACAGTTGTTGTCTCATCAGTGACATATTGCTGTGAAAACACTTCAGGATTATTTAAACAATTTTATAATAATACATGACGCAGAACAGAATTTAGAATTCTTCTAAACACTAACAGTCAATTAGTGTCGCCTCTCTCTTCAATTTGAACTTTAGTGTTAGTGTTGTTGTTTTTTTTTACAACATATTCAAGATAAATTCTATATGGAAAAGTGGGCTTTCTATCTCCCAAAGCAGTCAATGCTGTTCATATTCTTTATTGATATAGAAATAAGGAGGCACAGGCAACCGCTGTCCATCAAGTGAACTAAGAATAAACCTGTCCTCAGAAAAAACAATCTACACATAGAGATTACAGGCCTTAAAACTTCTGCCAGTCTTGCTAAAGATCAATTTCAAGGTGTGATTTTTATTTAACCCATGCTGCTGAAATTACTCACAATAACTTAGGATATATTAACTATTATCAGTGACAATAAAAAAGCTTTTAACAACAGTCAAATTTTGTGGTATGGTCCAATTCTGCCTGACCGCATTTCTTGATGTTTTGTTAGGATCAATTTAAAGTATTTGCAGTGATATGATGACGCAAAAAATACAAATGAGTTTGTACAGCTGTTATGAGCTTGAAAGCCAATATTCAGTTTGACTCTTTCTATTCTTCTAAAAAGCCCTAACAATGCCCTTTTCATGGCAAACCTTGTAATTTAAGCAGCCCACAGAAATATTTCCACAACAAAGAAGAAAGATAAACCCTTTACAAATAGAAGGTAAATAAACTGAGGATAAACTGAATGACAAAGCTGCCATTGTAAATAAAACAACCTTCGTAAAGTCTGCAGAACTACAAAACATGTTTACAAGAAAGACCTCGTCCCTCCATTTTCCAAAGGTGAATTGTACCTCAGGGGTCAAGCACAAGTGGTAGGCCCTATACATCATGATGTTTACGGACGTTTTGATCACAGATGACACATCTTCTTCATTTGAATAAAAAACTTCAGAGGATGAGGGAAATTTTTCTATTATATTGAATTTAGTGTACTTTGATTAATACAAAACTTATGTTTAATTACATTTTCTCCAGAAATGTCCAGTTAGAAACTGTTTTATACGAAACCGTTATGCTAATAGATGTACACCAGTGCTTCTTATTGAATGGTTTCATTTTCTTTTTTTCTGGGGATTTAAAATCTAAGTAAAATATCCTGGTGAGAGGACCAGACCTCCCGCTCAAATAAATGACAATTTAAAATGTCATTGTGCGTGCTCTGACAGGGATTCTTAACTTCTTGTCAGCAATTATTAATTCATGTCTCTTGCATGTAAAACAGTGTTTAATTAGTTGGAAATTTCAAGAATTAATCAAACTGTGGGAATCTCAAGATAATGGAATGACTCTGTGAACTGTCTTAAATGCTAATGCTGTTATCCTTACAATAGCAACCACAAAGTTGTTCATTGAGACATTTGAAGGGAAGTGACAGATTTCGTTGTTGACTTGGCACGAACAGACTTTTTGTTTTTTTCGTCCCAGAAAAGAAAAATTTAGTTTCAGTCTTTACTATCTGGAGCCAATTTATGACCAAAATTTCAGTGCAATTTATCTTGTGGTTTACAAAAAGCTAGTTAAAGAGGGGTCACAAATCACCGCAGCAGAAGAAAAGGCCCTGCAGCACCCGTGGGATTGGGTGCTGCAGTTTATTACTTTGGGTTCCAGCCCTGACCCCAACCAAAAAGTTTTGCTTTGGGGTTGCTTAAAATTTTTGGGTGGGGTTTTGATGACATCTTTGCAGCCCCTTAACATGATGTCAAATTCATGTATACCTGTACATGTTCAGTGCTCACACAAACATTTGAGTGGTACCATGTCCTCAAATACCAAATTTAATTATCTTTATTAGAAATATTATCTTTCCTTTCTTCTTGGTATCAAGGTAAAATGAATGAGCGAGAAGAAGGAGTTTTATTACAAATTATCCCTAAAACGAGGCACTCTATGAATGTATTTAGGCTGACGTGTCCAAGATACTATGACTCAACCTGAAGATGAAAGGAGGAAAATGAATGGATAGAAATCCCAATATTGAATTTAATATTTCATTGAATGAATTTCGAGAATATCTTTAGAACTTTCATCTTATGGAGAGCTACGGTTTGGACATTTGTTGTATATTTATCAAAATCTTAACCTGCAGACAACACCCTCAGGGCCAACCGTACCAGTAGGTGGACGAATGTGATGCAGGTAAATCAAGACCATGGATTCGTTAAAAACAAAAAGAAGGAGTATGATGAAGGGTGACACTCAGACACACACACAAAAAGACCAAACAAACTGGAGGCTTTTGTTACAGTCCTCGCTTAGGAGAAGGCAGAGAACTTTTTTCTGAAATTCACATTTCCAGAGATTATTTCACCTTTCTCACCCCCTCTGAATGGTTCATTTTATGTTCTACGATTTCCGTCATATTCCTCCTGTCTGTTGGAAAAAGTTTGCAGTTCCTTTTGAAGAACAAATGACGCAGATGGACAAAAAAGGGCCACGATGACAGAGTAACCTTCAACTGTGAACATTAAACTCTCTGAAAGTAAGACATGTTTTAGACCATCTGGAAAGGGAGTGAGTGAGAAAGGGGGGTTGATAAATGGACAGAGCTATTGTTCTTCACAACCACAAAAAAAGTTTTTTAGAATGTTTCAGCGCTGCGCACGATGAGTCCATAAAATGAATAGTTTACAACACTGAATGGTGCATGGGGGTGCGAGGTGGAAAAGCAATAAGAGAGTTGCACAATTTATTCATTACTTATTTACTTACCCACAAACAGGGCTCAGTGGGAAGCAACACCCAAAAACAGTCTAACATCTTAAATAATTACATGTAATGACTGAACATAATACTTTCAAAAAGCGTGATCAATTATGTCCATCTTTAGAGCATTAAATATTTCTGTGAATTTGAGTTTAATTATGATCCAATATGACCAAAAAGCTGATTCACTGCGATACTGTTTTTTCATACTAATAAATGAGCCTAATTTTATAGTCCATGGAAAAAATTGTGAGGAGCTGTTTTTTGTGTGGTGATACATGAGGTTGCTGTAAACTTGTGATGTTTTCATGGTTTGAAAAAGACTGAGTGCAAGACATTGAAAGAGTGTGATCAGAAGAAACACACAATAACTGAACATGATCTTGTTACTGAATGTGTGAATGAGGCATTACTGGCAGTTGCTTTGAGAGTCATCAAAGGTGTCACAGACACACATATGTTACAGTTTTTACTCCAGTATTAGAGTCCCATTTTTAAATATCAATGTTTTTTTTGGCAAGTCTTGTTCTTTGCCTACGAAAAAAAAAAAAGAAAAACTTTAATACTAATGCGACACCCTTAGACTGAATCGTATTAACTAGAGTCGTACTGAAGAATTAGGAAAGTAAAACCAGAGACAACTTCAGAAATTCCAACGGGAGTTGAATCCCTTTTGCTTGATGGTTTTGCTTGAGCAATGCAAACCAAACAGAATCCCAAATTCTGTACAGGCAAGAGCTACAAAATCGCAGCTAAACAGCTCTTGATATACAACCTGAAACATTAGAGCGCAGTACAAGATGATTAGAAAAGCAAGCTGAACTATAGCTGGTAAAAGAAAAACCGCATACTTTATTCAGATAAAAAGCATGGATTTGATTTGGCTGACAACTTCTTTTTAACGGAAAATAATAATTTTCTGGTGTGTACTTCAATTGTTTGCACAGTGACTCTCTTGTTTCCTGATCATGAAAAGATAATGAAAGATAATGATAAAGCCTAACTTACAAATACACAGTTGTCTCTGACTAATTCACAAAATACATGTATGAATATGTGATATATGGCAATATATAATAGATGTATATCTATAATTATGTATGTGTATGTATATATCTCAACTGGCATAACAATGGCAGTTGACAGATGCTGATAATCCCCAATTATCCTCTGGTTATGAGTCAAATATCCATCAAACATGGCACAAAGGATGACGATAAGTGAATGTGGCAGGAATCTGTCATTGTTAATGCAGAGATGTTTAGTTTCCTTTTGCGGCTCTAGGCAACAAATTAAATAACATCCATTCACTTTTGTTCAGCAGTGAGGAGATGGTTATTTGTGTATTTGTAATGTTGATGTTTGAGCTCATAAAATCACTGGTACAAGATGTTCATGTTGGATTTCCTCACTGTGACAGGAATAAACATTTTGTTTGTCTTAATTCTCTTTGTTTCCCTTTATACCCTCCAGTGGGCGTGCTTCTGATTTAACTGTCTCATGCTCACGCTGATCACTCATACAGCACAAAGAGACTTAGTGAAATTGTTGGGCTGTACTTTTGTGTGGTTATTATTGCAGTTTATCTTGCAGTCCCACAACACTCTGGTGCATAATGAGCCTTGTTCTTCTTATGTTGTGAAAGTGCCTTAAACAAAACACAAAGTAGGTTACTGGAATTTCTTCAATTGTGCTTTAAAACAGTCTTTACTCTGATGTCTCAGGGCTTTTTGCTGCGCTCCTGGGAATCTGATTTAACGCAGTGAGGAAGAGCTACCCCAACAGATGAGATCCTCAGGCTCCAACTGTTAGCTCTTTCCTAGAATTGTATACAAAGCTTTATTTCATGTCCAATCCCAGTCCTCGGTGTTCACTTTTCCTTCATTGGGTTGAGACTGTCCTGATTATCAACACTTGGATGGCCCCCTCTCGATAACCACAGACTGAAGACAACATTGACAGATATAGCAGATACAGATAATTGTGGTTGTTTACCAGGAGAAAAGCAAGAACTTTTCTGCGTTACATTAAATAACTAGAAGACATTTGATTCTGTCAATTGGACTTTTATGTTCCTTAATTGAGAATATTGATGATATTGAGAATTCTGAATAACCTTGTTTGTAATGGTAATTTTACATAGGGATATTAAGCAAATCTAGTTATCTTACATTCAAAGTCAGAAGAGTTGGTATATAATCTAGAACGTTTCATTTACTAATTTTTGATTTTCTGTCAGAGTGTGTGTTTGTAGGTATTAAATAATTAAGTGCAATTTCTTCCTGGGTCCACTTCAGGGTCCAGGAGGATATGTACAGTGGCATTAAACTAAATTACCAGAATAAGATAGACAAAAGCAGATAAACTAAATATGGCAGTGCCAAATTACAACACAAAATCAAACAGATTACAACTATTTCAGCGGACATTTAAAGACTCTGTGATAGTGATAGGATAACTCTTTGAAACTCCAACCGGAAGTTTGCCTGCACTGTAAGCATGACAAATTTAGCCTCCTTGCATTAGTATGGGAAATATTTTCAAATTGGGTCAAGCATGGGGGAGAGAATGTGGAGAGAAGGCCAACTTTTAGAATGATGCTCAGCAAATAATGCACTGTCCGCATTACAAATTGCCTCTGAAATCAGACGATTTATCATTTCTTTCCTTTTAAAGATGATGAGATTTTCTAATAGAAAGTACTCAACGTAAATATCACAATTTTCAACATCTGAAAAGGCTATTAAAACATCTAAAACCCCTCATGTTACAATTATGACCGTGAACAAGTCTTGGAAATGAAAATAATTACTTTTATCATTAGAGGTGCAGCAAATTTTGAACCTAGGGTAGATAATAAAGAATGACATTTCATTAAACGGTTGCCCGATCCCTATTAAATGAACATTGAGCTATACCTGTATCTCTTCTACTGAGAACACGCTTAGGTGTGAAATAATATGGGAAAATAACCATGCCTGGTACAGCTTCCATTGTTCATGTTCATCTAATTTATTGTCTCGTTAAACGACAATGATTTCAGGGTCCTCATTTCCTGCAGAAGGCTGCTGTTTCTAATAAAAGTCTCTGTGCTTGCTCATCCAGCAGACTAAGACATGGTGGTAAATTTGTAGTGAGCTTCAGACTCATTTATTGTTCTCAGGAGTAAAATGAGATACACCTTAATTAATGTAGGTGGAATGCAATCCCGGTTCTGAGCCCACATTTGTGGGTCTTCTTTTGTCTGTGTGATTGAATGAGTGATTGGCAGTGGCCCTCTACACCCATCAGTGAGCACAGTTCATGAAACATCCACGCACGCACACCCTCGTGCGCTCCTGACCCAGTACTTCCGTACGCCCTTGCTTTGTCCATTAGCATCAACAGTTTGGTTCCATATTCTTGCTGCTGTTGCTGTCTGTGTTTTTTTTGTCTATTTGCAGTATTTATGTGGAGGGTTCCTTCTGTAAGAGCTCGTTGTTTTGTAATTTCGTTCCCTTTTCTTTGTCTTTCTGTTCCTTTTTGTTGTCCGTGCTTTGCCTCCTCCTTTCTCTAACCTTTCATGTTTCGTATCAGGATGCACATAATGCCTCAACAGCAATAAATAAGTAATCAAGAAGCCTTTTAGGTATAAAACCTCCCTGAAAAGAAAATGTGTTTGATATAACTACAACAACTTTTTGTGGCTTTGGACTGATGCAGTACCTTGAAGAAGTAAAGTCACTGGTATCCTGAGCAGGTGAATTTATCAGTGGCATATAAGCCTTTAACTACTGTAGTATCTGAATGAGAAATATGCCAGGTTGAAATAATGTGGAATTGTCAATGGTTTTTAGATTTTAATATAGCTGATCTGTCTTTAGATAAGCTAGTTTTGCACTTTATCAGCATAAACAACTGCCATGATAACAATTAAAATGAAAATGACACATTCAAAGCTGCTTGATTTATTTGATGTTCTTTCTGCGTCATGCTGTTTTTCAAAGTAAAGAGCACAAAACAGAAGTAAAGTGGAGGAAATGGCTGTATTAAGAATATTCAGTTGTTTGAACTAAACCTTTTTTTTTTCAATCCATGACATTTAAGAAAATGTGTTAGTTTATTGGATATGTATTTCACACTTAAGCAAATTACCTTTGTCTCAATACATGTCTTAACTTTCAAAATACTTTTCTTTTACACATTTTAATCTATTTAATAAGACAAATTCTAGGCTCAGACAGATGGATTTGGGTCTACTTAATATTAGTAATATATGAAATGCTCAAACGTACACAGACTGCTATTATCTGACAGTTGTCACAGGGGCAGCCAGCCTTTAATTTTCTGTCCTGACATTTGAGATGGTTTAGGATTTTGACAACTTGTCTGGGACCCAGCAAATGTGTACTGGTAGGTCAAGATTAGGAGAGGGACGTGTATTCATGCCCATCATTTGACTGGAACTGTAACAAAAAAATGAAGAGCGAATCTTTGTCCTTTTGTGTGTCTGTGTCCATGTGTTTTGAGGGCTGGGGAGAAGTAAACAGCTTTCCAGCTTTTCCCTACTATTGTAATCAAACCATTGCAACGGTGTTTGTACAACTATATTGGCTCCCAAAGTATGCTGTGTTATTGTCTTTTGATGTGCCCAGTTGATATTCAGTGTAGTGGCAGTAGTAGAGGCAGGCAGTGTGATGACTGAGGAGCACAGGGTGAGGCCCCCTTGTAGGACCACTACCCAGTGTAAATATTGTTGGAAGAAACAGCTCGGAAAATTTGAATTCTGTGAACTTTAGTCCATGTAAAATCCAGAGATGCACACAGTGCTTGATTCTACTTGGGAAATTCTGTTATCTGAATAGTGGGTCTTATTGAAGTGAGAGTAAAAGATGCATTTTATTACAAGCTGCTATCATCGTCATAAAAATCATAATAATTACCTTGTGATCTTGAAAAAAAGGTGAATTGGTTAAGGGGATAAGAATTAACTTGTTACTATATGGAACATGATTTTCTGAGATAAAAGACATGTCACCTTGTGGTCTTGAGCTAACTACATCACTATTAATAACTGTAAGGAAGGTACCGTTTGGTTTCTGACAAATTAGTTGGGAGCATGAATATTTAATTTTCATTCTCAGATCAACTTCATTTAGAAACTAAATTAATCCCTATTACTGTTAATGAAGTAGTGCTGCTATGCCCAAATGTGAATGTTTGCCACCTGTACCTGAATTGCAGATGAGGTGTTTCAAACACGCCATAAAATATTGTCCATTTCTATATGTTTTCATCACAGTGTTTTCTTTAATTGCGTTGTCAACTTTCTACAATGACATATTGCATTTGATCAACTTAAACAATTTTACATCTAAAACATCAGAGATTTTCTTAGAATTCTGAACACTCAGTATAATACGGTAGCACTGACACCCTGTCTTCAAGGTTAGCTGTCACGTCTCCTCTAACATTGCTTTCTCCTACTTTATTTAGCTGTTTCTAAAACAAACCGGAATGAAAATCTGAAGGTCAGAAACATCCCTAACTTTCTGCTGTTATGAAGGTCAGCTATTTTCCTTGTGACACAGGAAAGTGCACAGTAAGCATGATGAGGTACCTGTGGACTTTTTCAACTTACAGAAGTGAGCAGAGTTGCCAACTGGGCAGCAGTTTGTTTTAGTGGCATAAGGTACTGTGGCCCTGGCATGGTGTAGCGGAGTCACATTGAGACATGACTCATTATCCTTGTGCCTAATTGCACTTCCACTTTTACAGTGATCCCTTCCTATTAGCTGTCATGAGTGTCTCCAACCCAGTGGCCTCTAACCGAGACAGCCACACCACATGAAGATATAATTTCCTCATTAACAAAGTTAATAAAAGTTATCTAAGATCATCAGCTCATATGCTGAACATTTCTAACATTTAAAGTTGATAAATGGCTGAAAAAAAAAATCTAACGGCTAGCTTAATCTTCTGCATGGACTTCAATTGGACAATTTGAAAAATAGCAGTTTATTGTTTTTAAGTGGACAATTTTCTCTTACTCTATAATGTCGTCAAACACTATGATTTTTCGGAAAATTTCCAGATCTTTCAATCTAGTAATTGTTTTACTCAGGTGGTTCTTTTGTGAGTCTCAACAAAATGGGGCAATCATTGTTCAAAGGCTGCTGATTAAAGGAGAACAAAAGCCCCTTTAAAGATAGTAATATAAGGCCATGATGTGCATTGTCATACCTTAATTAAGGCACTTAAAGACCCTTCATTGCTTATGACCCTGTCCATGTATGCAGAGCACATCACTGATGAGATTTATGCAGATATCTTTATTTTTAGCAAATGTGTACCAGAAACACTGAGTTTTTTGGGTGCTTTTAGATTCTAACAGCATGATTTTCTCCTACTTGCTATTTTCTATATTAGAGATTGCTAATTACTTGTTAAAAAGGCACAAAAGTGTTTTGAAAAATAAATGTAAAAGAGGAAATAATATTATTTTTAGATTGAGATTTTTATGATCAAGATTTGCCAAATTCATGCAGTTCAATGGAAAAAGCCTGACTTGTTTGTGATCTGATATTTAACTAGGCCCAAATTGTCTTCTCTAAAAATGTACTCTTATAAATATGATTTCTTTACAGGTGTAATAATAAAGCAAAATATTTAGCAATATCATTTCAAAGTTTCCAAAAACCTCAAGTTAAATTGTAACATTCCCTACATCTATGAAAATGTGGCATAGACAGCAAATTAGGTGTCAAAGTGATAAGACATTAGGCATCTCAGCACCGCAAAGCAGGATCTGTGTCTGACGGCTCTACCCACATCAGGCTGGCTTATGCAACTGCCTTTGTTCTTGTTCAGGCAAATAGCCAGTCAGTTAGGTTGTTAAGCACAGCAGCAACAGTAGTTCCAGTTTTCGCACACTGAGAACGAGCCTGATCATGGTATGAGCATCCTGACTTCCAGCTGGTTAGCTGGCTGCTTCATTTGAACCGTGGGCTCAGTGCCAAGGCGGCATATGGACAACAGGGCAAAGTGATAACCTATGAAAATGAAAGGACAGCAAACGGGAGCTAATGCTCTCTTGCATATTTTGCATTCTCTATTCAGCAAGAGCACATTCCCTTTCTCAACACTTTATGAGAACAATACCTTCTTTATCTTTTTTTTTTAAACAATTGGCTTCTTTTCTTTCAGATTGTGTTAAAAAGCTTAGTTTCCAACCACAGTCAACACATTCTTAAATCTTCCCGCCTGTGAGTGTAGAAAGATTATTTACCATCCCTGAGATCTTTAGTTCCATGTGCAGTCTGGACTGACTGCAGATTATTTTGAAGCAGTTTTAGGATGAAGACTGCTGCCTACTAATACTGTATTGACAACTTTGGTGAAATGATTCAGGTTTTTAAAAAAATATATCAATATCATAGATTACTGTAACCATAGAGAAGGACTTTGACGCTGATTTTTCTGAAATGGTGTGCATGATTCTAGATAAATAAACAAAAAGGCTTAGTAAATGCTGTTTATGCTGCCACATAGAAATTCCAAAAGGAAACAAAAAAATTGAGATGGCACAAAGTAAAGTTTGTTTTTGCTTCACAAAAGTAATTAATCCCCAACCATATCCCCGAAAAAGAGATTAGTATAGATTGTAGGTTTACTACAACAAATACATAAATACATAGATAAGATACAATAAAGTTGCAGGAAAATGCTCTCTACCAAACCGTACATTAAGGGGAATCATATGCACTGTTTTGTTCTTTTTGACCACCATGGAGACATTATTTTTGTTATATTTTATATATTTTTTCAGAATCTTACATATAAACGTGTTTTTTTCTTTTGTTATCATTCATTCATTTATTTATTTCTCAGGGATTTCAAACGAGTCTAGATAAGAAAAACAACATACAATATTGGAATATTTTGACATGCAAGGAAGAGTGACATTCCAGTTGTCACTGGATGAGAAGAAGTGTACATGCCGGAGTGGTCTCAGATCTATTCACAACTAAGCATTGGAGTATGAAAATGAAATACCAGTTGTATGTATTTGGTTTAACTTAATAATCTTTTTTTAGATCTAGATTTTTTTTATTGTACTTTGTATTTTCAATTTTTTAACAAGGGATTAGGTATGGAGAAAGTGAAAACAGAGACATGTAATGTAATTTCACAGACCACCCCAAAAACTCCTGTGAACAAAAAGGAAAAAGGGAGAAAAAGTTCCACTTTGAAATAAGACAGATTTACTTTAAAGAAAAGATCAGGTTTGGTTCTTGAATCCATAACAAAATCTTTTCTCAGACATAAACAAAGTTTTTCCTTTTTATACATGAACATGTCATGATGCAAAGGCTCTTTTGTTTTCATACAGCCTCCTGCTTACCCTCCAGAATATTTAAGTCTCATTTCCAATAAAGCTAATTCAACCTAGTAGATATGAAAAATATTTAGCAAAACAAATAACTTGAATTTTCAGAAAACATTTATCTATGCCACAGTTGAAATCAGTAATTTCCTCAGTGTGGCTGTGACTCTCATGCATCCAGAAATAAGTCTCCTTCACCTTGTCTCAGCCTCTGCTGAGTTTTTTTTTTGTTTGTTTTTTATCCCTGGAAGAATCGTGTGACAAGTCATAGCGTGACAGGAGCTTGCTGTTGCACTGCATTCCCAAATGTACTCAGTTAGTATGCTATTCTACAAGGGCATGAGCGAGCTGTCCCCCTCAATAAAATATTGTCCTAACTGCGTGCAACGAAATACATCTTAATGAGCTGTGTGGATGAAATTATTGTTGAAGTGTTTCTTTCAAAATTCTGTTTCTCAGTAACTTACAGCGTGGTTCTTTTAAGTTTGCCTTTGAACACGTTTCATATTTGGTTTATTAAAGCTGATTCAACTCATTACTCAGGAATCTCTCTGCTTTTGAACCTCATTTACATTAAAGACACATGGCCGATGGTGAAGATCACCTCAGACATAGTCAACAGCGTGGCACACCTCCCACTCGGGAGCTTCTTCTGGCAACATTTGATGTAAGTAAACAGGTGTGAGGATGCATCACGGTGTTCACACCTTGAGCAGACACAAACTGTTAATGTTTTCACTTGATTACAATGCATGTATCTGAGGCTGCTTGCGAAGGGGACAGCATGTCTGACATTTTTTTTGTCTGTCACGATATTGGAGCAATAAAGAGTCAACAAGTCAGTAACAACAAGACATTCTTAAATGTGTGCTGTGACTCTTCACTCTGGCTCAAGCTGCAGGAACAGTAACATCTCATAAATTACTCAGTTGTCTTGTTAGAAACAGAATGATCCACAGCGGAGATATGATCCAGTTTGCCTGAAATATAAAGCCTGTTTATGATGTAAATCCTTTGTGAGCCTTTTCCCAGTAACACGTGTTGGTGGATGTACAGCTACATACTGTGTCACGCTCAAGGGTTGTGATGTCTTCCTCTCAGAACAGTCTCTCAGTCAAATAAATACTAAACTTCTATCCAGCCGTTTGTTTTTACTGAAGAAATAGAGCATTTCACTGGACCTACTTTTGTCAATTCAGCTTCCTCAGATATCTTTTAAAAATGACTGATTCGCTGGCTCTGATGTTACACAATTTTTTCCAATCAAAATCTTGGAGTGGACCTAATTTGCAAGCTTTTGTCTGAAGATAGCCCAAATTTGCTGTTAGTTAAAAATCATACCAAGCTGCACAACTGTCTGAAAGACTGAGGTGAGGTAACAGTCGCTGAATATTATATCACCATGTAGTGAGTGAAATACAAGAGGGCCAAACAGGCACATAAGCCAAGGGCTTCGTTATGGTCCAGCACTCACATCTCCCCTATTTTCACAAAAGTCCTTTCTATTCCTCTTTTACCCAATGTCCTCAACCTTAATTCCCATTATTGTGAATGCAGTGTGGCAGTTTACACTGGACTTGATCCAAAAGCCATTCATTCTAAAGTAATTTAATGACTAAAAGTTCAGTTTTTCAGGGATGGCCGAAATTGAATCAAGACTCTTAATTAAAGACCTTTTTCATATAACAGGAAGACGGGATGACAAAGCTTGTCACTGTTAATAAAGTTACTGACACTTTACTCCTCTTATGAGGGAGCTCTGTTGTGCTCTATTGACTTTCTTTCAGCAAATGTCTAGAAAACACCTATATGTTAATGAGCAGATCCAATATGTTATTTATGTTGCCATCAGTGCTTTATTGAGTTATTGCATCACACCTGTGGTAGTATTGCAATGTTTTTTCAGTTGTTAGTGTCTTGGAAACAGTGAAGACAACTTGAACTGGGCCCCAATATGGTGTGGTGGTTTGCACCGTTGCTTCACAGAAAGAGGGTTCCTGGTTCAAGGAACTGGGACCGTGCATGTCTCTGACTTCCTCACACTGTCCAAAACCATGCATATTAAGTGAATTGCACACTCCAAAAAAATGACCCTTGCAGTGAATGTGTGTGTGGATGTTTGTCTTTGTGTGGTCCTGTGATGGACTGGCAACCTATCCAGGGTGTACCCCGCCTCCCGCCTGTTGTCAGCTGGGATCGCCTCCAGCCCCCCAGCTGGGAATAAGCGGTATAGATAATGAATGGACAACTTAAACCATTACATAGTAAACTGGGACACTCAATGGGTGGACACTGATCGGGGACATCAGCCAATGCACGCCATGATTCTGACACTATCCATTTCCATGATATGAGCTCAAAAGAAATTGAAAACAAAAAATGGAATGAATCTTTCTGCCAATCCCCTTTTAAAACATAAGGGAAAACTGAAATAAGCCCTGATGATTAAAGTAGACGACAATAACATTTATCTGTTACTAGCAGCTTTTTCCCACTGGACACAGCCTGAATTTGACATTAGCGGCAAAAGATTTGTCCAAAGAAAATGGCATCATTACCACAGGAAAAGTAAGATAAAAAGTGAGCAATTCCTGCTGTTAGAAATTAGGTCAGCAGTTATGTAGAAGGAAGAACTTTAATTGACTGGTTTTCATTCAGTGAAAAGAGGTGCAACCCACAAAAAAAGGCTTCTCTTTGTGTTTAGGATTTCTTTATCATGTTCTTATTCATTATTCACTTTGTTACTAACAAGCCATAGGGAAGTCTGAGTTAAATTTGTCCCATAATTAAGCATTATATTACAAGACAGAAATTATGCACATGCAGGTTTGTCGTTGTCTCTTTCATTATGTGTTTATATAAGCTCAATGGTAGCACGCAGTTCTTCCAGCCTGAATTTTCCCAATGGCTATTATTTGTCGGTCACAGAGAGCTCCAGAGCTAATTCTGATTCATGCTGTCAGCAGTGCCCCTTATATTATGTACAGGATATGTAGGACACATCAAAGTGCACATGGAAAGAGAACTGGAGTAGGAGGTGTGAGTCATAAACATATCTGTGCTTTACAAACACAATGAACAGCAGGCTTCATGCCGACTGAAGTTGCCCTTTTTTATGTAGCCATATCTCTCCTCACTTAATAAACCTGAGAATTGATTCATATATGAGACTCTGTTATTTGTTCTCTTCTTCTTCTATATTAATCTGTAGGCCTGTTGTGCAGCTGTGATAATTAGGAAATGGGTAGAGCTGTATATCTAAGGATGTTTAAAGAGGCAGAAAGACAGGCGGCGGTCTGCTGGCCCATTCAGAAAATGTTTCTAACAGATATATGTAATTTAAAAACACACATAGACAAACATCTAATATAAGTATGGAACAGTGATTGAATGGGAAGGAATATGGTAACACACACAATGTCCACAAATGAAATGTACTTGGTCATTTTCAGATGGAACTTTTCTTCTAGTTTTTACAGGATTATAGTATCTAATCACAGGATTAGACACTACAATATACATTAGACACTACAGTATTGAGAAAACTGTTTGGTTCTTGTTGTTTTTGTTGTAAAACGGGCAACTAATAAAGCAATGGAGGGTGAGTGAGGCCAAAATGGTACTGGTTAATTAAGTCTTATTCAGTCTAAGTTGACCAAAACCATAATTTCGTTTTATGAGGGAAACTCTGCAGTTTTGGAATCAAGACTTGTTTATTAAAAGACTTGTGAAGGACAAATGCTGAATGTAACCAAGATAAAGACTAATTGCTGATAAATTTAGCCTCAACGATTAATCTTGGATTCAGGTATGATGAGTCAAGAAAGTACATGACAGTCTAGCATTCATTTCAGAGATAGTTTAAAGCTCCATATTACCCATATTTTTTAGCAATTGAAAAAAAAGACTATCAGTTTGTAAACAAAGAAGAATGAAGTGGTGATTACTCCTGTCATTTTTCCTTTTCTTTACAAGTCTTTATCATGGTGGCTCGCTTTGCGTTAGAAAAATAAGAGTTATTTCTGTTTTGGGGAAACCTGGGAAATCCTTTATGGCTCACCCCAGCAGCAGGTGTTTTCACATGTGTGGCAGGATCAGAGATCTTAGTTTAGTCTCTGATGTACAGTCTATGGTTAAGCCACTACCCTCTGTTGTTGTACACCTGTAAGAGCAAGAAACACAGGACCTGTACTCTTATGATTTCTGTTCGTTGACTGCCAGTTGCACAATGAAAAGAAGCCTGATCAGCTACAATGAAAGCCTCAACCAACCTGTCACAATTCAGTTGAGTGGCAGTGGTGAGTTGACTCTGACCAGTGTAGCAATATACAAAAAAACTGTCAAGGTTACTATCAGTAAATGAGTATCCCATGAATTTGAACTATGGTCACAGAATTCCCTTCTGTTCTACACAATGACACTGACAGAGATACCCGTTGACCTATTTAAGAGAAATATTGTAATTATTTGGACAAAGATATGTCTCTGTCAGGACCTAAAGTATATTTGTTGGGTAATTAGAATGTTGACCTTTGGCTGTCAATAAATAGTGCATTCTCTTGATCAAGTGAGTATATGTTTTCAAGGTATACATTTTCTGAAGTTGTTCTCTCTTTATGTTCTTTGAAGTCAAAATTAAATGAATCCCTCTAAACAGAAAAGCAATTATTACCTCTCTTAATAGTTAATAAGGAATGGCATTTTCAGAGTTTTTACAAGTGGAAAACATCAATTTGCAAAAATAAACTGACTGCCAAGCTGAGAGCAACGGAAAAATGACTGTTTGTCCTTGAGAGCAAGTTAGTCTTCAGTGAATGAAAAAGCTGCAACACAATAAAAGTCATAGTGGATATTAGAACTGCTATTAATCTTATAAAATATATATGTCCACACAAGCTCAGGGACGTATTCTGCAATGTAAAGCAGCTTGAGATTTACGCCTTAATTAATTATGCCGTCCTTACTTATCCTTCAGCTACTACTTCTCAGTGGAATAAATCTCCCTAAACATAATGATTGTCATCCCTCTTTCAAAGAGTGCTGCAAGACTTTCACAATCAATATGCGGCAACTACAAAAACAAGTACAAGTAAAACAATCTAAAAATAAATTTGTATATAACCCGTCAATAATATGTCTTAATCTCAAAATATGGTGAGTGTTACAGTGTAATATGATATGAAAGTGTTTTTATTGTTTGCCTGTACAAATTTGATAATCATTTTTGCATCACTATTGAAGCTACATTACAGACACACTCTATACTTCAGGGATATAATATTGATAGCAGTAGAGGTGTAGTGGCTGTATATAAGAATGACAGGGCCAGATTCTAGCCAGGACAACAGCTTGGAGTACACAAACGATTCATTGATCTCCCCATTTCGGATGTCTTTATGTGCTGTTTATTCACTGAGGGGTCTTGTCTACTTGAGCATGCATCTGGTGTGAGGTCAGATGGATTTTGAGCAGACATCTAGCAAATTTTAGTACTGGAAATAAACATGTATGCTAAACAGTAGAAAATGCTACTGCTAATATCTTTGAGGATATCATGTCAATAGCAAATAATTTTGACGCAAGTGGATATTTGAATGGTGCATTTTCACCACAGCTTTTAAGTCTTATTAAAATCGTGCAACTTTTGCATCATCAGTTTATTGCTTCAGCATGACTGAAGAAAGGCACCATAAATAGATCCTCATAAAACAGTGATTGTGGTCTAAACAATGAACTTAGTTTGCCTCAGGGAGACTTAACTTTGTCAAGTCTCACATGGACCAAATGTTAACATTAGCCAGAGGATGTAGAGCTGCTGATAATTCATGACAGAAGAACTTTGTTATGCTTTTGGGATTTGAATTACTCCAATAAAAAAGAATAAGTATGAATAAGACCCAAGACTATCTCTGCTCCTCCTTTCCATTTCAAACACACCCACATACACACGCACACGCACGTGCACACACACACACACTTAAACATGACTTCTTTACAGAATGTTTTAATCAAAAAGAGAACAATTCACTCTCCCAGAAAGTCACATTTATGAGCAAATTGGGAGACAAAAACATACAATTCCATACTTTTAAGACGTCATCTGAGATATGTGGCAGTTGCAGTTTCCTCAGGGGCTCTTTTCGTTTGTCTTGGCATGAAAAGCATGATCAATACTACTAAAGGTGCCACTATTCCATTGCATCAGACAGTAATGTCAGCAAACACAGTGCTCAGGCTTAGAAACATTTTTTTAAATATATATATGAGTGCCAATTAAATGTCCAGACAGTACAGATACAATTGTCCTTCTTTGTTGCAGATATATTAGTGAGGCACTAAGCAATGGCATAATTTTACTTTAAAAAGTCCAAAGCAAAGCCAGTTTACCATGGTGTTTGGGAGAATTCATCCCCAGCGTTTAAAGATGCTGTGTGTACAAAACTGACAGAAATAAAATAATCAAGAGGTGAAATAAATCATTATTAAGCTGCAACTACACCAAACCTGCATCATAATTAAAACAATACAAAACAACAAGCACTTGAAATTGGTAAGTGGGCAACATTTACATAATGCTTTTCTAGCCTCTCACAAAGCCTATTCACACACACTTACCCTTTAAAATAAGTATATGGAAATGCTGTATATGTGTGTGTGTATACATAAATAAAGGTAACTGGGGTTTGCGATGGACTGGCAGACCGTACTTGGTGTACCCCGCCTCTTGCCCATTGACAACTGGGATAGGCTCCAGTCCCCCTGCGACCCCATTAGGGAATAAGCGTTTCAGAAAATGGATGGATGGATGGTAACTGAGGTTTCACTTCACTCATGATAACCATTTAGTTGTAACTATGTCAGATGCTGCAGACATTGTGCAATAGTTTGCACAATGGGTTTTATCACTAACCTGGTTCATTTGTGTTTCATGCTCATTCTGTCAGATTTGATCCAATATAAGGCACAATTTTCATTGTTTGCTATAGTTTTTGTTCCTGGAATTTTACATACCTGAACTTAACGCAACTAAATGATAAATGATCAAGTTTATTATCTTCTTTTGTTGCTAAGGACACATGATTACTATGTACACAATCTTTCATTTTATGTTTGTTAGATAAAAAAAAACTTTTTCTATCCTGAAGAAGCAATGAGGTTCATGGATACAAACCACTCACAGCATTTGCCAAGGGCTGTAAATACTCACGGAGTGGCAAAGAGCAGTTAATGAACTTTGTCAGTGCTGGTAACTTGGACCAATGTGAAACCCAGAGCTCAGCACGGCACCTGCAGGGCTGGCTCATTATTTTGAAACACACGAACTACCATGCATGCCCCATAAAACTATATTTCCATGGCTCTATAAATTTGGAAGTTTATCTTGCCGACATTTAATGACAGTCGCAGTAACCCAGAATGGAAATTCAAGAACGTTTTTCGGACTTTCCTGTATGATTGAATGAAAATGATTGTGCAGCTGTTAAGTTAGCAGTTTCTTTGTCAGAGTGAACAAAACCTGGAGGAGAAAGATGTGACAGCCACCTACATTGCGCTACTCAGTAAATACCATTATGAAGTGGGATACGGACATTCTGCTGTCACATGAAATGGGCTGTTTATTACGTAAGCTGAAAAACAATTCAAAATTAAATGACAGTTATACCTACAGGAATGAGATAACAGGCTTTGCAAGCAGTTCTTCTGTTGGTCGTGTGAAAAAGAAAGCATGGGAGCAACTAAGGGGCAAATGAAGCGTTGCTCTGTTAATCATATTGTTAGTCAATGGCAGTTGTGAGAACAAAGAAAGGGGCAGTTATACTTTTATTAGTGCTGGACAGATGGAAAATCAAAGAGTCAGTCATAACACAGCCACCCACTCTCTGAACCTCACAGTCAATATCCATTGCCATGTTCAGTGCAGCTTTAGAGACAACGTGTGCAATGTGGAGTTTGGACAATTTGTAAATGCCTTTATGTTGTTTTCTTAGGTAATTGCAGTATAGCTGAAATGTGGGGCATTGATCTTGTTTGAAACCAGACTGGGTAGGTAAGGTACTGCTCGATGATAAGCTGAAATTTTAAAACCGACTGTTAATCAATTACAATCAATTACCATCAATTACAGTACCTATAAGTATTTTATCACCCCTTTTCTCCCAAGTCTTTTTTCTCTCTCAATTAACTGAGCACTTACAATACAATCGATCACGAGGCAAAAGATAAAGCTTTTTAATTAGCTCATATGTATAAAAGACTAACTAGTTGGAAAGGAAAGTAAAAATCTCAGCTTGTTTCTTATGATCCAATCTGTTAAGTATTTAAAAAGAAAAGTTAAAAACTAAACAAAATTATGTTGTAAAAATAAATTATTTTTTGTTTGTTTTTCTTTTGAATAGCCTATATTTTTGGTCTGTGTAAAAAAACTGTTTTTTAAACTCTTCTAAGCTCAAAGAAGCTGGTCAGTGAAAACTCATGAGAAATTTGTTCTGTTAGATATAGGTAAATTTAAGTGTTCTTGACAAATTAAGCAATTTTGTAACTTTCTGGAAATTGGACCTATTGATACATCATAAAACAGGTCAAATCGTAAAAGAGGGATACTTTGGTTAAACAGCCAACAGGAAAGACACTCAGTGTTTTTCACCCTGAACGAACATCCGCAAATTCAGAGTGGTTAGCCAACTTTCCAGATCATTCAAAATTTAGCAGGCAGTGCCAGCTTGGTTCTTTAACTCTCTGGCTCTCTATGAACAAACAGCCTGTTTAAGCTTCGGTTGTTAAATATATGTTAACGTTTTAATGAAACACGGCTATACTTACCCAACATATAAAAACTGAGGCCAATAAATCTGGTGTTTCTTACTGCTATGGATACTCACTCAGAGATTAAGGAAGCTTCAAAAGCAAATTTAGAAAATAATCTCCTCATTTCTTCGTAGTGTTTACATATCTTAATTCAAACAATGAATGTTTCAGCACACATTTTGGAGTACTTCTTTCTAATCTCTCTTTGATAGTGTTGAAAAGAGATGCAGATATCTGAGGGCCCCATAACTTGTCAAAGTTCAATGGGGTCAACCATTCCTTATGTTATCAAGAAGTTTCTTGGTAATGAAACCCTGAAGTTGCCTTTAGGACGTGGCAATAAGAGAAAGTTCAGGGACTGAGGTCTGTGGAGGTTGCTGTGGGTTGCGGGATAACACACCCGAAGGTATCCAAAGAGCTTAGGGCTGCCCTGGGGCAATCTGGAATGATGCTCTCAGTTCATTTTAATGCTGCACACTGACCAAAGCAGAAGATCATAATGCTAAGGACAGCACAAATAGTGAACCGGATAATGTCTCCATCTCATCCATTGTCAGAGAATTAGGTTTCACATTAAAATTTCTCATCCCTTGGTAGAACAACAAGTTGGAGCAGTAGGATGAATGAAAAGAAAATAGACTCCATCAAATCAGGATTTCTAATCAGCCCCAGATAAAAGATTAGTTTTAGCTCTTTTCAATCTCCAATTCTAATTTTTTCTCATCCAAATTGGAAAACACTGTTGTTGTGTGTCGTCCTCCTGATCTTTATTCTGATTTTCTCATCTGAATTTACAGATGATTTTTATAAATTCTCAGCTAATGCTGAGTATAGATAAAGTAATTGTAGTGGGTGACTTTAACATACATGTAGATGTTGAAAGTACCTACTTTATTAGATTAATGTGTTTTATCAGAATGTACACAGTCCTACTCACTCTCTAAGTTGTATCCTTGATCTTATGTTGACTTATGGCCTTGACAGTGAACAATTAATGATGTTTTCCCATGAGCCTGTCTCATGTGAACATTTTTATACAACAAAGGACTTTTGCATTATTTCACTGCATAGCATGTGAGAATAAATGCATTTGCAGTCAGTTCTGACAGAGAATGCTGTTAACAGATTTAAAGAACTAATTCCACTTTTATTTCCTTCACTGCCATGTGTGAATGCAGCAGAGGACATCTATCTGAACTTTACTCCTGCAGAACTCTTCTGTGTTCCTGACAGTATTATCGCGTCAATATGTATGACATTGGACATTGTTGCGCCTCTGAAAAAGAAGTTAATCATATTTTAAAGCAGTCTACAATAAAGCTGGAAAGAATATGGCACTTATTTGCAACAGTCCCAGTTAGCCTAGGAAGATAGTCCAGTAACTTCCAAAAACCGCTCAGTGAAACATGACTCACTGAACTGTCACCAAGCACAACAAATTTTAAAATGTCTTTAAAACCTGATTTGTACTCAAACAGTTTATGTCCAGTCGATATCTCTGAGCTAACACAATATCTGATCCCGAGTAAACTTTTCAAGGCAATTTCTTAATTAAAACTCCAATATTGGATTTGATCAATCTGTCTCGGCTATGTGTCACAAAGATTTAAGGTTGCTGTAATTAAACATTTACGTAAAACAGGCTGCTCTTGATCAAGGAATGCTATCTAACCATTGGCCAATAACAAATCTCTCTTTTACATCTAAAGTTCTTGAGAGATTTGTTGCGGTGCAGCTTTGTGATCAGTTGCACAGAAATAGTCTGTTTGAAGAGTTTCAGTCAGGGTTCAGAACACATCACTGCACAGAAACAGCACTGGTGAAAGTTACCCGCCATCTCCTCTTGGCCTCTGAGAGTGGACTTTTATCTGTGCTTTTTCTTTAGGATCTCTGGCCAACATCTCATTCAATTGATCACAGCAATCTCTCGTATGGATTCAAACATGTTTTTGGGAATAAAGGGGTTGCATTGGTTTTATTTATGACATATCTATCAGAATTATTCCATCTCGTTCATGTAAATAAAGAATATTCCTCCCACAGTGATGTTAATAATTTGGCTCTTCAGGTCACTGTGCACAGACCAATTCTTTTCATTCTATAAATGCTTCCATTCTGTAATATTATTAGAGAGCATGGGATAGGTCTCCACTGTTCCACCTGTTCCTAGTTCTAGCTCTGCAGACGTTTCTTCCTCTTATAAGGGATTTTTTAAAATTTCCACTGTCACCTTGTGCATGCTCAGGATGGGAGATTGGACTGAAAAGAAAATTAGGTGCAATCAGTTGGTTTCATCAGCAGGGAACTTTTAAAAAAAATCGTTTCTGTATGAATTTGATGTTTTATGAATTTAAAGGAATTGAACACATTCGATTTGGTTTTATTACCTGAATTGGATTCTATTTGTCTTGAACTGGACTATATTTCTGAAGTTCCAAAAGATGAAATTGTGACTAGGGGATTGATACATTTAATTGAGATGAACTGAACTTAATTTTATTTAACTGGACCATACTGATGTCTGCAATTTCTCTTTTTCCGAAAGATATTTTTCATTTGATATGTTCCATGTAATTCCTGACCAAGACTAACTGGAAATCTTGTCTTACTTGAAAATTTTCTGGCGCATAACGTTAAAACAGGCATATCCTATGACACAGTAAACCATGTGTCAAAAAGGCCTGACATCTCTGCAAATTTTGTCACATAGTGCCTTTTTTTAATGAGCGTTTTTAATACTAAAGGACTGCATATTACACCACAGGATGGTCTTAACACCTGTAAGCAATAAACCATCAGCCAACACGGAGTAAAGAGAAGAAGTGAACCTCACACAAAAGTTAAACATAATTCCACGATAGAAAGATCTACTGAGCTTTGTCATCTAGATTCTAAACTTGACTCACATATTTCATCCTTTTCATGTTTGTATTTAGCAAACCCTATAATTTGCAGCAGTTCAGAGACCTAAACTCATAAAGGAAGGAAGAGTATCACAGGAAGAACAAGGAGACGTGCAACAGATGGGATGCTCCCTGAAAGCCTCTGATCTCAATGTTATTGTGTCAGGGTGAGATTATATAAAAAGAATTCCTAAATCCACATAAGAACCATTGCAAGTTTCCCAAGTTACTTGTAAGATCTGGGCCAAAACTGTGGCCAATTACATAACTGGTTCAAATTTGAAAAGCAAATGGAGATGATTTGGGATTTATATTTACTGCAATATTCAAATGAACATCTAATGGTGTCATAATCAGATATCTTTCTACTCTTTCACTACCCCTTTTCCCCTCTGTGTTTTGTATTCCCACAAGAATGTTGAACTCCAGTGCTTGAGGGCCATTGACCAGCAGGTCCTAGATGTTTTACTCCTTCTACACACCTGAGTCTTATTAAATGGCTCAATTCAAAACATTGTTAAGCTCTGAACAGGCCTGTTAATGGTGCATTGCTGTGAATCAGCTGTGTTACAACAGAGAAACAGGAAACAGGATAGTTGCCCCTTGAGGACTAGAGTTCTACAACTGTGTCCCAGTATGGCTCTGAGCACTAGTGAGGGTGTGGGCTGTGTTGTCTGTCTGCTATGATCTGGATCCGGTCAGGTTTTCCTGCCTCCCATCAGGCTCATCAATCCAGTGGAATATCTGTACTGGTCTTATTTTCAAACATGAAAACTCAAAACCTGTTTCATTTAAAGAAGAATTTAAATAATCAAACAAATGTCTGTTTAAAGTAGATGTATATGCTAATTGCAAAGACTTGTCCGATTACTGATGAGTAATTTACTTACAAAGAATAATGGTTGCACAATGACACACACTCACACACACTTTTTACGGAATAACTTTATACTATTTACACAAAGTACATAGTATAAAGTCTAAATTATTTTCCTGACACAAACAGCTGTATATACTAACATTACAAAGGAAACAGGTTTCCTGGAAAAAATATATGCACTTCATACTGTAATTTACTCTTGCTTAATCTTTTTTCTCTCCTTCCTGCCACAAATGTACATATGCCAAATGCATGGATAGAAGAATTTGGAAAATCGAGCTGTCTTTGTTTTGTAAATGTAATTCAGTTCAAAAAGAAAAGAAAAATCATGCACGCATGCTGAAAAAGCAGAGACCCAAAACTGCTATTTTGTGTTCTGGCTGTTACATTTTGTAAGACTGATTATTGGGCACATGTGGTCCCTTTTATCTACAGACCCCTGTGGAGAGGCGCAATGAACTCTTATCCTACCCCCCATCCCCAATTCCCTTTCACAAAGCCATGGTGAAAGTACACTTCAGACACTAGACGTTTTTGTCTATGTGAGCCAGCCAGATTGAGCAAAATCTACCCGTTTAATAAAACCTGGCAAAGAGTTGAAGCATGGAAAAAGGAAGAACACATTTAATTTAGGAAGGGATCACGAGTACCGCTTTTGAAATTATACAATATGCTGTGTTTGTGGTTCAGGACTGCCCTCTCTGAGAGTCCTTAAAATAATTTACTTGTACAATTTCATTTCTCAGTAGGGGAGAAAGAAGATAAAGTTTTATGGAAACAGAAAATCAAAACAAAAAATATGCATTGTCAAAATCTCCTGAAACAGCTTGTACTTGTTGAAACTGACTTCATGATATAGAAACTATAGATATGCTGTTGTCTCGAGACATAGGTGCAATATCAATAATGTTTTTATTTCTTTTGTAGGTAAGAGAAAACTTATTTAACAATGTGAGGCATGTCTGATTTTCTACAATAGAACAAATGTATAACACCACCATTTAGAACTTTTTTTGTAATACATAAATCTTTCAAAAAATTACTTTTGACTAAATATGTTTGTGTTATATACTTGGTAGATTAACTAAAAACAAATAAATGTACCTGTTTCACATATAATAACCTTAAAGATAACATTTTACTGTAGTCTGGATAGTAGCTTACATTTTTGCAGTATGATATTTTTCTCTCATTATTAAACCCTTCTAACCCAAGAAAATTTTGAGGTGTCTGACATCTGCCTTAGTTGACTTAATAGTTTGTTGCCTCTTTCCTGGCTCTTTCTGTAAATGATGCTCTCTGCAATAGAGTCCAAACATTTATGACCCCACCATCCAAAACTTGATTGCTTTTTCCCTTTCTCTCAGAGGCCAACCAGCATTATTAAGTACTTTAATTTGGACTAATTTGCATTAACCTCCTGCTGGTTTACCATTTCCAAATAATTCCCCCTGCTATGCCCAAACTTCAGACAACTCACTGGGCTTCTCTGAAAAGTTCTTCTGTTTAGAAAAGTAAGCAAATAGGTATAACTTCTGACTTAATCAAGAGATAACGCTGTTTACTTTAAATGTATTTTTCCATAGAGCAGTTTATTTGAAAGTACAACCATGATAATTTCATCATACCGTTTAGGCTAAAATGCTTCCACGTACTGGTCTATTAATACAGAAATATGAAATAATTATTGTGGTGACAACCAGTGCCATTGCATTTGGGTAACTGGCAAAAACAATGTACTGGATGGTCGTCTGATAATTTTGTTGAGAATACTATATATCATCAATCTATTCTCCAATTGCCTTTTCAAGAGGTCTCTCTTTTCAGATTACAACACATGTGTACTCTATTATTGACAATTTAGATATGATTTTTTGCAGTACTTTGACAAGCCTGAAGTGGACATGCAATAAGTACTTAAACCTAACCGCCAGAAACAAATTAAAACCCTAACATTAACCCATTGACCCCCTCATTGACTGACAGTCCACAGAGTCACAGAGTTACATCCCCTACAGGCACAAAACTAATGGAAACTGAACTCTTGAGTTTGCTGGAAGGCTTTTTTCCCTTCGCAACATTGAGTTGTCTGCAGTAAGTTCACAAATCAAAAGAAGGATGGAAATTTCATCAAGATTTATGCTTTAACTTCTATACATTGATTCATGTATGCAGGGTCATATAAGCAAAGATTCTGAGAATTACATTTTAAGTAATCTAACAAACATTTGATTGATTATCATAAGCACATGCCTTTTTCATCTGCAATCTGTAAACATGGGGGAAATTAAAGTGGATTTCGCTGACTAATGAAGAGTAGTTTTCTCTGAATCTCCTCTTTGACAAAAATAATGATCCTGATGTTAAAAGAAAGCCTACAGCCAAGATTGGTGGAATAGAGCTGTACATAGTAAATTCCTCATATGTGAGAGCAAAAACTCAAAATTTCCATTCAGAAGAACTGATTGCCAAAGCTCCACTTCCACTTATCAGTTGGATTAGAGATATATCTATCAATCACGGGGCTTTGCTTAGTAATGGATGGTCTAAAGTCAATTTAAAAATCCACAAGAGCACCGTCAAACAAATCTTTGTACTTAATTTGCAGGAGCTTGCCAATCAAGCCACTTCACCAGTATTTGAAGAAGGGCTTAAAATTGGCAAAAGCACATACCACATATTACATAATATCTCTAAAGCTTAAAAATCTAAAGATTTTGCTTAAGTTGTCTCGGAGAAAAACGATGCCACTAGTTGGTGATGGAGACGAACTGCTGCATCGACCAACTCCTGATCAACATATTTTATGCAAAAACATATTTATGCACCATCTTTCTGACTGACTGACAGTCCTCACCACAGGAATATAAAAAATTCTTTGCTTATTGAGAAAACAATGTGAACTGTGCTGCATATCTGTGAATGTAATGGAAACAGGTTGTATTGACCTTTAAGAGACTAATGTAAACATAAAAGAGAGGTCGACCTGGATTCTCTGGCAAGTGGATGGTGAAGTCTGTTCACCGGTACATTGAGTGTCCTTTATCTATTTTGGTTGTTGGATGTCATTCATCTCTGATATAAAGAAGCCAGGTTGTACTCTGTGCCAGTCTGCAGAATGCACTGCAACAGTGTATTGTCGCACGGCCGGTCCTGACCTCCATTTTGAATGAGTTAACATGCTCAACAGCTTTTGTTTTCAGTCAACAACTTATTCAGCTTGTCCCGCCTCCTCCTAGAGGCAATTAACCAAACTTTAGTGTCTCTGAGAGGGGATCCAATAAGATGATGGGACACAAATCATTTTTAGGCTTACCAGCTGCTTGCAGAGAGGCCTACCATTTCTCCCAGAGCTAAACGGCATTACAGAGCCAGAAGATCATTACTTAGCAAATTATAGTCTCATGCTAAGCAGAGAACATGGCACAGATTCATCAGGAAACAAACAACGTAGGATTACAATGCATGGCCCACAAATAATTTAAGTTCAGCAATCAGAAAATTAATCAACAAGGAAACTGGAAATCTCCCTTTATATAAGTCTATGCCATATTCTATGCCATAGACTCATTTGTACAGCACGTTCAGAAGATGAATGAAGTTGGCTCTCCTAATTTTACTTAAAAGGCCCTGTAATGTGTTTTTAAAACTACTAACTCTGTTTACTTCAACTGTTAGGGCTTGATACAATAGGTAGGTCAAAAGATAGTAAACCACCCTTAAAGCTAACTGGTGATTGATTTTTCATTCAGTTCAAGGCCTCACATTTCACACAGCATCATTCATTTGTGCATGTAAGCCACATTGACAGCAAAAGTACCTATTGAAGGCCATACAACCTGGAGTAACTTTAATCAAAGGCAAGATGAAGACAAGTGGAAACTTGAAATAGGCATGTTGAAAACGAATGCAATTTGTTACTGTCACCATTGGTAAAATTAATTTCAAACCAAGTCCATATGTAGCACATGCTATTAATTTTATCCTTCACTGCCGTCCCTTACCTGGAGTATGATATGAATTCACAATATGGGACATTGATTGTACATCACATTCACAAAATGAGGCACAGCTGAATAGCAAACATATATGTAAAGTGTATAATATTTGGTGGTTACATTGGTGTTATAAATGTGAGAAGACTGTTTCAATGATTAACCCGTTATATGATGCCTTACTTAAAAGAAAAAAACATAATTTAAAAACATAGAATATATCATTTATACAAGCTACTTACTAAAAGAATGTGAGAGAGTGCATTCATCTTTAATTGAACAGCTCAGAAAGGCTTCACTGTTTTAGTTGTGAAGTAATGGGTCTTGATTGGAGTGGGTGGTCACCTATTAAAAGGATACTGACTCACCTCACTCAGAACGAGAGAGTGGTTAAGGAGACACCATGTAACCTGTAAGACAGGGGTTCTACCCCTAATTAGTTCAATGTGGTGAATAAACACAGAGTGGATCTGTACATCTTCTCTGTTGCACGCCTCCTGATTTTTCCAGCCGCTAAAGCCATCAATGACAATAACATCCATCCATCCATTACCGCTGCCGCTTATTCCCTAATGGGGTCGCGGGGGGAACTGGAGCCTATCCCAGTGGTCAATGGTCGAGAGGCGGGGTACACCCTGGACGGTCTGCCAGTCCATTGCAGGGTCACACAGAGACACACAAGGACAAAAAACCACGCACACTCACACTCACTCCTAAGGACAATTTGGAATGTCCAATCAACCTAACATGCAGGTTTTTGGACTGTGGGACGAAGCCGGAGAACCCGGAGAGAAACCACAAAGACACAGGGAGAACATGCAAACTCCACACAGAAAGGTCCTGGGTCCCCCGGGAATCCAACCCAGACCCCTCTTGCTGTGAGGTGATGGTACTAACTATCACACCACCGTGCCGCCCATTACAATAACAGTAAACTAAAATTTAGGTGATTTAATTCCTTCTCATTCTCTCATTCTCATCACATCGGAACCATTCAGCTGCATCTACAGTTTTCAGAGGCTCTCTCCTTCTGTTCAACTTGCAGAACTCACATGCATATTTCCATTTTATCAGAGGAGCTGTAATGAACAGATCTCAGATTACTGTTTGATGTCGTCTTTAATCCTTCCAGTCAGGCAACTGAGACACCTTCTGGACTGCCTCTGCTGAGCAGATTTGGATCAGGAGAACTGGGACTGCCTGCCAATCAACACAATAAGTCTTCAGCATACGAACACCGACTCATTCAGGATGCAGGAAATAGCCTAATAACTAAAATACGTTTATCTATAAAACACCACAAAATTCTGATTAGTCAGTCCAAGACAGTATTCCGTTTGCAAATTGTTCGATAAATTGTGAATATTGTGGGAATTTTGGTTGTATTTCAATGTGTGAGGGAAATAGTTTTTATCTTTGATTTATCTGTAATTCAAACAGAATAAAGAAGAATCCATTAATCATTACAGAAGCGTTCCAGGGCTGGTTGTGCAGATGCCAAGATTGTTTCATAGCTTTACATACATCCCACTGGCACTTAGCATGCCTGCATAGTAAATGAAATAGACATAATGAACCGTAACTACTCCCCACTTTGTTCATACTCCCTGAATAATTGGAATAAATTGGTATAAATAAGTTAAAACAACCGCAATTATCACTTCAAAAACTTAAGAATAAAACAAAAACAGTGTCAGATGTAAAATTAATGGGTATTTAAAATAAAAATATCAAGTAAATTGCTTTGTCAAATGAATATCCAGTTTACTCATAATCCATTATGATATAAAAGAAATGTGTAAAATCTATATTTAAAAAGAGGTTACTCTGAGTTATTCAACAAAAGCTACATTTCTCTAAAATCTAAATAAATGCTGTGGTAATATGTGTAGAGCATATTACAAAGCATCTGTTTTCCTAAAAATAGGTCTCAGTGTCAACATATGTTTCCTGAAAAGGTGTTTTACATTGCTGGTGCCAACACAGATGCCAAAGTTCCCCATCTGTTATGTTTTACCCCTTGTTTTCCTTTCTCTGGACTGTAAAATACAAAATGCATGATGACATGTTGTGTATGATATCAATCAAAATGAGTTTGATATTTGTGCCTTTATTTTGATTTGATTTAAATGTTCATATCTTTATGATTAGATGTATTAGTGCATTAAGTAACCTATCACAGTCAGAGGAGTCATGCCAGTAGGGATCAATATGAGCCAATGAAGAAAGCCATATGATATTTCTAAACCTGCCAAATGCTACATGATGTGCTCTGAATTAGGGGCCATATGGCTCAAGATAAGAGGAATTTTACTTTAAGTTGTAATAGCTCACTGTGATGACATGTTAATATTATTAAAAAAAATATTCCGAACATTTTGGTGACAGTTATCAGGTTGTTCATTCATCTGTCTCCTGTGACCTTTTCAACCTCGTAGCCCTCTGTACCCGGATCAGGAGGAAAACATCTGTTTTCATGGGATGTGAAACCAGGTCTCTTATATAAATATAGGTATGTTTACTTTACTTTGATACCCAAACATACGGTGGCCCTGAGGTGCAAAACACTACGACATTAACGAATGCACA
>JABUIW010000024.1:7831711-7875250 GCA_013363375.1 Menidia beryllina
ACCTAACATGCAGGTTTTTGGACTGTGGGACGAAGCCGGAGAGAACCCACACAGACACAGGGAGAAATGTAAACCCCAAACAGAAAGGTCCTGGGTCCCCCTGGGACTCGAACCTAGAGCCCTTTTGCTGTGAGGTGATGGTGCTAACCACCACCATGCTGCCCTATTTAAAGCAAACTGCCTATATTGCATTTATTATGACTAAAAAATCTACATGATCTGATTATGTGTGTAGAAACACTAAATGCCCTTCACACAAGCTCCTTAAAAAGCTTAATCTTTGAGTTCAATTTGACACAAGGTTCAGAAGGCAAAAGGGCAAAGACTGAATTAAAGCCTGCTCAACCAATTATGTTCTTCCTGCCAACATCAATTTAAGATAAAGTGAGTAATCTGGGCAATAGATTCAAACTTTCCTTTTTGAGTTCACTGATAACAAAAAAACTTATCCATACACTTTAATAACTTCTAAGAGAGATACATTACTATGCATTTCCAATTATACATTATAACTTGTACAACATACTCTACCAAGCACCAGTGTAAAGTTTACTTAAGATTCCTGAGCTCAAGGCAAACATTAACACATGCGATGTGAGCACATATGCTCACTCTTACCTCATAAGAACCTTTTCCTAGTATAACAACACACAGTTTGGGCTCAGCTTGTCGGGATGATGACAGCCCTGTACTTGTGACACACACAAAAAAAATCCCATCTCTTAGGTCAGTGCTTCTGCAAACAACATCCTAGTGATTTGTAAGTAGAAGTTAGAGTGAAGCATTTGTTCTGACTGAGAATGTGGGAAACTATACTATCCAACTTGAGCAGCCGCTTGCCCAGTACAATGCAACCCCACTCAGATACATGCCAGTTCTTTAGAGTTAATCTTGCTCCCTGGTGTATCTGTGCATTCAGAGTAAATAGAAATGACCAAAAAACTCAACAAACTTCCCAGATGCACAAGCTTGTGTGTGTGTGTTGACAGACATTTGGTTAAGGTAGTCTTTAAATCTGTATGCTAATGTTTTCAACCTCATATCACCCAGTTTAAAAGAGCAATGTGCAGAAATGTTGAGTAAATAACAGTGGAATGGGGATTTGAAGAAATTAACTATTTTATTCTCACTTAATATGTCAGAAAAACACCTGAATAACTGGGACTTGACCCGTAATTGTAACTTTGTTTCATTTTATACATGAAATTCTAGGCACTTTTTTTCTTTTGGCTGGGTTTTTTGTGACGCTGTTGCGCTCTAACTGCAAAGTGGGTGGCTCGATTCACTGCTCATTCCAGTATCATTGGGAAAGACACTGGATGTGTCAGTGGCCCTGACGTGTTCATTGAGTTTTGATTCTTTAACAAAAAATGAGTTTGTATGACTAGGTGAAAGAGCAACACCCACTGAAGGGCATTCTTTACCCCCTTAGTCAACTATTGTGAATTGCCATTTCTCCCTTAGATAATCACATTCACTCTCTGAATGACATGCTCAGAGCTCCTCTTCCACCTGACCTGCACTTTACGGAACAATGGGATTGAAATCATGCACCTTGGTGAGATTCAAAGACAAGTTCCACTACACCACAAGTTATTGTAGTCAGGGAAATAGAACACTTATTAAGAGAGCAAACAGGGACAAGAGCAGTCTCAATTAGAGAAATGCCCTGACATCTATAATAAGGGATTGCTCAATCATGAAGACAAAACGGAAAATGTCTGAAGTAAAAATCCTCTGGAGCTGGTGGTAAAAAGCACCACTTTTCTGCCCTCAGATATTAAGATAGCTGAATGTACCCTCCGCCAAAAGAATAGTTCATTCAATTTCTTTATGGGTATAACAATAGACTCTGGGGATTTTATAAGACATAACACAGTTGCATGTATTAAGTGAATTATACATCGTTTAAAGAAAAAAGCGCTATTAAATTCAGGTCAATCTGAAACTATCATACGTACGCCTGTCATTGGGAAACATAATTCATTACTAAATTAAACATATTTCAGCAAATTCATGAGGCAAGTACAGCATCACCAGCAAAAAACAGCAAAGGTTTCTGCTCGCCTCACATACACGGCAACAAACACTGTCCATTGTGTCCAGGAGTAACATTGACAGTGTTTTATTGGCATCTGAAACCTCTGACTTTGAGTTTTATGCAGTGAGAAAACAGAGTGAGAGGCCAATGAAAACTGGAATACCTAATCACGCTGCGGAACTCTCCCCCAGTTTCAGAGGAGCATGACAATTTGGCTCCTTTACAACTTCTGTTTGCTCAGGACTGCTGATGTTGACAAAGCAAAGCTCATGCTGTCAGTGCCTATTGTCATGACAACGGCAGAAAAACGCTGGAGGTCCCAGCAGCTATAAACTGACTTCAGGTTCCCATGGTCATCATCGAAGCGCAGATTACTTTTGCTGCTCCTACGCATGGAGGTTACAAAATTACAATAAAAGTGTGGACCAATGATGGCAATGCGTCAACAAAGTTGGTTGTATACTTATTCATCTTCATCGGACTTTGAGGGCCTACAAGGTCACCAGCAAGTAACAAAACAGAGAGCAATTTTAAGAGAAGGAAAAGAGTACTTTGTTGTAATAATAGTCATCTCTTGCTGGTGTGAACAAATGGTCATATGTCTTTTGATTGTGAGCTGTTGCTCACTGGTGGGTCAAAACATATAGTATGTAGCTTAGTATTGCAGCAGCTGACCAAACTTTTAAAAAAGGTCAATCGTTTTCCAAAGGCTTTTGTGTCAGAAAGTTGTTTGTATGTTGTATACTTGTCCTTATTCGTCTGGACTCGGAAAAAGCAGCAAAGCTGTATTAGTTGGTCATCCTTAATATTAAGCATGAACTTATCGGCTCAATCAAAGTCAGTTTTACAACAGCTTAAATGCTGAATAATCTAATGTCTGATGCTGGGTCACAATGCAGCAGCTTACCTTCTAGGTGTCAGACATGCAGACAGGTTTGAAACAACATCACGCCTTTTTCAGCCTCACTTGACTGGTTACCTTGTCTGAAAATGGATTTAAGGTTTTATCATTTGACATCCAGTAAGTCCTTTGCCCGATGCATCCTGCTGAACCCCTGCATATTCTTGATTTTGTGGTTTAAAAACCATGGGAAAAAATAAAGGGGGAAAGTACATTTTCAGTTTCTACTTCTAGAGCTTTGGAACAGATTAACCCTTTCAATCTGATCAGTCTTTAAAGATTGGCCACTTTTTAATCCTTGGCAAAGACTCATGGCTTTGACCTGGAACATAATCCAGTTTGAGTAGAGATTTACATTTTATTTATGTTTTCTATATATTGTACTGGATCAGGTTTCTGTTTTTCCCATCTATTTCCTAGATCACTCTCTGCGACTTTGACCTGTATTTTCTAAAAATAAACATGATCTTTGGGACTGTTCAGTGGATGCATGGAGGTGTGGCTTTACTTTCTATATTCATTCTGCATATTCTGTTGCTTTGAATTGTGCAATAGGATCAAGGACGCTGCTAATTCCTCAGGTAACAATAGACGACAACTGGATAGTTCGGGTAAACTTGACACTGTAACGTCTTTGAAAGGGTATCAAGATTTCATGAAAGGTGTCAAAAACATTATGACAAACAGTTGTCCTATTTGATAGCAGAAAAAACAGTTTTACAGGAATTCATCACAGCCAAGGCATCGCCAGTAAGAATACACATAAATGTATTATAACTGAACATGAAAAAAGATGCTAGTCCTTTGATCTCTTTCCTCTCTAAAGGCCTGTCCAGTCTCTCTCAGCAGGGAAGGATCTGGCATGCTGTTCATGTCTTAAATGTGAAGGGGTCCATGAGTCAAAGGCTCACATCAGTTTGAGCACATATTTATTCAGTCATAGATCCCATTCTTAATCCCCCTCCCAAACAGTCTCAATCAAATACAATTTTCAAATAAAGGTTCTCCAATTAAAAGTAAATGATACTGTCAATGATAGTAAGAAAGTACATTATTAACAATGATCATTCATATTCATGATGTTAACACAGTAAAGGCTTCTGAATTAAAAAAATATTACCATCTAATCACTACTTTAAAATGAAATACTGTTTATTTAGGTGGATTAACAAAGTTAATCTATGCATGGATTATCTTTGTTAATCCATCCATTAGGTACAATTAAAGTCCCCTTGAGCAATTGCAATTTAAATCAAATTATTAAAGGCAAACACAACCCAGTCACTTAATCTTGATGTGATCATTGTGTGGTTGTAGTGAGATATTTGATCTATGTATAAGATTGTGCTGATTTTATTGAACTTGTGTTGCCAAATGATACTGCAGAGACAGAACCCTGCTTCAACAGGGAGTGACTGAGTGGTGGAAGAAAATGACTAAAGTTTTCCTGATAATCGCTTGAATTTCAGCAGACTGTCTAAGATCAGGCAGTATTGTGGTTTGAAGGGTTTCGTTTTAATGAAGACTTCCCACATCTATATGCAGAGTGGGATGTACCATTTTTCCAGAAATGACAATGTCACATTTATGGAATAGTAACATAAAAGAAAATATGCACTAGGTGTTTTTTCTCTTTTCTTTTGAAGAGAGTAATTCCATATAATAGCCCATTAAAGTGGTGATGTGTTCACTGAGTTTGATTATAAGGATGAGTCGTGACCAGCGTCTAGGTATCATCCCCAGCAATTATTCATCATGATCAAGTGGCAGCTTCTCTACACCACTCCCTTCTTTCTTAATCATCATCTTTCCTTCCTATGCTGGATCACCTCCAGTTGCTTGTCTATGCCCTGCCCTCTGCTAGAATCTAATCTGTGTGAATGTCCTAGAGTGCTGGCAGCTCTTTCCTCTCACACTCACCACTGATGTAAGAAGACAGCATAATGTTTACTGAGGGACTCTGAATTCATTTGAAACATTGCAAATTGGAACAGGGAATTTAAATCAACACTCATAAAGGGTGACAGTCATGCATGTTTAATATTTTTCTCAGTTAAACTGTTTTCATATGTACTCCAGGGCAAACTACCTATATCGTCTTCCTAAGTATTAAAATAGAAGTAATCCCAAGTGAGAAGCATCTGGGTTTTCAAAGAAGGCATCAGTTATTGTCAAAAGCTCCATCTCCAAATCAAGCCAATTCTGAGCTTTAAAAGGACTACCTTATAAACAGGAAACTGTTTTACTAAAAGATATGTCATTGCAAATCCATGCCATTAAGAAATCCTTTCACTCCAGCCCTTTCACTCGAACAGGATGTTGAAAAAGGGAGCCACAGAGGCTGTTATGATTGTGCATGGGCTGGCTGTACAAGTACAAAAGTGAGCAAATCCAGCAGTGTATGATAGATCAGTTTTATTTTCCATAACACAGTGTCTCAGGAGAACTGTACACATAATGTATATCTTTACACACACAGTTCATTTAAATGAGGCTTAGTGTTCCAAACCAATCCTTTTTATATGTTGAAATTTTAAATTCCATTACATTCCACAGATTTCCCTTTGGTTACTCAGACCATCCTCTGGGCATCATCCTGGCCTGCCCCCATTAGCGAATTCTTGTCAGTGAGCATCGGTCATAAATAAAATCAGACAAGCATGCACATTCACACAACCTCAGGAACAGAAGACATTTATCATGACACGAGAAGTCAAGTGGCTAAATGCCTAAAATTTTCAACATTTTGATTTTCTTGTTTGTTTTGATGCTTGCTTACACACAAAAAAAGAAATATATAAAGCATTACAAATATTTTCTTTTTTTTTCCACAAAAGCCATTTATGACACTAAGATACACACTCCGTAGCCACACTGAATAAATTACATAGTTGTTTATAAATACCACATCTTTAGCATGGATTTTCTGTAACAGCATCAGGTCGGCGTGGACAAGATATCTTATGAAATATTTTTAAGGGTATGATTAAATTCATGCCTAAAAGATTAGAGGCAGCAGACAAACAAAAAGTGCTACCTGTGCCTTATGAGCTGTGGACATCTATGTGGCCACAGAGTGTTAATATTTATCAGAGGAAAAGCACTTGTGCTTTGCAAATGTCTTACTGCTTTTTCCCTTAAAATATTTGTTTGTACTCAAAGCCTGGAATAGTGTACTGTAGATTACTTTCTTTTTTGTAAACACTACAGGAGGTAAATACACAACCGTAATTCACTTTTTCATGCCATTCCTTGGACAGCGGTGCATTCAGTTACGCTCCCAATGCCTATCAGTTCATTTCGATATTGGTGACGGTACGTTGGCTGCAATTTGATCATTCACACCCCAGTCTTTAGTTGTCAGCTGGTGTCGTCATGCTGTTAAATAATCTGTTAGTGGCACAAACGAACACACACACACATTCACACACCACACTCACAGAGGAAGAAAGAATAAAGGGAACAAACTGCAGTCTGTATAGCAAGTGCGTCTGGATTTAAATAACAGACATGAACAGCAATGAGTCCCAGCTGACATGGTGATAACGTGTCTGCCTATAAAAACTATAGATGGGCAAGATTCATCAAAGGAGTGCCATGAAGATCACATATAACAGGGGTGGGGTAGTTGTTTAAGGGGAGGATGTTTGAATTTATCCTTTACACAAAAAAGAGCGATGGTTTTCTATGTCCTACACCACAGATGAGCCGCCTCTGAGTAATTGACTTCATTTAGTTGAATTCGGACCTCTGATCTGCAGGATATATTATAATTAGGAAATTCTGGATTTATGGTGGCAAACAAGTTTACAAGTCTAACAAAGTTCAAAACAAGAACTACTCCTTCGCCCAAGCCCGAATCACGCTACACAAATAAAAAGTCAAAATTAACAGGGAATTATTTAAGAAGATGACATCCACGCATGAATGCAGCGAGCTGAGGGGAGGGTACAAGAGACTGTAAAGAAGTTTTAATGGGCAGACACAGGGTGTGAGACCTCTTTAAGGACAGTCCTGACGGGGAGAAAAGTTAGCTTTCATAGCCTTTACATCTTGTTTGTTTGTACTTTTTAAAAAGCACAAATATATTTACACCCTTACTAAGAATATCATTATTTTTTCAAACTTATTTGCATGAATAAAATCATATATATATAAAAACAAGTTTTTATACATTTACACTCTTCGTGCAGCCACGCCGATAACTTCATTGGTTGTGGAAAACTCAATTTACACTTTTCCCTCTTGGTGTAAACAATCTCCAGAACAGCAATCCAACCCTAGGACACATTTTCTTTCACAGGATAGTTCCACTAACTGACAGAGTGGTCAGTGTAGTAAAAAGTAAAGCTGTGAGGTTGTGCTTTACTGTATCTGATAGGAATGAACATGTCAATCACATTCAAGTTAAAAAAACAGTTAAAAGCAAGCCATTTGGAGACATGGAGGAATGGATCCAAAGAGGGGATGCAGACAGAAAAAAAGGAACATAAATGAACATGGTTACATAATTTCACCATTGGGCATATAGAAAAAAAGATAATATTTGTTCTTCTCTTTCATCAATTGTGTCTCATGCCTGAGGTCTTCACACAAACCTCTGCACAATAATGCAGAGAATACCTTCAAAAGACAGTTGTCCTGAATACATAAAAAGAAGCAGTATGAAGGCAAACCAGGTTTGCTCAAGGGGCTTATAACAAGTAGAAGCTATAGCACTTGCCGTCATATTTTCAACTTTGACACTATCGTATTGATTGTAAGGCAGTGTTTTTTGAAAGAAAAAAAAAATACATTAAGGGAGCAAAGGTGTTTTTTTAGAATTTCCCTTGCAATGTTGTCACAAGGTGTATGTACACCTTAACGCTTTCACCTGTACACGTTTCTTTGGTTTTAAACTAAAGTCTTTTTTTCCTCCAAGTGCATCTAAAACATTCTCCAGAATTTTTCATTCAGCTCATCCACCCTTCTAATTTTCTTATCTAGTCCCATCTTTTCTGCAAAAAACAACCTATCTGTTGTCTGCCTTTTCCTGCACCACAAATGCCATTATTTTCCAAATATTTGATCTTTATGTCCATTGGTTTTACAGTTGTCCTGTGGAAACCCACTGTGTGATTTTGAGCTTTGTGTCCGTTATAGTATCCTTCCCGGCCTATGGCTTTGCACATTCTACCCTGTTTAGGAGCACACATGTGCTGCAGAATGAATTAAGATGCTAAGGAAACAAGGAGATTTTTATTCACAGCTTGTTTTGTCTAGGATGTTGTGCAATATAAAGCTGAGTTCATCATAGTACACTGTAAAACTAGTGATTTGAGGCAAACTTTGTGCCAGATATGCAAGAGTTTGTTTTAGATGCACTTTGCGAATATAGTCAGTATATGGGAAGAGAGGTTAAGCACTATCCAAGAAGAAACAGTTAATTGCGTGGGATAATAGAGTTTCAAATATATAAAAAGCACATTTTGAATACATCTCCAATAACAATATACCACAGTTAAAAAACACACTAACAGTAATTTACAAAATATACTTTGAAAATGTCTTCAGACTCCCCCATATGGCAGCCCATCAACAGCAAATGTTTAGGACAAGTGTGTATCACAACAAAATGTTCCATAGGCACCCTGAGATGGGAATATAGATATGAGCTCAACAATCCACTCTGTTTGAAACACTCGCCAGTGAAGAGACGATGGATGTCACAAATTTCACCCATCAAATACAACTAAGTGACCCACTCTTTGTTTTTCTTTGTTTTAGATCCACAGTGAAAGCATAAAAATGTGTCCCTGCTATTTCTTTTTCTTCACAATAAATAAATTAATTAATTAATTTGTTAATTACTAAGGAAAATGCTTATCTATGAAATTAAAAGCTAAATATTTGCATAAGTATCTCAGAATGAAGGTAACGCATATTGTGTAGCATATGATGTAGAATGGCAGAGGAGCCCAGTCTGGGTTTGGTAGATGGGATTGAATGTATCCAAACTGAGATGGCAACTGAGATGGTTTTTCTACAGACTGGAGACCAACATTGTTTGATTCTGTTACAATAAATCAGTTCTGTGCTGTGACATCTCACAACACAGCTGTCCAAGGGAGATGGAGTTGCTTGACCGGTTAGAATGGTCAGACACGACTGCCTGATATCTTAAACTGTGACACCTACGTTGCTCTCAATTGCATAGCAAAGTGTTAGTGTGCATAAAGAATCATCCCCATGCAGCTGCACTTGGCTATTTGGTGAAACTGAAGATATTTATTGCCTTGTGGTTTTGGTCTGATCTGTTGACATCAGTGTATGAACACCGGCTGCACTTGTCTGAATGTCACAGCAAGCCTGCCCTGCGCCGCAGATATTCTCCTGCGGTGGAGGATGTGCTCTGGCTTTCTATCTAAAAAGATCAGAAAAAGATCAGCAAAATTAAACATCTGTGTGTACAATGCCAAGCTGCCATTTTCAGAATCGTGGAACTGTTTTGTTCTCCTTAACAGACTGATTCTGAACTTGTTAACAGTAGCATTGTGAGTTTTCCTGAAAGTTTGTAAATCCTCAACCTGACTTCTTCTCGGTAACCGAATTGTGAGCTTGTGTGAGTTTCAGCGTTGCTCTAGAAGGGTAGAAAAAAAGAAGTTATACATTAAGTTGAAGCCTATATACAATTGCCTGTGAATTAGTTTAACACAATTAAAATATTTAGCTATAAAGTTTCACCCAAATACTTTACTTGTAAATGTACTAGGTTATGCCCACCTCTGGTGATGCCAGGTGCTGGAAAATTGGAAATTAGAATGATAAATTACTATTTATAAAGAAGGATTGCAGTAAAGTCACTTAACGGCCAAACTGCAGCAGCTGGGAAGTTTGGTGATGTACGGGCTTATGGAAAAGCAGTGATACCCAAGTAGGCATCCTCCACGTGCTACATCAGATGCATATCACTTGGAAAGTAAAAACAGACTTTGATCATTAGCACCCACTACATTGTTTGGTGCTAGTTCTGACTTGATTCATTTCAACCATAAGATAACTATCATCCTGAATGAATTTACTATGGTAATTACTAAGTTTCTGTTTCTTGATCTTCTCAGTGCAAGACGGTCAGACTAGGCAGTATAAAGTGTACGCTACTGCAGCATTTAGGTTAGGTGTGTAAATCTGACCATGTTACTGCCACCATATAAAACTCTGATATTATATGTACCGTCAGTCTCATATTTCCTCCTCCTTTACTAATAATCTACAGCATTCAGATGAGGCGAGTTGAACTCTTTGAGGCTTCTGAAGTTACTAAAGAGAGGTGTGTGTTTACTAGTGGTGGTTACCCAGTTTTGTGAAACATGTCTAAGAGTCTACAGCAGCAGACATTAAAGGATATCACATTTTAAATGTAATAACAAAGTACCATTCAGATTGCTCGCGTAATGATAACAATATGAAACTGCAATGCATAGCTCAGTTCTCCCTACTGGTAACGTTGGTGCAAATCACAGTTTTAAAGAAAGCAAAAATCACCATTTTAAAAGTTAAAAAATCTTCAACAACTCACATATAGGTTGTATAATAATTCATGTCCCATCTGGAAAGAAGAAAACAAAGCCATGTTTGTCAGTTTCATTTGTTACTTGTTACTCTTTAGCTGCACAACTGCCTGGATGTCACATTAAACAGGAACGACCATTTGACAGGTTCAAGAATCCAGCTCTCATTCTTTGTTCACTCGATCTCTGACTGACTCGTTGTTGTTCAGTGGTGGAGGCAATGACTGCTTGCTCCTCATGCTCCTCCCGTCTGTGGCGGCTCTTGATGTCTCCGTCACAAATAGCCGGGTCACCCAGACAGAGGTGACAATGCGTTTGTACTCATTCCTGAAATTCCTGTTAAGTAAACCATAGATGACGGCATTCAGACAGCTATTGAAGTAGGCCATGAAGTAGCTCACCACAAAAAGCCACTCAGGGATGCGGGGAGCCACATGGGCCGGATCTATTGCCACCGCTAAGCCTATCAGATTAAGTGGGGCCCAGCAGATGGCAAACAACACAAAGACCACAAACATGGTGATGAAATTCCGCAAGTCACTTGGTCTGAGGCGAGGGCTCTCTTCAGTCTTCACTTTACGCCGCACCTGCACATGGCAGAAGATGCATGATAGAAATTAAGACTAGACTTTGATCCTCCCTTCTGCATAAGAAAGTGCACAGAAACAAAAACCCAGAGATAAAATCCTTCTAAGGAACTTGTTAACTTATTTGATTCTTAAACTGGTATTGGCAAAGCTAATAACTTTACTAATTTTCCTAAGCTTTCAGGATTTGTTTTAGAGCTATGCTTTCTAGTAATTACTAAAAGCTGTACTTCAGAAAGGATTTATCTCAGAGGATCAGGTATTTTGTTGCTGTCTTCTGGAATTTAAAACCTGACTCCATCCAGTAATTGGTCTTTTATTAGAAAACAAACTTTCAAAAAAGTTTTCTTAATTAAAAGGCCAATTTGGATGTTGTTCTCTATCATTTGAAACCTGTGCCATGCCGACCGGTAAAAATTTCAAAACAGAAACAACTATTTTCAGCAGACCTACCTGAATCACAAGAACCCAAATGCGTAGATAACAAAAAGTAACCACTGCAATGGGGACCAGAAAGTGGACCACCACCACGGCCACCGTGTAAGAACTGCTGACATTCTGGGCGAAGGTGCAGGAGTAGACGCGCGGGTCATAGCGCAGAGAACCAACAAATAAATTCGGAACAATGGCCACGACTGTGAGCACCCAAATTAAGGCAACAAACATAAAAGTGTTGCGATAGCTGTACAGTTTGCTGTAGGAGAATGAGTGACAGATGTAGCAGTATCTGTTGACCGCGATCCCAGTGATGTTGAAAATGGAACCGATAACACTCAGTCCCATCAGGAAACCACTGACCTGAAACAGAAAGAGAGGGGGTTGTTGTTTATGTTGGGGAGGGGCATATATTCTATTCATATTTACCTACAGACAGGCAGGCAGACAGTCAGTAAGAGATAGATAGATAGATAGATAGATAGATAGATAGATAGATAGATGTGTGTGTTCTTACCATGCATTGTGTGTTTCCCAGTCCCCATCCGTCATGGAAAAGAGCATAGAGTACCAGGGGATAGGGGTAGAAAGCCACCACAAGGTCAGCAAAAGCCAAGCTCACCACAAAGACATTACCTGTAGAGGGAAACCCAGAGAGACAAGGTCACTTCTCTTATTCCTAAAAATCTTTTACAGTCAGATGAATCATGTTTTGTAATTCAAACATCACAATTATATTGTTCCATTAACTCTGAATGTATCCTATAAAGTCTGTAATGACTGTGATGGTTTCATCATCTCATCAAACCCCATCAATTTCCCTGAACACACTCAGTCCTTTGTTTTTATCGACAATCCTCACACGTCTGCAAAATTGAACACACACACATCATACTTTATCAGGCACATAGCCACAGACATAAATGAATGTGCATGGCCTTTGAGAATAACAGCATTTAACCCTGGTTGAAGCCAGTTCTTAATGCTCTTTGTCTTTTTTCTGTGAATTGTCCAAACTGAGCAAATACTAGATCTGTGCAAGGGATGCAGTTTTCTTTGTGCCTATCTCAGCATGTCCAGCCTGGTGTGATTGTTGGCAGAGAAGGCCACGATTACAAAAGGTTTGCAGCCTCTACCCGACAGCCAATTGCTTCGCCCCAGACAAAGTTTTATCAGGACTGGCAGAGTCCCTGTTTTGACAGAGTAGAAGGACAGCTGTGTGGACACAGCACTTGGGGCATGCAGGTCTTTTTTTCATCTTGTTGCTCCATAGCCTAATCCAAAAATCCCTCAGTGCGCAAAATCCAGCGGGTGCATCACATAAATGACACAAAGCTGTGCATCCGTATAGTGTGAGCTTAGTAAAAGCAAATTACTAAAGCTGCCCTCATATTTTCTGATTTAAACTACTTAATCCATTCATCATTATTAGTTGCTCACCTATCAGCTAACTGGGCTATCAGCTGCACAGGGACATCAAATCATTCTCATATAGGAATGTACAATACCCACGTGGCACATCCTGGCAACCCATCTACCTGTGTGTTTGTCCGCGTTACTGTGTTTGTTGGGGGAGGACACAGCCTTGCAAAGGACAGCGAGAAGATGAATAACAAAAGCAGGCTCTGTCACTGGCATGCCTCCAGATTCTTTGGAGGTTACGTTAAAAACAGAAACATGAACAAAACTGAGAGCTATTCTGAAATATGAAGCAGTCTGTGGTGGATTGAACGGCTCTTGGACAGCACAGGTAATTATACTCTTATTGTCAATAGAAAGATCAACTGGGTCCTTTATGCCTGTAGAACTTCCATAATTACATTAAGCTTTGAAAAGCTTTTAAATATTGGGGCTTTTAATGTTAAATGCTGATGTTGTCAAATAATTATTTTCTGTTCCTTATGTTTTGCATCCTGCTCCGTTTTCTTTCTTTCTTCATCCTTTGTTTGGTTTTTCTCTTAGTGTTTGTTCTGGCAGGTGAGTAAATTACCTCCCTCTTTGGATTCATTAGTGCTTTGACTCCTTCCAACACTAGGTTGTAAAAATTTTATTCTTTTTCTTATTTTCCTCACTGCTTTACTTTAAGAAAGTATTGCTCTTTTTGCAGAAAGAGGACTACTGAAAACAAAACATGGATCATCTGAATGAAATTCACTGAGAATTGCCTTAAACTGCAGCTCTTTGATCATGCAGATGCATTTGGCTTCAATAGTTAATGCTTGTGTTAAAATACTCACTTCCAAGAGTAACAATAACTACGACTGTAGACTAATGACAGAAAAATACAATCTTCATTCATTATTCATGCACGAAAAGAGGTTGAATAATTTCAGTATTGTCTCAAATTAACAGATGAAACTTGACTTCCTCTGTTCTGTTTCAAACAAATATGATAATCATATCATTCATTCTTAAAACATTTTACACTCAAATCTTGTAAGATTGCAGTCATATCCTGCTATATTCTATATGGTATACAATAAAACTGTAATTTATTAAATCTATTATATAACATTTTCATTAATTTCAGACATATGCAAGTAAGAAAATAGTAAGAAAAAAAGCAACATATGCTATGGGTAAAGTATAACCTATAATTATTTTGCTTAGTATTTTAGTGTTTATAACATATATCTTAGTATATGTACATATGCAATATTCCTTTTGTCACGTCTTTGATATTTTTTGGTATCTTCATAGGCCTCTGCTGTACTTCTCTAAGTATGAGAACAATAGTTATAGTTGTTAGTGTGTCGGGCTCAGATTGATGGTTGTGTTTTTTTTTACAGTGGTATTCCATCCTTCAACTGTAGGAGCAGAAAAAGTCAAATTCACCAGTGCCATGTTAAAGAAAGTACATTTCCTATCTTGAAGCTATGTGCTTCTTACACATTTGGTAGTGGCCCAGCCTTTGTACATTTATGGGCATGAAACTACCCTGGAGCAGTGGCTGAGATCCAATACTTCACTTTTTTTGTTTTCCCGCTCAGTGCGACACTGTTTGATTTGTGGTGCAAAGTACCACACCGACAACTAGATAACACTCTCCCCTTTCCATCAAACAAATAAAGTTAATATAGTGCATAGAGGCTGCATGATAGTATGGTGGTTAGTATCAATCACATCACGGCAATAGGGTCACTGGTTTGGCTGGAGCCATGTTCTCCTTGTGTATGTGTATGTGCAGGCTTTCTCTGGGCTCCACCTTCCACCATCCAAAATATACATGTTAAGTAAATTGGCACTCTAAGAGCAAGAGTGAGTGTGTGTGGTTGTGGCCTTGTGATAGGCAGATAACTTGATCACCAGGGTGTACTGCGCCCACTGACCCCCCCCCCCCCCCCACCCCCCCCCCCAAAGGCAGCAGTAAAAATGGATGGATTGATGGAGCTCTAAACAGTGAATTAAACTGTTACCATCACAAATTGATTTGGAGAAAAAAAGAATTATTATTGTCATAAAGTAAAAAGAAAACTCTGCATGACTACTAGTGATGGAGACAGACACACACGGAGTTAGCTTCATTGTTGCTATTTAATAAGTAATAACTGATTAGCTTTGTTATTATGTTACGTTTGATTTACTTGGTTTTGTCAGTGATGTTGGCAACATGCTGCTTTAAATGAATAAAATGAATTTGATCATGATCCCCCTCTGTCCTGTGCAAGCTGTAAATGAGAGCACAGAACAGGTTGGTATGGTTGTTAATGGAAAGGGTTTGTATTAGTTTTATTGGGATAATCAGTCTAATAAATCTGGCAGGTTGAATCCAATGTAGCTCCACTCAACCTTGCCTGTAACTGTGCAGTTATAGAAACTACAGTATAAATCCAAGTGAACAAACTATTCACCTTTAATGCAAATGTTGTATCTTAACTTAATTACCATTTTTAGTGCTTTTATTCCCACGTGCACTCATGCTAGATAACAAGCAGATGCTTGTTTAAAATAAAATCAGGAGTTTTAGTTCAAGTAATTCATGGATCATAGGGATTGTGACACACTGTTATCCACAGGGGAATTCAACTATCAGTATGGTAATCTTTGAATTATCTCTAATGACTCAGTGACTGAGAGTGTGTGTGACAGAATACATTTCCATCAACATCACACAAAAAATTCAATGTCAAAAGCTTCATATGTGTTTGTCTATGGCAAATGCACAATGCTGACTTCATTCATATTCTGAAAAGACTTTCCAATGTAATTATGCTTATTCTGTAACAGAACATTTTAATATAAATTGGATATGTGAGTGAAGGGGGATCTTTTAAAAATCCTGTAGTCTCCCAAACGTGACAGATCAAAAATAATCTTTTTGGTCTAGAGAAATGAATGTTCCTTACTAATTACTTTGTGTGGGAGCAAGCATGTGCTACATCAATAATTGAATTTACAGGAGAAGAAAGACACATGTTTACCACTAATTCAGAGAGATACACATTTTTCATAGAAGTATGGAGTGAAACGATAGACAACAAGGAAAAAAGGCTTATAAAAGGTGTTTCCAAGGTGAGAGTTTTGAGACTCAAACTGTGTACATATAGTGGGTATGGAAATTATTCAGACCCCTTTAAATGTTTCACCCTTTGTTTCATTACAGCCATTTGCAAAAAAATGAAAAAAGTTCATTTTATTTCTCAATGTACACTCAGCACCCCATCTTTACAGGACACTAAAATGTAGAAATTTGTGAAATTTATTAAAAAAGAAAAATTGAAATATCACATCATCATAAGTATTCAGACCCTTTGGTCAATATTGTGTAGAAGCACCCTTTTGAACTAGTACAGCCTCGAGTCTTCTTAGGAATGATGCAAGAAGTTTTTCACACCTTGATTCGGGGATCCTCTGCCATTCTTCTTTGCAGGTCTCTCCAGAGATGATCAATTGGGTTTAGGTCAGGGCTCTGGCTGGTTCCCAAGCCAGCCATGTCTTGTTGGAAGGTGAACCTTCAGCCCAGTCTGAGGTCCTGAGCACTCTGGAAGACGTTTTCTTCGAGGATATCTCTGCACTTGGCCTCATTAATATTTCTTTCAGTTGCTACCAGTTGTCCTGTCCCTGCAGCTGAAAAACACCCCCATAGCATGATTCTGCCACCACCATGTTTCACTGTTGGGATTGTATTGGGCAGGTGATGAGCAGTGCCTGGTTTTCTCCACACATACTGCTTAGAATTAACGCTAAATAGTTCCTTCATGTGTTTTTTGGTAAACTCTATGCAAGCTTTCACATGTCTTGCACTGAGAAGAGGCTTCCGTTGGGCCACTCTGCCATAAAGCCCCGACTGGTGGAGGGCTGCAGTGATAGTTGACTTTGTGGAACTTTCTCCCATCTCCCTTGTGCATCTCTGGAGCTCAGTCACAGTGATCTTGGGGTTCTTCTTTACCTCTCTCACCAAGGCTCTTCTCTCATGATTGCTCAGTTTGGCTGGACGGCCAGGTCTAGGAAGAGTTCTGGTCATCCCAAACTTCTTCAATTTAATGATTATGGAGGCCACTGTGCTCTTAGGAACCTTGAGCGCTGCAGAGATTATTTTCTAACCTTGAACAGATCTCTGATTTGCCACAATTCTGTCTCTGAGCTCCTTGGGTAGTTCCTTCAACCTCATGATTCTTGTTTGCTTTGACATGCACTGTGACCTATAAGGTCTTATATAGACAGGTGTGTGCCTTTCCTACTCAAGTCCAATCAGTTTAATTAAACACAGCACGACTTCAATGAAGGAGCAGAACCATCTCAAGGAGGATCAGATGAAATGGACAGCATGTGACTTAAATATGAGCGTCAAAGCAAAGGGTCTGAATACTTATGACCATTTGATATTTCAGTTTTTCTTTTTTAATACATTTGCAAAAATTTCTACATTTCTGTTTTCTTTCTGTTAAAATGGGGTGCTCAGTGTGATTAATGAGAAATAAAATGAACTTTTTTAATTTTAGCAAATGGCTGCAATGAAACAAAGAGGGGAAAATGTAAAGGGATCTCAATTTAGAAAAAGAAAAACATTGGGATAGGACTTTAATTTAGACCTTAATTTCCTCATTGTAGGAACCTCATAAGTAATTCTGCTCGTGTGTGGAAACATTTTTCACAGATTTTAAGCCTGAATGGGTTCTGTATAAATCTTTTCTAAATTATCACATTGTATTTCAAATTCATACATTCACTCACCTCCAGCACAGCATAGATAAGTTTATTTTGAACAGGAAGAGCTGCACACGCTCGTATTTCTAAATATTCAGTGCATTATCGCATAGCTTCCAAAGGTTTTCTTACTAAAAAGGTACAGAACAGTGAAATGTGTCAACTGTGAAATGACCCTATGTCCCACCACTCTGCTAAAACAAGAAAAAATAATTTCATCATGGATGTAAAGCTGCCGTGTAAATTCAGAGCCGTCGTAGTGTGTGTGTGTGAGTGAAGCACTGTTTCATCCACTTGTTTTTTTTCAGTTAATTTATAATACCATATGTTGTTTTACTATGAAACTATTCAAAACACATTATAGGCTGCTATCAACATTACAGCAGCACACTTATGTTTTAAGGATCTTGTTTGGATCATCTTTGAGTAAATCTGTTGATGAAGGGGAAAATGCAGTTATTCTCTGAGGGGTAAATTGTGGTAGTTTTGCCAGAATATTTCTAAGTAAGCAGTGGATTTAAATGTAACTTCTTTAGAGATATATCTGGGCTTTATAGAGGCCATAAAACACAAATGCAACACAAACTGTGTGACTATTTTTTCCTCTCTGCCATTGAAGTCACCAAGAACCTGAGAGACCAAGTGCAAATTCAGCCTCTCCATAATAGCTGTTGATGTTGCTGAAAGTGGGACAGTGCTCAGCAATTTTTCCAAGATAAAGGAAAGAAAACAAATAAACAAGCAAGAAAAAAAGCGAGTAAAGAATTTCTCTTTGTGCTTCAGATGGTAGCTTTTTCAAACAGCTCTGACGGCACTTTGAGAATGCATTGGTAGTGGCAACCTGGCTCCTGTACGTCCAAGACAGCTGTGGCCGACTGCCTCAGTTTCTTTAGAGTCGTCTGCTTGATAGGAAGCAGCACACATTTGACAAAGGAGCAAACAAGTGTTTCATATGTGGGGAGTGCACGAGACGCATACTGAGACACCTGTGAGAATTACTGAGCCATCTGTTTGCTATGGATTATGATGATGATCACACTTCATAATAATTCCTAAATGAAAGTCTAAGACCAAACATTCTAATCTTGTTTTAGGCTTTAGAGCTATGTTAACTTTGGTTAGATTACACTGCAAGTTAACTCACCCAGAATCCCTGAGGTAAGGAGTATTTGGATAACCAAGTGTTCATAGAACTTAATCTTTCTTTCCTTTTTTCTTCCAAATTTCCAGATGAGAGCACATGCACAGTAGGAAGTGTTGAGTTTAATCTGCAGTAGCAATTTGCATAGTACAGTGGGAACAGATACATTTTTACATAGCTTCTTGTTTTTCTTTCTTTTTCCTGCCTAATGAACAGGTTGGATTTTCCTAACACTGAAGTTTGGACAGCTCTTCACATGGTTATTCACGTGTTCATAATTGCATATGGAACCGTTGACAGAAACTTAATCTTCTTTGACAAAGGAATGCGTGAATGATTACTGTAATGAACAATATTAGAACCAAAAAAATGGCTATGTGCATTTTCCCTCCATGGCTGTAAGCCATTCCCCTGGGGAAGCGATTGCAATGATTTTCCTCTCATTAGCTTTTTCTCATGTCTTTCCTGTGGGAGGACATGCTAGGCAGATTTGCCTTGTTTGCATTTAAATTTGTTTTTAGGGAAGGAGCAGTGGAAGAAAATAGATTGTTAAGTCCAGAGAGAGTGATGCAGAAGAAAAAGTGGTCAGGCATTATAAAAGGTGCATTTTCAAGTGGAAAGGTTGAAAGTAGAAATCCAGTCTAATTTAAGACGGATAAATATAAAATTCCCACATGATGTGTTGTGGACATTCGACAATGCTCTTATTCTATTTCATAATGAAGCTGTCACCTTTAGTCATTTTTTGAATCAGCTATATGGAAGAACAAGACACAGAGAGCGGAGCAAGAAAAAAGTCTGTACAGATTAATGAACACAGATGGCAAAAGGCTAATGAAAAATAGAACAATTACTATATATAGAAGGAGATTCAAGTTTCCAAAAGGACAGAGCTGTTATCAGTGGTTGAAGACTACAAACAACACAAGATAATAGAGTAATATTCTTTTTCTCATGGTGTTGTAGACAAACCAGTAAACAATCTTGTCATCGCCACTATTTGCCATCGTTTGTGCAGGGCATGTTTGTCCATGCATGAAATTCTCTGTGCCATCATCATCACTCTGCCCAATCCACTTTTTTCAGACCTATCAGGCTCCATGTGACCACTTTACATCCCTCTAATCTATTCATTTTGTCAACGTAATCATTGATAGCTAGCTCTGAATACCATGATCTACCACCTATCTCTTATTGATTCTCGGATTTCCCAGGGAATGGTAGTTGTTTCCTTGAAGTGGTGCCCAGGCCCTGTTACGAATAGGAAATTTAAGGCAAAGGAGTCTCCGCTTGCAACAACGCAATGAAAAGTACCTTCAATAGTACTCTTTATCATCCTCTTGACATGTTAGAGAGTTCCCAGTGAAAAAACAACACTTGGAAAGTTTGAGTCTGTCCTCGCCGTTCAAAATTTGTATGCTGTCACTGGATAACAGCTATCACCTCAGGCACACAAATATCTGGAGTTTGTGCAGCAGCAAGGACAAATATAGCCTCAACATCCCAATGTGCATTTTATATAGCTCACCAAGTTTTCTGTTCCCAAATACTTAGCTTGAGCCACACATTTATTTGACCCTCCAGAAATTTCTGTTGAAGTCAGCCCGGTTTAAGTTAATTGGTACAAACATCCCTGAGGTTACATTTAATTAAAAATACGGGAGGATTCATCATATAACAAGTTATTTCAATTTGACAATTTTAATTCACCTGGAAATTAGCACTGGATTGGAACCAGATGAAAAACATAAAAAAACATTCACTTAAAGTGGCCATTTCATCAAACACAGAATGCATGCTTTAAGATTGTAACTGTGTAACAGGTTTTCATGCATGTTTAGAGGCCATAAAAATCAAAACTTAGTTAAAATTAAATTACATTTTCAGGAATTCTTGGTATTTGATCCATGTGAGGTCAATTCTGTCCTTATATGGTTGAATACTAAGCTATAGTAGAATACTACACTATATTCTTAACTTCCCTGGGGGAACCTTCCCAAAGGAATCTATGAAGTTCAATTTAACATAATCTCAATGCATTATTTTCCAACATTCCATAATAAAGATTAGTCTTAGATATAAAATTATAGGAAAAACATCAACACTGAGTGTCTGTATGAGAGTGAAAACAAAGCACCTTCACTTATGACAAAATCCGACACTTTACCATTATCATGTAAAAAAATGTCATTTTCAATTGATTAAAAAAATCAGAAAACAAAATGTGTTTTACGCTTCTTTTTAACAAATTGAAAAACGGGAAAAAGGTTAAACCTCAGATTTTTGCTTTATCATTTCTAAACCAATAACTGTTGGGTGCAAAGTATTCAGATCCCCTTGATAAAAGGATATTAACCTCAGTAACAGTGTTGACCCTCGACTTTTAATACAATGAAAAGGTACGTTTCCATTAGTACCTACTCCGTGCAGCAAGGCTCTACATGGTATTTTTGTATTAAACACAAAGGGCTGATATAGTTACCGTTTCAGCACCTTCTCAGCAGACTGCCAAGCTACTGAGAAGCCAGTGAGCCATATAGGGCTGCGTAGGCACGAATGGAAAACCCCCATAAGAGACTGAAATGGTGGAAATATGTTGTTTCAGGTACAGCTAACACAATAGTTCAGATATTTTAATTACAGGTGACAAAGCAACTTTTGAATTTTCAAAGGAGGAATTCTATAACTATGGAGGGTAAGGGTTACATTTTTCAACTTGCTTGTTGGTGGTGGTGCAAATACCACGATTTAATTGGGGGACATACCTGGAGGTGCATCGCAGCACTGTGCTGCATACCAGCGTGTTGGGGTGTAGAGGAAGTTGAGCTTTAAAATTCTTTTTAACAGTGCCCTCTGAGTTTGCGTCTGTGCTGCACAGAGGGGAAGCAAAGCCATTGTTCACATGACCTTAAGGAAAATAAAATGGATCAAATTCATATTGGACGTTATAAATATGCAGACAAATGGTGGATGGTGATATTTATTAGAGCAGACTCCTCATCAGCTCTAGCTCTACTCATTGAAGAGCAGCTTCATCTTCTGATCACCCCTGTGATCACGTGGGCTCCGTCACCTTTATCGACTTTACTTTTCTGGTGGATGTCAAGCCTTTGGAGAGCAGGAAGTATTCTTATACCGGTGTTACATCTCTATAAGTCAATCCTAGTCAAAATCGCTCCTTGTAGAAGAATGTGTAGGAGCGATTGGCCGGCCGCTGCTTTGAACCCAGCCTTGCAGTGAAACGCTTCTTTTAGCTGCCTCCCTCAGGTCTCTTTTTCTGCCTCAGCCACCTCTCTTCATAATTGACTGTCACAGATTATTTACCAAGTAAACCACTCAGACTTTTGTGCCCGAGGAACACCAAAGGGAAAGCTAAAATCTCAGGGCACACCTCCATTAAGCACTTTGCAAGAGATCAGTGTATCAAGTGTTATTACTCATCTATCTGGTATCTATTTATGGTCCAATGCCAAATATAAAGAAAAAAAACAAAGTGCTATTTACTTCAGATTAATAAAACCCGAATCTCAATAAAATATAGATTGCTGTGCCATACACAGAGGAGATAAACTGTTTCTAAACAGTCCATAAAGAAGTTTGCTCCCTCCTCATTTTCTCTCAAGGTTAGCTTTTCTGTTAATAATTACAATTACAAAGATATCCAATTGAGTCATAAGCCCTTTTGACACATAACTTCAGGGGTCCTCACAAATGTCTGCATATTCTCTTTGAGAATCGTCTCAGTATTCTCTCTAAAGAGACTATTGAAGGATCAGCAAGCAAGAGGCGCAAATATGGCAGTAAATCTTCCAGAGTATTTAGAGCCTATGGGAGGATGAGCAGATGTTTGCTTATGAGCAAAAGAGCAAATAGTCTTTTATGCTGAGTTGTATGATGCCCTCCATTCTCCACATACATGAAGCATTAATATTAATGCATGCCTCCCATGTGTCCCTGACACCCCTCCCTGGCAGTTCCAGCAATAGGATTCCATCTTCTGTAGAAAGTCTCCTGCTGATAAACAATTTGTCATTTCATTCTTTGAGAACTCTGTTGTGTTTAAGTGTAAAAACACACAGAATATTTGACCTCAGCTGCTGGTGAAAATGTACACTTTATACCTCTGCTTTGATGTCTAAATGAGCAGCCTGTGCTGGTGTTGCTGCTCTTGAAAATATCCATCTGGTGTGTCATTTACTATGTAAAAATGTGTTTCTTGGCAGTCAAAATCCCTGTTCACTGTTGGAAATGAGCTATGCTCTGAAAAAGGTTGTTTCTGGGATGGAAAACATCAGATTGTCACTCTTCTTTCAAGAGTGATCCCTTACTGTGATAGGAAAGGTCTTCACTCTTTAGATCATGAAATTTTGACAGTGATCTTGAGTACGTTTATTTTTTATCTTTGGGTCTACTTTGTTTCTGACGGTGAAATGAGATTTGATTAATGTGATGAGCCTGTGTAAACAATATGTGCAACATTCAGTAATAATTCATTAAAAGATAGTATTGTTTTTTTTAAATCTCAACAGCAGTAATTATACCTAATGCGAAATTAAGAAAATAAGAATGAACTTCCTTCTTGAGAACATAAATCATTCTCTTTAATGAATGCACGCACTCAGAAATGGGCTTACTACTAATGTACATCATCAAAGTAATGCCAGCATTTGTTCTAATATATTTGAAGTTTCTAGGGGATCTCTTTTTGTTTTGTTTGACTTTTTACTTGTTTTATTTAAAGAATTTATTCATGCAATTTTTACCTATGAAACAGCAACTCCACGAGCTTTTGTATCACTTTACTGTTGCTTATACAAGGCTTCAAGGTTCACAAATCACACTGGATACAGACGAAAACACAACCGTCATGCTGTATGCTGATTAAGTGAGAGGCAATTTTCTGCCTTGCAGCACAACTCTGGTTTCAGGCAAACAGTTGCACCAGCTGTAACTGCAGCGTAAATCACTCTCATAATGAGAGAACAACTTAAATTATGGACCGTCATGCACAAAGACAGAAAAGAAGGTGTGAAGGGAAAACACCCATTAATGAAGGGCTATGCAATGGACTTTACCAACAATGTCCACTAAAGAGGAGTTTGCAATTATATGACTAATGACAGCAAGGGTACCAGTCCCATCAGTCCACGAAGGTTATGGATAATAAAACTTTACTGAGGAGCTGTTTTAATAAACCAGTCCACACACTGAATCGTATGTGAGTGCATTTAAAGCAGTTAAGTGTCTTCACCCAATTTTATAAATATTTCATTATGCAAATAAATGCTCTGTTTGCCCCGGTGCGCTGATGATTTGCATATCTAACTGCAATCAATAGCAGGTTTCAGGAAACGGACCTACGGGCCAATTTGTTGCCATTTCTGCAGTTACACTCAAATGAAAAGCCATACTGACAAGAACCCATCGAAGTGAATCATCTTCTTTTCTTTTGTGAGCGTCACTCTGCCCTGCCAGTATTTCACCAGTTAGGTTACTGATCCCACATTTAGCTGAGTAGCAGTTTACGAGCTGTGGCAGTGCACAGCAGTGCGCATCTGTGTGTGCATTTGGACTGCAGGGTTAATTTACTTGCCAATTGCATATAATGCCTCTTAGAAATAGCAGCACATACAATGAATTATTCAACCCTGGTGTTGAGTAAAGACTACCTTGGTATTAAGGCTGTAATCCACAGGGCTTTCCTCCACACATGTAGCAATTCACTGACAAAAAAAAGATGGATGGATGATCAAAGAGTCTCTTTTTATGCTCTAATATCTGTAGAAGCCATTGAACATAATGTACATTCACACTAAATTGTGCCTTCCACGTCCATCTTCGTTAGTGGAGCACTGAGCTGACAGATGGTTCGGTATAATGTGATGACGAGAGTACGTGGCTTAATTGCATATGTGCATGAGAGCATATTGTGTCAAAGAGAAAGTCTTTGAGTAAATTGTCAATTTTGAGTTCTGCACTATCTCCTCTTTTTGCATTGGAAATCTTTCCTTCTTTTCTTTTCTTTTTTTTTTTTTTTTTTACTCCAGCTTGGCTGAACTCCTCCACCTTCTGAAAGCACAGTTATGAGGGGTCGGTCTTCCAAAGAGTGTCAGGCCATTGCATAATTAGCGCTGCCAGTGCATATGGCTGTTTTGTGCTCAGGCACGTGCTATGGGATTTGTCAGGGCCTCACTCTGCATGAGAGAGTCAGCATATGGACAACACTAGTGGAATTACGATAGACTGTTGTGGTATGATGAAAAAAAAGAAACTTGTCAGGTGAAGGGGTGAGTCAAGGATTTACAGCTGGTGGTTTTATTATGCATACACAAACTAAAAACCCTCAGGAACTGTCATGTAAAGTGTTTTATGTCTAATGCCTGCGCTTCGTGATGCAGAATGGGTTTTTAGCATATGAACCATTTAAATCGGATGGCTTTTTATTTTTTTTGTGTACCCTTTGAAGCAGAGGAGCTGAATATTACAAATACATGCAGCGTCAGTCTTTGCCTCATGAGTGTTATGCCTATTCAGTACTTCAGTAAAAAGGTACCTTCATTGACTGTAAATCCAACAAATAGAGGAAAATTATCTATCAGGTAATCTCTGACTCATTCCATTTGAATCTCCGCTATCATTAAAGAAAAAAGAGAAATGTTCAACCTGAGAGTCATGTAATATCTGGCTCCATGCTTTTTAGAAGGCATTAGGTAGCTTGACATATGGCTGCAATCCCCGCATGGCTAAATATAAAAACTGATTTTTTTCTGTTGTTAATGCCATTTTTTATATCTATATTACAAATATTTTATATAAAAACCCTTTTCAAAATAGTAAAGCTTGCATAATATGCATACATACATTGCTTGATGTTAGTTTACACTGAGTGGAAAAAAAGGTTTAATATGTCCTCAGCGCATCTGCACAACAGCACAGTTGAAGGGTTTTTTTGTCGTCGTTTTTTTTTTTTTGAGAGGTTTTGTGAGCGCGCTGTGTGACAAAATCCACATGGAAATCCCCCCAAAACTGCTGGTGCCAATTTTTTCCCCATGATTTGTGAAAAACAACGCAAATTGGAGGAGGCTTTCTTGATAAGAGCGTTTCAGCTTACACACGGGGTCTTATGTAAGAGAGCTGGATCCACTACTTACAATAAATGCCAGAAAATAGAGGAAAAGGATTTTAGAAATCAGATTGGAAATTATGAATAATGAAAAAAAAACACAAATGGAGAAAGTAAAAAAATGTTGAATTATTACACACATTGTAAAAATGAGCACATCCTGTAGTAGGGCTGAGTGGGCACCTAGCTGTTGAAGTATGTATTTACTAGTTACTGATAGCTTGACTTTTTAAACTGCAACCTCTGGTCACAGTCACTTAGTCCGCCTGTGCTGACATGACATTTTCACTATCTCCTCTCTCTTCTCTTAGTGCTCTATCTCTCTCTCTCCTCTCGTACATGAGTATTTATGTGAATGGGCCTGCCTAGTCTTGGAGTTCCTTTACGGCGTCCCACCCTCTGGCCAAACTTGGACATGGATTATTCTTTTTACCAGTACGGAACTGCTCACTAAAGCCTCTTGTTTAAGGCTGAGGCATTCCTCAGCTGACACCATAACACTATGCACTAACTCTGATACTTGAATTGCTCAAGTTGCTTTCTAAATCCACCGCCTCTTTTTCCACGGAAAAACAGTGCAGAGACCTTTGATGTATGAAGATACTGGAGTCTGCAGAGACACAGGTAAGCAGAAAACTGTGCGAACTTATCTGTAATCTGACCTACGTAAATTGACTGCAACTGCCTCATTCCAGTTTGCATCTTTTGTCAATAAACCTGTTGAATTCATACCTGGCGAGTCTTGTTCTTGACTCCATTGTAGCCTATGGATGTGAGTAAAATAGTTTCTACAGCTACAGTGTAACGTGATTCTCCCCTCTGAAAGATAACACAATAAGGGAGAAAAAAGGTGACCTAATTTAGATGTTGATAAAGAGTATTTTATTTGTGAAAAACAGTGGAACATCAGATAATGTAGCATAAATGTAGTTATTCCTAAGCAAAATTCCTTTTGAAAGTGAAAGCAGAAATTTCCAAGTGACCCATGAAAAAATGGAAAACTATTGCTGTTGAAAGTTAACATACTCTTTTTTATGTGTAAAGATCAAACAGAAATGCCTTTAGTTTCAATGTGGAGTACCAAACTTGAGCAAAACTATATCTACATGGCTGGAGAAGAATAGTGATAGGTTGCTGTGTAGGTAGGCTCCGCTAGCAAGGGCATAATCTTGAATTTAATTTGGATGTGATTAAAGAGATGGAAAGAGATAATGAAACTGAGCATGAAGAGAGAGAGATCTATTGGCAAGATCAGAGCACATCTGTGAAATCCGGCAGTTGAGAGGCTTCGCTGAAGTTAAAATGTCGTATTGATCAGGGCAATCACAGAAGAAACGTCAGAAGTTTCAAGGACTTGGTGCTGAGGAAAGTTCGAGCTGATCCAACTCGAGCCACAAGCACAGATTCGCAGAGGTCACACAGGAGGATTAAAATGCCTCTTACATCTCCGCAGTACTCAGTGATGGAGCACTGCACTGAGATAATATCAAAGATTAAAGCGGGTCTTCGGAGCTCACAAGGCAGGTGAGATAAGCAGCTGGTGATACAATGTATTTAATGATTAATGGGTATCTAATGGTACATCCTTTCTAATGCTAAAGTGGGGAATTAAATAGAGCCCCCCTCTGTATATGACCGTTTTACATGGAGTCATCCAAGTCTACATAGAGTCATCTAATGACGCCCTCATGAGCCTAACTTAGCATGGGATAACGATCTAAAAGTAGCTTAACATGTACATTAACTAATATACGGTTAGTAGTGCTTAGGGCCCAGTTTACTTAAGTACTTAAGGGTTACTTGCAGGCACCACAGATGTGTAATTTTATGGTCTTGCTTGGGGGGGGCTGAGTTCAGCAGCATCTGCAGAAAGTAAAATTATGCACACACATTGTGAATCGAACCAGCGTTCAAGATCACAGGGATCCAACGACACTTCTACTTGTACTCTTCCATACTTTAATCGATGTTTCACAAAAATCTGACCTGCATGTGACTGAATCAGTAATGCTGAATATATTTGTGTGTGTTTAAATTTGAATCAGGGGTCTCCTTATATTGGCACAGGAGGGACATCCATAAAGCTGTCCCTACCTGCCTGTGTAGATAAACAGCACACCGGGTGCTCTTTTCAATCTTTAGTCCCAAACACTCATCAATCCCATGTAGGGTCTGTGTAAAAGAGTATTTACGTTGGATATTTTTTATTTTCATTATCATTCTTCTAAAAAGCACATTGTCGCTGTGCAGTGCTTTTGTATACTGACATGAAATGCAGTTTCAGACTCTTGTTTTTTGACAGTCTTGTAAAAAGTTCTAATTAAACAGATATGTGGCATGAGAAGTGCAACACAAATGAAAAATTTGGGTCTCAAACTCAAAGTGAGAACCCTGAGCATGTTTGCACCACCTCAATATAAACTCCTTTGGCTGTCAACCTTTTAGGTTAAATGCCATTCCATTTGTGGATCATTTCATTTTCAGTTCTTACGAAAAAGTTTTAAACTACCACTTTTACACATGTGGGCATCTTCTTCATGGTTCCTGGTGTCACTTGAATGAACACTATATTTACTAGCTTGTAAATTCTGTTTTTGTTCAGCCTTCATAAGTTTTGCCATATAATTGGAATGCCTCTCTCTGAGCAGAACAGTTGGTATATAAACACAAGATGCTGTATTTGTGAGCTGCATCATTGCTTTTCTTCCCTTATTGTGTTTATTTTTCAGCAGGGTACTCACATTAAAGCATCCAATCAAAGGTTCATTTTAGTAAGCGGGGACCAAATGTCAAAGTTTTCCCAACTGAACCTTCCATACTTTGCCACATTACAAAATATTTCTATAAGATGAGTGTAAAGATGAAGTCTTGAGCCAGCTATTAAAATAAGCAAATTGAAAAGATATTTTAACTACCCCCAAGAGTATAGCCAATTGCTCTATAATTCTCTGAAAAACACTTTTAAAAGGTTTGTTATTACCTAAAGAGCAATTACAATTTCAAAGCTGCCAAAAAGGCAACAACTATTAAACCACATTTAAAAAAAATACCCTTGCAAAACCTTTATCTTTATTAGTTTTTCTATTCACACCAAATGGCAAATTAAGAAGAACTGTGAGAACAATTACAACAGCTATGTTTTCTAATCCTCCAGACCTCCACTAAGCCTAAATCAAAGTCAAATGCAGCCTCTCATATGCTGAAACCATGCTGACTGTATCCAACAAAAACAAGCTGAACAGCAGGAGGCACGCTCTGGCTCACATCCCCGGTCTTGTTGCTCTTGACATCCCACCTCTCATTAAAAAGTGTGAGATGCTTAGCATACTATTTCTCAAGACAGTGATCACCCCCTTGACCGACATTTCAGTTTCTCCCACATTTTGTGTGGCCCCAGTCGACTAGTTTAACTGTCCGTGTCATAGCAGCTATCGATAAAAGAACCAGCTGGGGGTGTGTATGCACATGTTTCTACCCAGCCACAACAGAAAGACCACAGGGCAACCAAAGTATTGGGAGACAAAGTGTTGGGAGAAAGAATAAGGAATAAGTGTCAGGCAGAAAGAGCTTGCATTAGTGCCAGAACAGACAGCTTGAGGTCCATTCAGGAGAGTCCAAAGCTCACTGAGAAGCACTAGGAGAGAACCCTGCACTCTGAGCACAAGTTACTTCTGCCATTTCTTAAATTAACACTAAGAAAATATGAATAAGTAATTCAGGTTAGGGTGGTACGAAGTACAAGAGGAAAAAAAAACAACCTTTAAACCTAAAGCGCTTGAATGAATAATAGCAAATAAATAAACCAGTTTATATTTACTCAGCGTTTTGACCTGTTTAGAGGAAATGACGTGCATTAAATGCAACATCGTACCAGGTCAGTATGGACATCATGCAATCCCTGTTAAACTGACCTCACTAGCAGGTGGCTTTCAAACTGTAATAGATATTTCGAGACAACAAAGTGGCTTCTTAAAAAGAGCTCTTGCCATTTTCCTCTTCTAGGCATTTGCAGCTGCTGTTCCTTTTTCTTCCCGAGGTTCTCCTCTGCTGAGGACAACCATTAGCAATGAAGCCTATGCTGCCAGTCTCTGGTGACACCACTCAGCCCAATTTATTATTTAATGGACTTACATCTTTTCAGCCTCCTTCAGCCGTATGGTGCTCGTGAATAGAGATCCAGCCACTGTAAAATGAATGCCTGAAATTCTGTCACTGAGAAGAGCTCTAACCAGTCATGTTCTAGATAATATGGACATTGGATTTTGTTAGTTGTTAGTAATTCAGACTTTTATCTCTTTTTGTTTTTCGGTAATGCTTATGGCAAATTTCCCAACCATTAACACACATCTGGCTTTCCTCTAATTTGGAGCCAACTGGACATGAGTGAATTCATCCCATGGTGCTAGTCAATAGGTTTTTCTACCAAAAATTGATCCTGGTTCGTAATAGTAGAGTGCATTTAAAATTTTCAAAAAATGACTGATTTACCATTGTTGTGGGCCAAATAAACAAGAGACGTGTTTGAGCTGTAGCCTCTGCCTCCATCCAGTGACAGCATGTTTCACCCAACTGCTGCACTGCTTGGCATTAAAATGCTTGTTTTAATGAGCGGCGCTCCCTCTTTTCCATCAAATTGAATCCGAATGGAGTTGTTTCAAATGGATGAACGTGAAGTGAACACTGCTCTTTCTTGCAGCGCCTGAACATTCTGGTCATGAGTTAACATGTCATGCATAATTGCGCCCGGTCGCAGCCCCTTAAGCACATATACTCTGGAAGAAGCAGCAGCCTTTAAAATGACTTGTACAGCACTCGCGGGCCCAAATATCACATAAACAACTAATGCAAGAGCATTAGAACAGTTGTTTGGATGTTACTTATGGCTATGGTTGTGCAGAAATCCTCCCACAGCAGATGGCATGACAGAATCCACCAGGTGTGTTATGCCAGTGAGAAAATGTCGTCACAGTGACCCATGTCATCTCGATTTCGATGCAGCGGGTGACTTTGCAAGTAAAAAGTCAGATGAAAAAACACCTGTTATCCCACCTGAACTTTTGTGTAGGCCCTGACACAGAAAAGCACATATTAAACAACTCAAAAATTGCCACAAAGTATGATTTTGTCTAAGGTGTTGTCACACAGCTCCCGGCCTGTTTTCTTAGTCTCTTTAAGGTGTGCGACATGTCGCTGCTTGATGTTTTGAAGTTTCTTTTTTTTATTCCCTTTGTTTTGTGGTGTTTTTTTTTTTACTGCTTTTTTTACTGCTTTTTTTTTACTGCTCTACCTTGAGTGCGATGATAATTGTGAGACTCTTTGTCAGCTGCTGTGAAAATGATAAAAAAGTAGGCTAGTCAGCTGAAACATGATTCTTTCATCACATGTTGGTTTGCATTTCTTATAGAGAAAGAGAGGAATATGTAGTTGTGTGTATCTGCTCACTTGACTGTTGGGGCTTGTGCTTCATACCAATGCATTACCTCATTTGTGCCATGCAAAAATAACTATTAAAGGGGGTCATAAAAAAGGCAGAAATAAACATGAACCAGGCCATCTCAGTACCTTCTGCATTGTTCGGCCCTATATGAGAGTTAAGTGTAATACAAATTCAACAACATTGTTTAGACTGGCACGCATGGTAAGGAGGAAGATATAAATGGAAACGGGACCAGCATCTGAGTGCGGAGTGCTATCGCTTTAACGGATTGATGATGTTGTATACTTACGTAGACGTGTTGACTTGCCCTAGATCTCAATGCAACTAAGCAACTGTGGGATGTGCTGGAGAAACAAATTGGATCCATCAAGGCTCCCACTCACAGTTCCTGTTGCCTGATGGTAAAGGACACTTAGGGAAAGATGGGAACATGTTTATTGACAGGTTAGGGATTTTTGGCAGCATTAAGGGACCTATAAATGATCCAGATGCCTCAGTGTTGCGGCATGTGCATGTGTTTGGAGCTATACACTGACTACAGCTGCCAGTAACATTATGATTCCCACTTAGGGGGAAATTAAGCGCTGTGGGGGGTGGGTAATTTGTAACATTGCTCACATTTTGAATTTCCCTGTGAGACACGAACATGTTTATATTGTGAAAATAAATTTGTTGTTGTAGAATCATAGATACTATCTATACGATGAGTGTAGCAAGAGTACCATGCGTGTGATAAAGCATGCTGTCGGACATTATAAAGAACAATAATGCAGCTACATTTATTTTTGAAGAATAGTCCAGGAAAAGCGTTGACAAAACGATGTTCCTTGTGTCCTTTTTTCCTGCTCGTTTGGCCCCTGTTGCTGTGGCACAATAAGCAACCGCTTAGTGAGGTTTTGCCTAAGGCTGACTGTGACTGAGGACACCACAAACATGTCACCGGTTTGACTAATACACGGGAACAAGGTAGGAAAAATGAAAGGTTTACATTTTTCTTTAAATTCTCTCTTTCAGAATTGCAGGATTCAGCAGCTATGATGAATTCTTAATTTCTGCAGCCCAGAGGCTGTAATGTTTCCTTCTGAGAACAATTCCAAATGCAATTAGTGATAAATTCATCATGTCACGTTACATGCACATTTCTTTTTTGCATCTATCTTATCAGGCATCACTATTCTAATAGTCAGTATGAATGGATGGTATCTCCTTTTTCAGAACACTGTCAGTGACTTTTTATTCGAGTCTCTGATGCACGCCACATTGACAGTGCTACTCTTACTCCGGTTTTCTTGCCTGACTGCAACAGCGAGTTCACATGAATGAACACAGCACAAACACAGCGCTCTGGACCATCAGCCCATTTCACTATAAGACGTCTGAGCACAAATTTGCTGTTCTATTAACTGTAATTACACTTCCTTGCTCTCCAACACAGCACGGTCACATCCAGCAAAGCGGAATCCTGGTCAGGGTGGAATTTTTTTGTTGTTGTGATGGATATTTTTTTCAGACGGAACAGCAGAGTCCTAGCTGCGTCTCCACTTCTGTGCTGGGAGCAGGATGTTTGTCAGATGAATTAGTAGACCTCCTCTCCTGAGCGGGACAGGAGGTGGAGTAAAATTCATTCTGGGTTAACGAGAGTTTCTTTAACTCACAAATGATGAAATATTGATGGGTCTGCCTGCACCTCCCACAGGATTGTTGAGACACAGTTAACCATGCCTGCGGATGTGTCGCAAAAAAACTAACATTAGTAAATATGTAGATTTTGATAGTGTTTGCGTGCATAAAAAAGCAAAAAACAGTAAAGTTCCTTGTTTAATTGGCATAATATTTATGACCTGTGATAGCTATGCATGGGAGCCTTTCTTAAGCTTAAAAGGTTCTTTTTGGGTGGCTTCATGCTGTGTTTGACAATTACAGAGGAGAGACAGTAAAAGAGGAGAAATGTATGTAAATGGTTCAGTTGGTTGGAAATCCAGCTGGGTACTTGCTGCTCAAAGAAAATACGCCCATGTGGTCTAGTCCCTTACCACTGAGCTATGGAAAAGTAACAATGACATTTTACAACAAAAATAAACCCTGTTATGAGCACTGTGAGACCACTCACTGTTGAGTATTTAGAGACAGGAAAAAAGTGTGGGTATGGCACCACCACAATCACTAACTCATGAGTTTTTTAGAACATGAAAACCTGTTGAAATTCAATTAAAAAATGATAAAAAAGCTAAAAAAAACTATTAATATCAAGATTTGCAGTGACTAAGAAAATAAAGACACCCTTCATCTTTTGCAAAGCTGTTAATCCAGCTTCATCCGACTCTCCAGCCAGATGAAATCTACTGAATATCTTGTACAGAAAATAACATACGAGGGACTATAGTGCACATCACTAGATTACAAAAGATGCGGGTTTCTGGAGATGCTGTCATCTGTTGCTAAGCATTAGTGTGAATGTGGAGATGAGCTGAGGTCAGGACAGTTCACAGTCAGCCTGCACCATGTGTATGTTTTGCCTCGGGCGAGCCAAATCTTTCGTATCCCCCATCTCCGACATTTATAATGCACAACACAGGAACTATCCCGTTTGCCTTCTCTTTCCTCCACATTAGAAGTCCACTCTGCTCGGCCTTCCAGCACCAGGTTGCAGATTCACGACGGTCAGTCTCTAGACTCAGATTTCCCATCGCTGTCCAAAAAGAAAAGTGACTGTCCAACTCAGGCATTTGAAAGGGCTAATCCTTTGATATTCAGGATAGTCATTAAATATATCACCTCTGTTCTAAGTGTCCATGTAAGGGGCAACTAATGCATGTTTTTCTGTGGCTTACTGACATCTTTACTCAGTGTAGCAGGAAAACATTGAGCCTGGTTAGTCCTGGGAGATTGACCTTTGAAGTGCACACTGAACTGTAAAGCAAAGCAGATGATTAAATCAGAAAGCTGTCTCAGCTCATCATTCGAACAGTGAACACGGAGAAAATGAAAGTCTACGCTAATGCTGTACTGTACAATAAGAGAAGTGCTTATTGACATTATCGATTTTAAAAGGAGCAAATATAGTATTTTAGGCAAAAACCTAGCTCATTATGTAAAATATTGCCTTTGTCTCTCAACATCACTGCTCACAAGAAAACTTCCAGCTGACTGACCGCAGCCTTTGAAGGACTTTAATTTCTCTGGGCATTTTGTCTTTGATCAGAGAAATATTGGCATTTTAGATACCCGGAATTTTTGTACTCTGTGTGACACAGCAACCGATTCTTAGCAGGAATGCAAATGTGCACTGATCATGAATTGTCAAGCAAATAAAAAGGAACAGAAGGACATGCAGACCTCTAAGAAGAAATTGTGACTTCGTGAAATCTACTCACAAAAAATCTCAAATCCACACCTTACTATGACCACTGCATTTTTAGTCTTGCATGCATGGTCAGGTAATGTAAAGTAAAGTAAAACCTTTGAAACATGTTGAAATGGACGCACTGTTAGAACACATCCGTTATCTAATTTTCATCCTGAACCTATTCAGGAGTGGAAAATAAATAAAGAAAAAAAGTTGAAGAACTTTCAAAAGGTGAAAATGAGGAGAAATGAATTTATGTATGACCTAACATAATTCACATTTTACCTCAAGAACCTTGAATGTCTTCCTCCAGACTTTGGGAGACTAGACTATGTATGAGTCGGAATCACTGGGTTCAGATTCAGTATGAAATTCAAAGTATATTAAATAAATGCAAAAACTGATTTAATTCCTTTTTCACACAATTCTTAAATATAAATCCATGACTTCTCTTTTAAAGAGATTGAATATGTCTATCATTCATGAGATAGGCTGTTCCACTGTATTCAAATTTAATTCAGTCTAAGAATTAGAGAATTAGTTGAAATCAAACAAAACCCATTTAAATGTTTACTTTGAACACAAACGTGAATCATGCTTCCATTAATACCGCAATATTCAAAGGCTCAGTACACACACGCAGACACACACACACGCATGTTATCATTCAAGTTGCTCTTCAATAGTCTCAAAAATCTTTGAGTCTATCTCTGAGTAGTTGGATGTTTTAAGCTGATGATTTATCCCAAAGTTTTTTAAAAACTCTTCAGGATATGCACCTTTACTAAAGAGCTTTTCCTTCATTTTTAGATTATACAAAAACCCACTTTGCTAGTTTTTTGCTTAAGCTTCCTGACAAACTGACGCACAGCACTGAAAACATTCTGAGACTCCCGTGCACACTTTGCCTCTGCACCAACATCAACAATGACCAGATTTTAGTCATATCTCCACAGGGTCACGTCCAGGACTGGATTTGCCTCGCTGTCTCTGTATGTCTTCGTGAAACAAACAGTCCAATTGTCTCTCTTGTTTGTTTGCGTACAGCTGTGTACACCCCTGAAACACCTCTCTCCCTCCCTCCCTTATCTTATTGCCATTTTCTCATCCCAGGTTGCCCTTGATTTCTCACATCTTCTCCATTTCACCTCCCTCCTCCTTTCATTCTCCTTCTACTCCTTCTCTTGCAGAAAATCCCTTGCTTCTTCCACCTCTTCACCCACCGCTGCCTGAGGGGGTTTGAGAAACTCTTACATAATGCACTTCAAATGATCACTATGCATGTATTATGAATACAGCTAGATGCAGGAGGTGCTGCAGGAATTTGCTAAGAAATAAAGGAATGAAATTCCCAATCAATTGATGTGCAGATTGAATGGGCTGATCTACCACGTTCATGGTTGCTGAGATAAAAGGAAATTGTTCTGTCAGTTGGTGTGTGTGAATATGTGCAAACTACTTGTGCCTCTGAATCATCTCCCATCTCAGCAGTAAGTACTGATAACAAGCGGGTGATTCTGATGACACATGACAGTAGGTCTTACTTTGTCTTGCCGGCACCTCCGTAGCACAACATCAGTCTCCTACTTTTCATAGCATCCATGCTCATCTCCTATCTAAAAGTTGGGCTGTCATTCAGTTTTTTATAGCCTGTGTTCTTATCGTTTTTTTGCACCTCTCTCTTTCTGTGCTCCATCTACTGGATCCGGTCTGAGCTCATCCTGTTTCCTTTATCCAGCTGTCTGTGTTCAAGGGAATTACAGAAGTCACGCCTCACCAAAAAGATTCAGGACTGTGCCTGGGCATAACTCAGGCAGAACTAGACTCCCAGAGCACTTAATGTTCCTGAAAACACCCCCCGCAGTCATGTCCAACCTTCACTTCTGCCTAAATACTCGTTAAGACAAAAAAACACTAATGCCAGATGATGAAAGAATTATATGGCAAAGCCTAACACACCCAGAAAATCCCCCAAAGCTCCACAGAAACTCGTCTTCAATGTATTATAGATCAGTAGTAACTCTGCTCTCCTATGGTTTCTACATGAAATGACACGATGAAACTAGACTGAGTGGCTAATATTTGTCACAATGAAATGTATAATGGGATGTCAAATGCAATTTTCATGCATGATTCCAAATTATTCAATATCAAGTAAATGGATTAATTCAAATCAAACTAGCAACAGAGCCCCTGCGTCTAATCTCTTACCCTTTTCTGTTTGAGCCACAGCTTAACACCCCCCTATTTCTATTTCATCTGCACTATGAAGTCTCCCTCTCTGGCTGCTTTTCTCTACCTTCTCTGTTATGCACATAAAAAAGGTTCCAATAGGTCTGTTGGGTGGATGGTATGAGTCTGCCTTCAGCCGTCTGGTTTGGAAATCGTCACTGTACACCAAAAAACTGAGAAAGCTCTTCAGGATTAAAAATAATCTGATTGATCTGACAGTTTGTCTTGCCTACCTCCTGTTTTGATTCTAATGAATTAAAATAAAACAGTCCAATAGCCCTTTGGCAAAAAGGAAAAAAATATGAATAAATAAAAAAAATAACCTTGGTCTTGAGCATTAATTATAGTACAAACCGGAATGAATGAAGGATCTGAGGCTGCCTACTGGGTCATGGTGCATAACTATATCTTAAAAGTAAAGAACAGAATATTAATATTCATTCCAGGCTGAAAAATAGGTATGAAAAAGTGGACTGAGGTTTGACCATTCTGGAATTAAAAAACAACAATTCTTAGCTTCAGGTAATTTCAAGTTATGTGCTTACAATATACAGTCAGGTGGGAATAATGTGAGTTACAAAAGAACATGGCAGAGTAATCAAACCTGTAATTTCAGTTTGTCTTCTGTAGATAATTAATATAAAGGTCACTTCTTCATCTCTGACCTAAAAATTAATTGTTTCTTCATTAGAAACTATGATCAAGTAAAAGTTAAAAGGAAGGAAACGAATCAGGATAACTTCTCCAGTGGTACAATTACACAAAGGATTGAAACTACAATAAATTATTTATGACATTTATCTAACATTCCACAGGAAGATTTTTTTCTTTCCTCTTTGTTTCAAACAGCAGAAATGTCAGTCTCAATTCTCCTAAAATTACTCTTTGCCATTGCTGTTAACAGACAATTGCTGTGACTGACAGTTAATGCACATCTGGTGACAATTATCAGTAAAGACGGGCCAACAGGGTCACGTTAGGATTCAGAGTTACTGCTTGCAGTACACACTTAAAAAAACCTGCGACAAAAAAGTAAAAAATAAACGTTTTTTTAACGGCCGTCTTTTAACGGCTCAAATCCAAACACGAATCCCTTCTCTGTCCCCATCTTCTGGCAGATCTTCAAGTCATAGGCACGCATTCAACATGTCCAAAACCATGACAGCTCCAACTTCTTCAGTGTCATATAACCTAATATTAGAAAAGTCGTTAACTCTGACCCAAAACCTATCAGGTATCAGGCTAAATGCACTCACAAATCAAAGTGCCTGCTCTTTCAAAAGCTGCTCCCCTCGAGCAGTATTTTGCCACTGCAGAAATACACGCTGGCACGCTTGCTCTCTCTGCTGTATCCATATTTTAAACACTTTGTCGTGGCCCATCAATGTTAAAACAACAGCCTGCCGAACCTAAGTTAGGACAGAGCTCCTGCAGAATTCAAAGAAGTGGGAGATGATACAGACACCCACTGAGTGAAAGCGAGAGGTCCAGACACAGAGAGAGAATTTTCTCTAGACATGGTGAGTGCCAAGTTTAGAATGGCATTCTTGGCAGACCCAACTTGATTAGTTAATCTTGGGGGTCCAAACTCCCAAAAACATAAGGATGAGAGGCTCTCTGGGCCGTTGGAGCTGCAGCATAGCAGCTCAGCTGTGTGGGACCAGGATACACTTCAGGCCATCTGTGCGACACCTCTATGATGCAGCACATGGAGTCAAAAGTCACCAACGGACTTTTGGGACTAAAAAGAAAATCAGACCTGTCAGCTGGACTGACTGTCAAAGTCAGTGAAAGCGATGTCCCATCCAGCCTTCATCTTTCCACTTCATACAAAAAGATCAAACGTACAAATATTTGTGGCTCGATAGAAACAGTTCACCAATGTCAAATCATACGCAGCATATCATACCCTACATTCCAGAAGTTTCATTCTTCATTTCATCCATTTTTTTTGCTTACTAGGTATGTCCGGCTTTATTTAAGATGACAGATTCGGTCCTCCTGAGGATGGAGGGTAGCTGTCTGTCACAAATCTGTGGAGAATTGTTCTGCCCTTCCTCTCAGATTGTTTATACATGCCCAGGCCATTATCTTTGCTATTCTTTCATACAACTATGCTATTGTTGTTACAATGTAATAGGGAGTCATCATGTCATTTCATTTTTAAATGCATGTTTACAGTCCCGTCACTAAATGGAGTGATCTCCAGAGGTCCATCAATCGTCAGATCCCGCTCTCCCTGTATGGTTTTCCAGTTGCTTGAATTCGTAGACCTCATGCGATGCAACCCTCTTTGTTTAAGCCCTCGCTGCAACTGTTCATTTTTTGTGCCAAATCAGAGGCAGCCACTGGTTTGGTTTTTAATGAGAGGTTATGCAAACAGCTAATTCTGCATGACATGATTTGGCAAGTTGCTTTTTGATAAAGGCTCCGGATCGTTCTGGCTTCGGATGAGTCTGGACAGTTACCAGCGGGTTATTTCAGGAGTTGGCCGGAAAGAGAAATCTAACCGCTCTCCCATGACACCGAGGTCCTCACGTCTTAAAACAATTTCACACTGGTTGAATGAAAAACTACAACAGCTCTCAGTTTGTTGCCGAGTTCTCCTCTTTGTCATTTCCTCTTGCCTGAATGCTCATCTGCTCGACTACTGAGGCGATCTCCTCCGATGTTTACCCGTCCACAATTACACACAAAGTGGCAATTCAGGTTTTAGTGTCTCAGCAGCACAGGATCAGAAGGCGGCTGCTTTTAAAGATTTCAGCACCACGGACAGAGGCACTGATGCCGGAAAGCGAGTGACTGCTTCCCTTTTAACCCAGTCTAGAGCCATTTCCGTTCCCACCCTTAGTCTTGACTAAGGAATATTTTAAGCATTATTTTTGTGCAGGCTTGGAGCTTTGGAAAAAAAAAAAAGGTGCGGGTGGGGGTGGAGGGGGTGTGAGGGAATGATGTAAATAAAGTCTCTTTGAAGAGAGTGTCTGTAATGTGTGATCCTGTCTAACTCTCTTTGAAGGCTCCAAAAAACCTAAGCGCCTTCAAAGACGAATCTCGGGGGACAAAAAACCTCTGCCCCGTGCAATTGTACCAGCTCGTTGTCACACGTTCAGACGTGCACATTTCTTCAAGACAGAACAATGGCACAACAATATTTTTAGATTTCGATCAACTTTATTCAAATGAATATACTTTACACTGTAAGCTTTGTGTGTGTGTGTGTGTGTGTGTGTGTGTGTGTACACATATTGAGGTTGAGGTCTTTTTACACAATTCAAGAGACTGATTTCAGAGGACAAACTCCTCCACTGTTTTCTGGATGCATATAAAGCAGCTTGATTGGGCGAGCAACCTGCGTGAGAGTTCTATGAATCACAAATATCCTGACGGCCGCTCAGCATAGTAACGAGCCTGACAATACTATTTACTACAAGCGTGGGTATGCGAGCGTAAGGCAGAGTCTGTCGTCACTCTCCAGCCTGGCATCTGATGAAATACCCCTCTCAGCGGTGGGTTTGCTCCTCGCGCCGCCGCAGCAGGAGCAACAGCGGTGAGTAATCACACGCTGCCCTCTGATCCCGCTGTGACTGTTAACACGCTCCCATCGGTTCAGGTGTTTTATGCACAAACCGTGGAGTGGGTTCTTTCGATCTGTTTTTTTCGAAGCTTCACGGCCGTGGGCTCGGCGTGGATTCGGATCTGCCGAGTGGGCCGTTTGAGTGGAGAGATCAGCTCCAAGGCAGAAGTGCCTCACGAGTGGAAAAAGATGAATCCCAAACCCCGAGTAAATGCATCATTGTGACACTCTCACTAAAGAGACTAAAACAGGCATAAATACAAACTCTGAACAGGAACAAAGCCGCTTGGATCCGAAGAAAAATTCTCATCCACTGCTGGTGGTTTAACTGTAATTAAAAAACAAATGTGTCAGGATTCTCTACGAGCACACTTGCTCTAGAAACTGTGGATGAGGCAATCGCACGGACTCTTTGTCTATAAATGACAGTTTTTTTTGTTGAGCATTTTGATGGGGCTGTCGTCCTGAATCAGCACCAACTCAACAGAATCACAGCCTCATAAAAGTCTGTGGGATTCATCCATCACAGCTGGAGTTTTTATCGCTGGAGCCACTTAACGGAGCCATACGTGCTCACTACAGTATTTCTTCTAAGTTTAAGACACGCTGCCAACATTCAGAGGAATTCTCTTTGTCCGCGCGAAGAGCGGCAGAGACGTACGCGCTGAACGTACCGTTTGATAAAACCTCCAAGTCTCTCTCTAATAAGCTTTAATCTCTGTCTTATTCACTCAGGATGTGTTAAGACCTGATTTCAAATCCTCTGAGGGCAACTATCTAAAGTGTCAGTGGGCATAAAGTTCAAAAAGACAATGATGATAAAAAGGATGTTTGTGGATTCTGCTTGTAGATAAAAGACTTCCTGTTGGTCCTGCTTTTCAAACGCACCCCCTAATTTTATTAATTACACTTTGCACTGAAGTGACAACTATTTTCTTAAGGCGATTCAGTTATAAAGATGTCAAATCATACTTTAATCCTTTTTTAAAGTAAAAAAAAATGGGAGCGGGGAGTAAAATAGATGGCAGAATATGGGAGTCTGGAATCAAGGTTATATTCAAAGGCTCTGATGATCACTATGTCCATCTGACTGAAAGAAACATGCTCACATCAGACATTTTCCCAAGTGAACAAATATGGAGACAGTTTTATTATTGTGTGTTCAGAGTTTCCTCTTCTATTTTCCTTTCTTATCTTTCTATAACGAGGAGAAGACTATTGCTGGTTACGTCCTCCTTACTGAAAACATAGTTGCTGATTTACAAGATATGCAAATAAATGCACACTTCCCGTCCTAAATTGTTGCTTGATAAGCCACAAAATAGCCAGTCAGCACAGTGTGGCTGAACTTACCGGGGAAAATATCTACCTTGACAAGTTTTTTGTCTAACATTTGTTCACATCTTGAGGCCATTCTTAAAAAAAGAAAAACAAAGAAAGGAAAATCGCTGACAGACATGTTCCAGGAAGTTATTTGCCTCATTATTAAAGAAAAAGAGGGTCTTTGCATAATAGTGAAGTGGGGCAAATAATGTTTTAATCCAATGCAATTAAAATACATAAAAATACAATTCCTGATGGGCACTGTTTTTCCCCTGTTAGGAAATTGAATCACAACCAAGAACACAATTTCAACCTGGAGCCAAGCTTCAGGTTGAGTGGCTGCTTCCATGCCTCATCATTTGGAATATTCCTTCCTGCAGCTGAACAAGACCTCCTGCTGGGTTAATATAGCACGCTGGCATCCATTTGTCAACACCATTATACGTTTTCACAGAGATTCACCTTGCTTTCACTCCTCCCTTGTAAATATGTGACTTACACATCACGCAACCTTAAAGACTACCCCAGTGAGGGATGACAAGGGAAGCTGAGAGGACATAAGTGGCCAGAAGTGGGCCCGACACTCAATCTGTTTACTGGAAATGTAGATTTACCTCACTCTGTCCTTCAGCTCCCATGTGAACTGTCCGAATGCCCCTCTCAGCAAAATATGAGTCATTTGGTTGTTTTGGATGAGGCTGTCAACTGCTGCATGCCAAAGCCACGTGAGTGGGCTCCAAGAAGTTAAATGATCTCATACTGTTGTGCACGGAGATGCAGAAGTACGACCTGTCTCCTGAGAAGTGATACGGAGAGTTCACTCCGAACTTGAGAGTTGTAAAAAGAAACGGGGAAAGTTGTGTCACCACGTTCCCTGACAGCAGTCGTGATGTGGGGCAAAGTGCGCGCAGAGGTCTGAGGCCAAGCCGGATCTGACAGATCCCACCAGACACATAATGAGCGCCTCCATCCACATTAATGATGTAGGCGGATACATTCGGTCTATATTTGTGAGATTCGGTCCTGGGAAAGTGAAAATCAGTCTCCTTTAGATTGATATTAAAAGGTGTGATCGTCCCTTATCTGTGGGAGATCTGCGTATTTTGGGGGGGGAAACCAAAAAAAAAGCATGCGTTGGAGGTAATATCTTACCCGAGTTCCTCAGCTTTCGGTTCCTGAACACGGAGATGATGACCAGCAGGTTCCCCAGCACGTCCACCACCGTGGTGAAGATCAGAACACTGGCCAGAATAGCGATGACCCAGGCGGGGCGGGCCGTCCCCTCCGTGGCCAGGGCGCGTTCCAGATGCCCCAGCCGTGGCTCTGTCCGGTTCTTCAGGAGCGCGAATGTGTCCGGCATCACAGCACCGAGCTGGTGTCCAGTCCCAGCCGCGTCTTATGTCCCGCGGGCACCTCCGGCACCGGCGTGTCCAAGATCAAACATGGAGAGCACCTCTCGGAGTTCCGCCGGAGCGCAGGTAAAGTCCGCTATTTAAAGCCGATATGGACTCACGCCGGTGACCACGTGTGACGTCTAAAGTTATACGGACTCTTGGCGTTTTTTTTTTCTTCTTCACATTCCTTCGCACCAAAGTCGTCCAGCCATGTGCCTCCGAAATTTGGACACCGTCACGGTGCCACACCTCCCCGGCCGCCAGGAGCAGACGCTGATTGTCTTCCACGAAATGTTTCTTAAAATGTA
>JABUIW010000024.1:7875650-7908436 GCA_013363375.1 Menidia beryllina
CCTTCCCGTGCACCGGACTACGACGCAACCGGCGCTGAGCGTGCACGGGGAGGCGGCACCGTGGCGAAATATCCACACAGCGAGACGCACTTACGGGCTGCGCGGAAACGCGAGGAGTGCGGACGGGGAGAGACTCCGCTGGCGCCTCCGGCCGGGCTCTCCGTGCGCGCCTCCGCTGGCCCGACCCTGCGCTGTCATCGCCCGCGCCTCTCCGTCTCCAACTATGCGCGCAGACAAAGCTTTCTCTCTAATTGTCTTTTTTTCGCCTACTCCCGGCGTGACCTCCCAGAATTTGGGCTTTGATCTCGGCACAATGCTGGGAAGTGCGCTAAGTGTCCAGCCAGCGGTGGGTGTGCGCAGCCAGTCCATTCAGCACACCGTGACTCCAGCGAAGCGTTTGTCACGGGTGAGCCAGAGGGCATTTTGCAACTAAAATAAACCAGACGCTTCCCTGCTGGGTATCTCTGAAGTTTCACAAATGTACGCGAATTTTTTTTTTTCAAACTTAAATCTGCACATAAGAATTAACCTTGCAACGAATAGTGATAACTAAAGGAGATTAAAATGAAGCAGCCGGAGCTAGATTATAGAAGCGTGGGATGTATAATTCACTATTGATTGGACAAATCCTCATGCAGTGCGTGAATCCCTCCACTAGGGAGCCATTTCTTGCCTCTTGGGTGTCAGTGCACAGTCACAGCAAGAGGAGATGGCAGTTTAATCCCATTCATGCTTAAAATGGGTAACTGGTGGCAACAGTGCAGTCAACCTCTCCATCAGATCCAGTGGATTCATAAACCATCAATACTGTCAGTGCCAGTGGTGACACATTGAGGTCAGCGCCATTCCCCCGTTTAACCCTGTGCTGCCGGTCTGCAGCGGTCTGCAATGGATGCCCTCAAGCATGGCGGCCAAACAGATTAGAGCTGCCTCAAAGCAGAGCCATGTCATTACCAGGAGACAGGCAGCTCTGTATTAGGTCAGCCAGATAGGCATGCTCACGCATGCTTCTTATGTGGAAACTCACCAGACAGTGGAGACAGGGGCTCATGACAGTGCAACACAAGAAAAAAATCAATGGTTGCTAGTGCAAAACTGATGCCCGCAAACCAGAGAGCGTGGCTGTGCATCAGCAGCTGCTGGGATTACTATGTTTTCCCGGACTTTCGATAAACTTTAAAAACTGCTAGACGTAGCAGCGAAGTCCAACTCGGTGGGTGAAATGAATTGGAATAAATGATATTCTGTGAAAATGAACCGGGTGTGAACGTGGCACACAGGTGCTCCATATGGCCGTGTTTTAGGCGATGTCTACCAGGCTGGGTGGTGTTATTGATATTGATAACACGGCCATTCTTCGTTAGCTCCAGTCATTGTTCCGTGGAGAGTTTTCACGAAGTCACCAGATGGTGCCACTAAAACTAATGTCTGGAGAACAGATTGTAACGAAAACAAGGAAAAACCTGCGAGCCAATCCTCCTATTTACTTTTTTGGGAGATGGTGTAACATGAATCACATTGGTATCGTCGCTACACCAACACAACGAATGCCCCCGCAAGAAAAAAGTTTTGGGGGGCAGAAAGGTTTATTCAGAACTGGAACATGGCTACAAATGAAAGATGTTGAATTATTAATTTTTTTTTCTGCGTGTTTGTAAAATTCTGATAATACTGTGGACCAATCTTTCCTGCCAATATTGGTGCCACCTGTATATGAACCCCAATTTCACAAGGTGCAAAACAATCTCACAAAGAAGACAAGCTGAAGAAGGACTTTGTGGCTATCAGAAGTTCTGCAGTTCCTCACTAAAACTGACAAAAATGACAAAAAGGAAGTTCAGCTCCTGGCTACGAGTTATAGGATAATTGTGAGTGGAAATCTTTCCAAGAGGATATTCGAGAAGCAGGAGAGAAGTAGAAGAAGGGAAATGTTTTCTTTGATGTACAGTACATAACAATTTGTTCATTTTTTCTTCATTCTGCTTGTCCAGCTTTTAAAAGATTTTTCAACTCTTTGAAGAGTCAAATATTCAAGATGAAGTCAATTTACATTTTCCAATTAATAAATCGGTTATACAAATATTGGATGTCTGCCAGCATGCCAATGCACCTAATGATATTCTCTAGAGAGCTGCAGGCAAGTAATATGAGAGGTTTATGCCATTATTGTTCTCTACGCCATTATATCCCATTGATCATATTAAATCAGTATTATTGACTAAAGGAATCTGTGCCACTTGAGCACATTGCTGCTAGCCTTCCAGCCCCCGAATGAGGCCCTTTTTGTTCAGACGGGAACACCGCAATCCTCGCACCAAACACAGCCAAGGACCACTGCACTCAACCTTGGCAAGTAAGTCCTTTTTCCTTTTGCTTTTCCAAGCTCTCCATCTCTGCACCTTCCTGGTCAATATCAACAGCTCCTTTTCCATCTCCAGTAAGGTCACATATCGGAAGGCATTAGCTATACCGCCAAATGAACAAATAAACAAACCGCACAGGGTTGAATGAGAGCAGATAAAGGGCACTGAGAACATTGCATTTGGTCATTTGCTAACACTGGGCATACTAAAGCACCCCAACGAACAGCAGCTGTGTGAAAAGTTTCAGATCCACCAAAAATGACTAAATATAAGAAAAAAACAAAACTGATCCACAATACTTGCATGTCCGTTTAAGTAACCCTGTTTTAATGTTTATGTCCATGTGATTATTAACCAGATAAGGTGTCTTTGGCATTCTGAAACAGTCTTCTCATATTTAAGTAAAAGATTACCGACAAATATGGAGAAAGGATGCAGTACAATTATTGTTGTTGTCTACAAAAATGGTTTAGATTGATTCTCCACTGTCCCCTTTTTGACATTGCAAACTATGTTGTTGTTATTTTTTAAACATCATTAATCACTGCAGGGTACCTGCAGAAAACATGTCTTGTTAGAATGTATAAATTATTTAGGCTTTGTGACTAGATTTGCATTGAACTGATTTTTGACTCAGCCCATAAAATCTAGTGCAACATTTCTACCGTCAGCAATATTATATGGACTTTGGTGGAAAAGGGTGCTAAGCCAAAGAACATAGAGATTTCGCTTTAATCTGGATTTTAAATTCACGTCATTAGATTGCATTTGCAAACCACTGCATAGAACAGGCAAAATACAAGATTCCTGCCTAATGGTAAATCCCTGGATTCGTAATTATGTTTACAATATTGTGGAAAATAATATTCACATGTAAATAACTTCATGTATTGAGGATAAAGTTGTAGCTCCCTTGTACCTGTTTACAGTAAGTGTTAGAAATATATTGTGTTGTGGTTGTTCTTACACTTAACTCATACTATAAGCTCTAAATGTTACTTTGGGAGGCTATTCAGCCTCTTAGTATTTCAGGGCCTCATAAAAGTTAGCTCAACTTAAGCATATCTACAGTACATTCTGTCAGTGAGCATAAAAGTACTTGATGATCAAAGCACAACATGGAGCAGACTTCATTCTTAACAAAGTCAGATATCAGCAATCTCGGGGGTGACAGTGTACCAATTTCTTAGAACCAAAGGAGATAAAACGCTGTTCTCTCTGGCCCATGATGCAGTCAGATTCCTCTGCAGTATGTTGATCCATCATCCTGCCTCACCTCAGTTTAAGGCAGCCTTTGTTTACAACATCGCAGCAAACTGGGTAGCGTTGCGAATAAAGTTCAACACATTTAACTCTGAAGGTCGCTGTCAAATCAGAAAATCGGAACTCAATGCTGAAATTACAGCGGATGAAATGAAGATATACCAAAAAAGTCTGGTTGGACTTTTTTCTATTCTCCTCATGTGGTTTGCATTAACTAGACATATGAGGAAAAATCTAACTAGAATTTCAAGGCAATTAGTGGATTTTAATGTTGTGTAAATGTGACGTAATCCATGGCTTTTATGAGCTCTCATCATGTAAGAAAATCCAATAAATGACATGAAGTCCATGGTTAACTTCCCTGTCTCTCACATAGCAGTTTCGCAGGCATATACCAGAGGATTGCCTTTGTAATAATCTCCAAACAGCAAGGGGAGGGGCTTGATGGGATTGGGCTCGAACAGTTTCCTGTAGACATAGTTAAGGGCATCCTCCTGATGCAAATTTATACCCTCATGCGTGTACATGGACAGCTTGTCTTTGACATTTGATTTTCCAATCCTCTCCTTTGCCTTATTTATCAGTGGAGGCACACCGCGTCTCGCCACACGTGTAAATCTAAATATGTGTTGAATAATGTATTTTTGGGAAGTGCTGCAGACTGCCCGCATTTAAACAATTATGATTATGTGTTCTGCTTTTTTTTTTTTGTTTATGAGAGTGTGCACATGCCTTTCTGTCATCAGAGACAGATGTTAGGAGCATAGATTAGGTCTGGCTACGTTGGTAATCCTGGGGTTACTGAGAACAGCATGGATTTATAATCACCCACACAGCTACCACTCAATAAGGAAGAACTGGGGAATGGTAATCTCTCGTACTTTTCCCGCTTCTCTACTCGTCTCTTGCATTTCTTACACGATCTATCCTTCAATCCGCTCCTTTATGTAACACGCTTTCATCCTTCTTCCTATGTCCTTCCCTGCTGTGTCCAGCCACATCTGTTGAAAGTCATTGACAAAAATGGAGGAGAGAAACAGGGAAATAAATGGACAGATAGGAGTAGGGAAAGGTTTAATGTAGCTTAGCTGACAGTATTGTGTAAATGTCAGATGGTCCAATGAAAAGTCAGCACAGCTAAAGCTACCGGCAGGTTCTTTTCACTGTCCTCTGGCGCATGATAAAATAAGTCACTTTGTTTATTGTTCTGTATCTTTTTCCCCTGACTTTTATGGGACTTTGACTTGATCCTATGCTTGTCACCAGGACAACTCAGAAAATGGACAGACATAAAAATTGTGTAAATCATTGAATTATGTTGTGTATAATTAATGGTTGAATAAACTGCTCACATTATTTTCTCTGGTAAGCAGCAGGCCCATTTCTTCCCGTGGCTTGCTGTTTGTATTCCATGTTGTTGGTTGTGTGTTTACCACACATTCAGCTGGGGGCAGATGTAGTGTTACGCAAGGTTTTGCCTGTGAGGAAAATGTCCCATAAAGCCCTAAGATGAAGCGAGAATCAGCACAAAAAATTAATACATTTAAAAACTAAATGAATGGGAAGATTCAAAGAAAGCTGTTATGCTGCTTGTACCTTTCAGTGAATGCTGGCTCTTTTCACTTGAGAACTGTTTAGCATATTATGCTAATTGATAAAATCTCCTTTTCCATTGCCTTGTTGTGACAGTGAGCAGGATATGGAATAAACATCTATTCTTCGGCGTTCACATTAGGCAGCAAAAACAGTCTGATTATTTTTCAGCTATAAATTTAGTAATAGAGGTTTTCGAGTGTCTCCTGCAGTAACACATCTCATCAGCATTTCTAACCTTTTTACACGGCAAAGCATAAATAAACATTTGTCTCCCTTGAGTTCTCCATTGTTCACCACTGTTTGAATCTTACGCTGTGTTTGGTTCCTGCTGGGAGAAAAAATGAGCTGGAACAAGTCAGCCATCATTTAACTGTGATCCATCGTCCCATCACAAGCCAGCAGCACTACAGAGAATATTTGGCATTTCATTCAAAACTGATATCCTCGGTTTTATAAAACTCTAGCACTAACTATGGAAGAAAAACAACTTCAACAAAAATATACTTTTAAATAGAATAACTGTCTCTTGCAATGTTTCAAAGAAGCCTTATTTACATCCCTATAACCTTCAGTGATGGAATACACATCCCCCCGACTTAATTGAATATATTCACATACAGTAGTATGTGCACGCCAGTGGGGGAGCATGAAGTTTTGTGTCAACATCTCTCCCGCATGCAGACGTATGAACTCTTTTGAGGGCAGGTGGGATATGTGGTAGCATGCAGAGAAAAAATATCTTGCATGCAAACCACAACAGATACGCATGTGCACGCACGGGGCACACAGACACACACATGCAACTGCTGTTCCTTATTTTGGGAAAATGTGAGTACAACATGACAAGGACGTTTTTTGGTTCCCATGGGAATGCTGTTATTTTTTGGCAGAGTCAACCTGGCTCTGTCTGTATATGAGAGGTTGTATGATAAAAACAACTACATCTGTGTGCAAACTCCATAGGGTATATGGCAATAAAAAACACACACACACATTCCTTGATGCTTCTCCTTGGAATGTCTAGATTGAGTTTGAACATGGAGCACACTGATCATCTTTTGAGAATAACATTAAAGCAACTTTGGTTCAAATCATGCAATATTTCCTCATCTTTTTAGTTGGTAAAAGATCTAAAGATTATTTCAAGGGTAGCATTTACGCTCTAAAAAAAATCAACCCCTCACAGAAAGTGTAACGAGCTATGTTAATGATGCAGTGATGCAAAAACTAAACAAATCCATTTGACTGCAGGAGCAGTAGTTTTAACAGAACCCCTGTTAGTTTTGCTTCATGAAAAGGGATGCACATCCAAGGAAGACGGTCGTGGGTTTCAAAACAGGCTTACAGAGCTCGTTGTACCGTGCTCTTCAGTGCACGCAGATAAAGCACATGGCAAAACAACTCTTGAGCTTTTACAGGTATATGTGACAAATAATCTGTAATGGCTGACATTTAAAGCAGGCTGAGTGGCAGTTCACCCGTTTAGGCTATAGCTAAAGACATCTATGAAAAAATAGCAAAAAAAGGTGCAGCAAAGGCACCACGATAAAGAGAAGATACTTGGTGATGTTTGTCTGCAAAGAACGTTAAAATAAATGAGCTATTGAGTTATGATGTGGATACCTGTTAGTGTCAAATAAGATGCAGCACATCGAACTCCATCCATCGATCCATTATCGTAACAGCTTATTCCATAACGGGGTCATGGGGGGGACTGGAGTCTATCTCAGTAGTCAATGGGTGAGAGGCGGGGTACAACCTGGACGGGTCGGTCAGTCCATCACAGGGCCACACAGAGACACACAAGGACAAACAACCACGCACACTCACACTCACTCCTGAGGGCAATTTGGAATGTCCAATCAACGTAACATGCAGGTTTTTGGACTGTGGGCGGAAGCTGGAGAACCCATGGAGACACATGCAAACTCCAAACAGAAGGCTCCTGGTTCCCCCGGGGACTCGAACCTAGAACCCTCTTGCTGTGAGAGGACGGTGCTAACCACACCACTGTGCCGCCCCACATCAAATCAAAATCATAAAATAAATGCAAGTTGGCAAGTATTCATGTGTAGCTACAATAATGAAAATAATTCATTTAGAAATGTTTTATGACATACATTCTGATGATATGGAGATATTCTTAATTTCATGAATAATAATATTATCTAATCACAGATAGATGATTTATTAATAGATCATAATAAATAAAGATCAACACACACGTCAGATACATTTATTGAAGTCAACAAAGAAATATCTTCCTGTGGTAAACAAAAAAGGCAAAATACATAGATTATGCTAACGATCTGCTTAGCAGTTGACAGTTTATGTCACCAAAGCAATCTAACCTATGGTCACAACAGCCTTTTCATAAAATCTCAGAGGATTTCTAAGTACAATGTATTGTTTAGCTGTTTATGTATTTAACATTCCAGAAGACGGTCTCACACTTCCACGTCTTCCCAGGACATTGACAAGCTAAAGCTTTGCTAAACGAATCTGCCAGATTCCAGTGAGGAGAAAAAGAAAAACATATAAGAGGCGTGACAAGACTGACTTGACAGGATTAAATATCTTATGGGTATTATTTTTCTGACACAGTCTGCTTTAAGCTATAACTAGCCTGCTAGGAAACACCAGGAACAAACTCACCCTTAGGACAAATACCTTTTCCAATACAGAAGGAATAATTTTGATTGGAGAACAGTAAGCAAGTTATAAGAGTGTAAAGAGACAGTGTGACACTTAGATAAATGTCAAATCCTGAATATCTGAGAGGAAGTTTACAAGATGATTCAACTGGAAAAGATGGCAGTCAAGTATTAAAAACCGACAGCAAAGGTGTCCCAGAGCTGATTCACAGCGCTGAAGCTCCGAGTTTAATAATTCAGCTTTTGCATGCTGCTGTTTTGAGTTGCGTTTGCATGGTCTCACTGTATTCCTGTGGGTCTCCTGCGGGTGTCCTGATTTCCCTCCACAGTCTGCAGACATGCAGGCCAGGTGAACTGGAAACTGTAAAGTGCCCACAGGTGCGAGTGTGTTTGTTCGTGTGTTAGTTTGACCTGCCCAGGATGTTTCCCTGTCTGTTACCTCACACGGCTGGGACACTTCAGGGACCCACTTACAGATAGGACCTGAATAAGAATGAGCGAAGAGAGTGAATGGATTGGAGAGCATCATAATGAGAGGCATGAATGAAAGACACTAAGCCTGATAATGACCGTTACAGTGCCTGCTAATAGACATGTGGCCATTAGTGTGGGATATTAGAGTAATTCCTGATCAGTCCATTAGGTGAGCGGCTTAAAATATTAAATTTCTTCGTTCTTTTGACAACAAATCAATTCAGAAGAAATTGTTTGCCCTTGAATTTCATTGTGTGCTGTCAGATGGGGATGATTTACATTTACTCCTGATGCGCTGTCCTTTAGGAGACCGAAACAGTTTGCTCTGCATATTGTCAGCTATGTATATCCCCTTAGTAAGTCTAACTATGTCTATAGAGCCAATATTTGGTCTGGCTTGTTCCCAATCAACAACTACCTTAGACTGCCTCTTAAATATGTTTATCCTGAAAAACTACCAATCCTAAATTCACTATTGTTTAACATGGACCTAATTTCCATTTGTATTTCCTCTGTTGTGTGTAAACTGAGTGCGCAGCAGAATTTACACTGTGTTATCTATCTACCAACCATGTGCACATCCTGGATGAGTGATTCTGTACTTCACGGTTGTATTTCCACACTATTCTCTGAGCCTTTCAGTACATAATGTCATTTAATACATTTCTTCTGTTGACAACACGCCTACAACAGACTTACTTCTATCTAAAAGTAGGGCTTCGGGGATATATACAAAATATATAATGTACATTCAGAGTTAAGAGTATTAGAAGTTGTGTTGATAAGTGATTGTCTATGTTTCCAACACCATGTTTCAGTACTGCACAACTGGTATGATAAGCTAAGACAAATGGCCAAAACCTAATACGTAGCATAACCATAAGAGCTTCATTTAATCAGATATCTGTGATGTGTGTGTTGATGAGGAGGCCCACACAAATGAACTGTTATTGAATAAATATTCATAGAATAATTGGATGATTAAGTATAGCTCCCCTGGTATCATATTCTGGCAATCTTAATACAATCTTTCAGGCTGTGTCAAGGATGTGGGTGTGTAGCTCTTTGCACAACAACCCAGAGCATATGTCAGTGAAAATAATAAATGCATGAGTAAAACCTAGTTGAATTCACAAAAAGACTGTGTGGTGCATTTGCCAACATGTTCAGAATCCAATGGAATAAAGTATGTCATTCACAAAACAAATGCATACAATATAATAATGTGTAAAAAAAAACCTATTCCCCTTCCACTTTTTAAAATTCATCAGGACATGATAACAAATATTTGGTTGTTACAGGTCTTATAATTAAGTCAATACCACCTCAGAACACAAAACAAAGAAGGTCATGATGCAGTGCATTCTGTCCTCTTTTTCATATAATTGAAGAACAACAGGAGAAACGCAGAAGCCTTGTGCAAATAAAAACAACTAAATGTTCTTTTAGAACTTCCAAAGCAGTTAAGAGCAGTCGATGCTGCTAATCAAATGCACTTCACTAACTTATCCATCAGCAAGAGTGAGCATGTCCAGTAGGGGAAAAGGGGTAAACTGTTTGCAAGTCTGGAGCATTCAAGTCTGTGTTAACACAATGCCAAAGAGGAAATACATCAGCAATGATCTTAGAGTAGCCATAATGAGGTCATTTCCAGACAATTTGGAGTCCATCCTTCCATTGTGAGCAATATCATTCACAAGTGGAGGGTCAGGCAATGCAGTGCCTCTTCTCTCAAAACCGACCTAAGTTTGCCATGCTACATCCCAGCAATCCACAAAGCTTCTCGAGTACTGTTCTTTGGACAGATGGGATATTTGATTTATGAATCACAGCGCTATCTTTGGAGAAAAGTGGAAACAACACTAGTTCCATTAACTCTTAAATACTGGGGTGTGTTTTTTTTTTAACATAGCTTCGGCATTTGGAATTTTAGAATTTATAATATTTCAGTCATGTGTTGTTCATCTTTTGTTGTATTTACCTGACACTAACACCCCAGAAAGGTCAGGTGATGTTTAAAGATGGAGCACTTTCTTTTTCACGCGACTGTATGTTGGTATCATCCACCAGAGAGAAAGGCTGGCTTAGAGCACTGCCTCAGCGATTAAATAATAAATGGAAAAACACCGATTCACAGCCAATCACAGCGCTATCTCGCACAGCACAGGTAAGAACACATTTTTCCTTTTATTCCTCTAGCTCATAAGTGTTGCAGGGGACTGGTGGTGGATTTAAGCTTGTTTACATCTGGATAATAACGCTGAATGTTTGAGGTATGCGGGCTAATTTTTTAGGTAATCTATTTTTAGATGAGCCACCTGTGGTGCAATATCAAAATATGACTATCCGTCAAAGAGAAGCATTTTCTCTCTGCCATTTATGAGGGGATATTCATTTTTAATCTTTTGAACAGTTTTCTGTGCTGATTGAAACCATTTCAGGCTGCTGCTGGTTCAGTTCAGGTTGAGGCTCTGTTGATCCGGGTGGCTCTCCTGGCTCTGAGGGACACCAGATTAAGTAGTCTTTCTAGTTCGTCCCCAGAACCTGCGAGACTACTAGAGCCAAGTCCTCTGTGATCCTCCTGTGATTCCCTCCACTCATCTGCCTGTAAGTTCCAGGCCCTGAGAGGAGGCATTAATTGAGCTGGGTGCAGGTTGAGGCCCGGGGGGTTTGACGGATACCCCTCATAGGCACGTCGAGTCGGAGGAAGAGTGTCATAAATACCCTCTCTGTCTTCATTTTGCTCTGGATCGTGGCTGGGCTCACTGTATTCCTCATAAACAGGAGAGGAGCTGTCTTCACTGCTGTCATGGTCTCTGCAGTCCTGTGGTGCCCCCATGTCCCCACGTCTCATGCCGGTTTTCTTTTCTTCCCTTTCATGCCTTCTCATTTCCTCTCTGTACACAGTGTGTTTTCTCTCCCACTCACCAGAATTATTCCTCTCCCACTGGTATGTCCTCCTGTTGCTCTCCCGACCATGCTCGTGGCCTCTGTCACCACTGTGGCCCATCATTCTGTAGTCCAGCTGGAGCGAGCGTGTGCTACCTCCACGTCTAATGTTCTGCTGGACGTCATTGAGGTCGTAATGGGATCCTCCCTCTTGTGGATGCAAATGTGATGGCGACAGCCAACTTGAATTCTGACATGAAGTCTCCCACCTGTATGCTGAAAAGAACAAAAACTCTTAAGTTTGGAAGAGTTTTATTAGTAAATAGTAATATCACACTGCAGTCCTAATTAAGATAACATGCAAATTGAAGATTTCAAGGTTCTATTCCATAGAAAAAGCTTGAAGCATGGCATTTGTTCTAGAACGGTTGTATTTGTTGGGATATATACTGCCTCTCCACACCCGATGGTGTGAGGAGGAATTAGATTATGTACTATATAGGATACCATGGTCAAAGGTGCCCCATCAATATGTCAGCACTTTAAAAAACTGTATCGTTCTAATCTCATCTGCGGTGGGTAGGGTGACGCGGGAGTGACCGGAGGACTGGTCTGATCTTTTTCATACTAACTCACATCACTGCAGAAAGCATCGCTTCTAAAACACAGGATTTTTTTGGGAGTGGAACCACAAAAAGATTACTGCCTCACATACCTCTGTTTAGAGTACGTTTTGTTTAAGTTTTTGTGAGTTGAATTTATGTAAATTCCTTCAACTCTCCGGCACGACTTATCCCATCACAATCAAAAGAAAAATGTTGCTTTGTACTTGAGTGGTGCTGTATGTAAGTCTGTGCGCCTGATGTAGCAGGAGATTTACAAATGGCTTTGTTTCTCACTGCGTCACTAAGGGCCGTCTTATACTATTGTATTTCTAATGCATTGTCATTCTAAGCACTTATTATCATAACAGAAAAACTTTCCAGCTTAGTTCATGCTGTTTATGGACCAACATAGAACTCACCACAAGTCCTCAACTTCCTACAATCTACAGCATGCAGGCTGCATAATTCATGGTAAGGTTAATGAGCTGTGAGTGAAAAAAATATTATATTGATGAAGTGTGAGGGGACAGAGGGGTCAGTGTCCCTGTGGGATCAGAAGTTCACTTCATTAGTGTTGAGGAGAGAGCCAGCTCCTGGGGTACAATGCATGACACGTGCACACATAGGGAGATATTCACCTGCTACACCAGCAAACCAAAAAGCATTTCAGAGGTGTGAGCGCCATATCATGCAGGTGAAATATCTGTGTTTCTGGGTGAATTATTTTCAAATAAAGGTTGGGGGTAGGGGGGTGTTCTTACAATCCACAATGTACTCTTTGATGAACTTCACACAAGTCTCATCCTTGCTCTGCAGGTGGTGACTGGCTGTCAGTGAAGTGAAAAACAAAGCAAACAATTTGTGGGAAAGACTTTTATGATCAAATTCTCCAAGCATCAATTGAATGTAGAAAAGCATGGTGAATTATGGCTGATACAAACACAACTGATAAGGTGGTAGGGTAGACGTCCAACACAGACACATAGGTAGGGAGAGAAATCAAAATAGAATAAAACTGTTGGGGAACAAACGAGAAAGTTCCACTGTAATGTACATCTTAAAATATCTGTTACATACACCGTGAAGTTCATAACTCCAGGCAGTCTTGTATCTCTCATCTGATGTCTATACCACATACCGTCAATGAAAAATGGGAAACTTTGAACATATTCTTATCTTTTCTCATGGATTTTGCCACACCCCTGTCTTTACTTGCATTGCCGTCTATGTCTTTAGTTGAAATTCTGAGGCTCATATGCATAGAAGATATATCTAAAAAATTCCTTTCCTTTCTTTACTCATTTTCTGTACCCTCCTATTCCACCAGGAGTTACAGGGGGTGAGCAGTGAAGAATACCCTTGACAACTCACCAGTCCATCACGGGCCACAGAGGCAAACATGTTATGCAACGATGCTTGCACACACTCACTCCTAAGATCAATTTAGAGTTCTCAATAAACCTAACATGTTTGTCTTTGGAGAGTGGGAGGACGCCGGAGTACCCGGAGAGAACACATGCACACACATGGAGACCAGGGAAACTCTACACAGAAATGCCCCACATGGGGATTAGAACTAGGAAACCTGCTTTCTGATGGATGATGGTGCTAACCACCGCAACATTGTGCTATTTCTACAGCCTGCATATATGGATGAGCAACTAAGCCCTTACTGTACTAAAATAATCTCATCAAGACCTGCTGTTAGTTCCTTGCTTCTTTTGCAAACGTCAGATTTAAAAAAAACAAAAAACAGCCTAAATTCTTTAGGCTTTTTATCCACTTTTAAAAAAGAAAAGTCTGAATTTTTACAAAGCAGCCAGGAAAGCTTATGGGTATATATTTAAATGTAAATAGTAATCCTACGTATTATGGTGTGTTTTACAAAGTGCGGTATAATTCAGTTTGTTATTTTCAGTGCTTCAGCTGGCTGTCAGTGTCAGAAGCAAAAAGCCCAGCATTGCCCTGGGAAAGTGAAGAATTGCTCGACCGATCCAGAAAATTCTAGGGAAGTCATAACAAACAGACTTGACAACTATTTTCCAATTAAGATTGACTGTAGGACTGCATCACAATCAATAGACATGGACGTACTGATATTTCATTATAGGTATGAAAACCACTTCATGAATGTCAGACAAACTATGGATTTAGTTAGACAGGGAAATCAGTGATCAGACTGAAGCTGATGCCCTATTTAGTGTGAAAGAGAAAGTGTTTGAAGCTGCCTCTCTCTCTCTTGTTATGTACAGATGCGAGCCTTGGCTCAAAGTGCCCTTAAAATCCTCTGAGACCTTCTACAAGGCTGGGGTGAAAGCTTTGCTTTGCTTGCAGTAATAATTAATTATGAACCAGAATATAACATAAAATATGCTTGACCTCATGTTTTGATTTTACATGAAAACAACTAAACAAGAATGTTTTACACTGCAAATAAGGTGAAAGCACATTTCCAAATATATGGAAAGACTGGATAGCAAAAGGGAAAAAACAAATAAAATAAATTAGAATAAATGTCATAAAACTAGCTATTAATCTGCACTGTACATAAGAATCACAGTGCAAGTCTAAAAAGAATACAAAGGACCATAACTAGAGAATTAAAACGAAACAGATAGCTTTTTAAAATGTGTTTTTCAGCTGCTTTGCATCTCACTCACCACGGCTGTTCCACCGCTGTTCTTTGTCCATGTTTGACACTTCAAAGGAAGCAAGCAAGCAAAAGTCAGAGAAAGGCTGAGACAAACAAAGCAGAAACCAAAGGGGGAAAACTGAAACAGAAAAATATTCGGTGTAAGAAACTGGCAAAAATATTTTTAAAAAATCTAAGCAGGATAGGGAACAGAACAGCATAGCCTTGCCTGCATTCAGAACACTGTATCTTGTGATCCACCACAACACAAACATAAAAAGAAAGACACACAGAGGAAAGAAGAGCTAACATAAGATGCTCTTTCATACCTTCACTTTCAATATCATCAACAGCATCATTGACAAGACGTATAACTGTCACTATGGAAGCTGGGTAGAACACACAGAGACAAGAAGAAGAACAGAAGCAATGTCAGGCCATTTGTGAATAGGATAAGGTTTCATGTGTTGGCTGTGACTGTAATAACATAAAGAACATGCTGAAGAATGCGGGTGCACGTGTTGACAACAAAGAAAAGACATGTTAGTCTTGCAAGCACGTTTTTACTCATGTGAGATGTTTGTGTTTGTTTGCCCTACAAGGGACTGGGAAAGACATGATGACTCGTTTCTATTCAGTTGCACTAATTAGGCAGGAAAAGTAGCATCAGCATGGATCCCCGGCATGAAAAAAACAACTCCACGCACATGCAGAGACAAATGATCATGACAATGTTTGACTTCAACTCTACTGTGTTTATTATATTTAACTATCTGGGAAAAGGAAAAACAATATATCTTTTTCCGCAAAGAGGATTTGTATTACCCATAGATGCCTGAAGTTACTTATTTGCATGATAATTTTTTATTTTTTCTGCATGATTTTCCAGGATATGCCGTATGATTAACTCAACAATGGTTTGCATGTGTTCTGAAATACAGTTTGTGTAAAATATAAATCTGCAGCTGAGGTAAATTAGCTAAAATGAATAATGTGAATTAATTAATTTAAGTGGATGTTAACTTCCTTAGTCCCACATGACAATAATTAGGAATCTAATTCTAAAAAAAACTTTTTCTTCTTCTATATCAGATGGAGATACATAGTTGGAAATATTGTGAAAATATCCACCAGGGAAGTTTTCCCTAATGACCTTCCAATAAAAATTCAAATATTTTATTTCCTTCCAGTGGACACGACTCTTCTGGCTTGCATGGCAGAAGAAACGCATATTCTGACTAGAATGAAATGCTGAGGAGTGCCATGTCTTGTGAGTTGTGTTAGAAATAAACTCCTACCGTTGTCATCGAAGGACTCTGAGGTGTAGGAGCTGAGGGAGCGCTCCTCAGAGGTGGAGTCTGATAGATGGACCACTTCATCTGCCAGCCCTGACACATCTAGCGTATAACCACAAATGACACACAAACGTCCGTAACCTATTCCACTTAAATCAAGTAAGATGAGCAAACGTCAAATCTCAAAATGACTTACTACCTTAAAGCAGCACAGGGGTTAACATAAGGGGACAAACAGCCTTTGTAAGGCAGGGCTTGCTATATACACATGCATGTCAATATTCCAGCAGTTGAAATTAGTCTAAATTAGACAATGGTCTACTTTCTATTCTAAAGTCTGGACAGTAACCTTTTTTAAATATTCTTCTCCTCATCTAGAACTGAACTGAAATATGCTAAACAATCCAAACTCTTCTTTTCTTCTCTTCTTAATGGGTGTGTTGCAAGGTGAGCAATGAAATTGAAATAACATTTGCACTTGCAGACAATTTATGTAGCCATAAAATCTGGCTCTGGATGAAATTTGGTCCTGAGTTTAGCACTGTCGTACTTCTTTGGAGTTCCAAAAATCCCCCCTAAAAAACTGTGCAGCTCCAGCTGTCTTCAAAGCCATCTTGCACAGCTGGGTTTATTATGCTGGGTTAAGAGCAGATTTATTGTTCATCTGTAACCTGACTGAAAACAAACGAGTCACAGCAATAAAGAAAGAAAGAAAAGAGAAGAAAAATTGCTTGACACAGTTCACCTGGTGCAAACTGTGGTGGCAAATTGGCTTTGGAGCATTGTTGTGACTTCACGTTTAAAATCTGACATTTATTTAGGAGGATTCTGACAGCTTTTTGCTGGTCCCTTTAACCTGTAGGTTACAAAAGACACCATTTAAAAAAAAAGATGTTTACATTCAGAGTGATGCCTGACATGACTTTTCTCTATTGTTATTTGGAGGATTGCATCCTTTCAAATCATTTAGGTGCCTCTGACTGATTGCATGTCAGAAGAGTGTCAGATGGGCAGAGCAGGTATTTGGTTGTCAAAATGACTTGGCATGTTGCTGTCTGTTGAACCAAGAAAGAGACAGGTACATTTCTCTCTCAGGTGCTCTAATCTAGCACCTTCACAATACCTGGTTTCACATTTATGTTGAATAAGTAGTGAAAGAGATGAAAAAGCCTGGCAGAGTTGAAATAAAGGATTCTAAAACATATTGATGTCCAAAATAAAGATAGAAACAGGTCAAATTTCTGATGTTATAAGATGATACTTTAACTTCTGCAAAAAAGTTTTGTATGTTGTAGGGTAGAACACAGATATTTCATTGTCAGTTCTATCAAGTCAGAGAGCAAACACAGATATAATTGTGTGAAAAAGGAGAAAAAGACGAGCAGAAAGGTTTATGTTTCTGCTACTTGTAAAAATCCATATTCGTTTGCCAGCTAACAGCTGTGTTTAGTATTCTATTAGAACAGTTTTCCATTCTATAATGTTCAAAAGTGCATTAATTTTTCAGAGTTTTGTGCTGTACCACCTGTTTTTACCGTCTGTCTGAAAGATTCTGTTTCCAAGGTCTCTCTCCAAGCTAGCCCATTTTTGATAACTGTGTATCCGATCATTTAGGCTTTACGATGGTTTACCACACCATCCATCACATTGGCAAAATATCTACAGAATATCTATAGTCTAGTCCTATTCTCTGGCTTTCATCTGTAACAGTTTTTTCCAAATTTTTCACCTATCAGATTTCAGAGTAACCACAAGAGCGACGCAGATTGTTTTTTTTTATTTGGTTTCCATCCATTCTTCTATCTATCATTAACATCCTTTATATCCCCTTGTGTCACTAAGAAGCATGTTTTTGGATCGTAGGAGGAAGCCGTAGTACCTGCGGAGTTACCACACATACTAAAGAAGTGCACATAAAGGCACCAGTGGGGATACAAACCGGGAACCCTCCGATACAATCCCTATGATCTGATATTATCCCTTGAGATCACAACACATTGTTTTATCACATGACTATATTATTTTTTCTTGGATCTTCTTTTCAAAATCGTCAATAAATAGCAATTCCCACTGTTTTTTTTTTATGCCGCTGTTCAGGGAATGTTATGGAAATCTGCTCTACTTGTTCTAAGGTTTCATGTATAATGCATAGTTAAAAAATTACTGTTATCACAGAGTCTCAAACTAAAAACATCAATCTTATATAACAACAGTACTTTTACCATTTTATAACTGTACAAACAAAAACTGAGCAAGATGCATAAGCAGTTCAGGCAAAACCAAACCCACCCATCCCTGTGAATTATCATGGTAGGCAGCAGTCTGGTGCTGCTCATCAACTGAGGTTGACTAGCAGATCAGCAACTGTTTTAGCACTTTGCTGGGCTGGTGCATCAAACTGCATCCAACACAATGTCAAGATGGAAATACATCAGCATCTCAATGTAAGAGATATGAATGTTGCTGTGCGTTACTCTGGGATGGGCTATTCTGCCATTTCCAGACTACTTGGAGTCAATCATTCTACAGACAGAAAGACTATTCCCAGATGTAGAAATATTCAAGACAGCTGTCAGTCTTCCAAAGAGTGGTCCCTAGGAGGTTGATTACAAGGTCAGACAATGCAATACTCGAGAAGCTAGAATGTAAGAGTTTATGTTGCTATAGTCAGATAAAGACTAAATAAGAGGTGGTACTGGGAAAAGGTCTTTTTCTCTCTAAATGATCAATACAATTCTTTGGACAGATAAACCCAATGTTTAAATTTTGTATCACAATGCTCAGCTCAATGTGTCGTTAAAAATAAAAATAAACATTTTGCAATTTGTTTTTTCATGAAAAAATGTAATTGAATTGATCCGAACAGGGCAATATCAGAGGAAAAACAGAAACATGTTAAAAAAAATAATGTCAGTGATAGGTAAATCTAACTCATCTCAAGTTCACTTGCAAGTCAACAACAGAATTGATTAAGGAGTGAATTAGAAGAAATCAGTCAAAATTCAAACCTCCATTCTAGCTGTTCTTTTTTAAGAATATAAGATAATAATAGTAAACATCAATTACTTGAAAAAGTTCTGGAAAAAGTGTACAATACTGACAATGACACACAGAAAACCATTACTTTACAAGGTATTGCTGCCAAAGTTATTTGTCACGTCTGGTGTCTCGTCATGTCATGATTACCCATTGTGAACACCTGGGGTTCCCCTCCCTCGTGTGTTTAAATAGTCCTCGTTTCCCCTTGTCTTGGGCGGGTGCGTTTTCGTCTCATGTCCGTCCTGTCCTTCGTCTCCCCCACGCCAGGTTTGTTTTCGTCATAGTCTGCCACAGCCATAGTCACAGTTTTGTCACAGTCTTGTTAATCTTTATTTTGTTACTTTGTCATAGTTTTCCCACAGTCTTGTTTGCTCATTGCTTTGTTACTTTGATCACAGTTTTCCACAGCTTTGCTTTGTACTTTGTCTGGACTCTGGTTTTTTGTTGCAATAAATCTTGTCTCCCCTCATCTCCGCACCTGAGTCCTCCCTCAACACCCACCTCCCTGACATTATTAACATATTCACATATTTTCTTCCCCCTTAAAAGTGTGCTAGTGAACAGCCCTTTTTTGTGCCATTTTCAATTCAGTTTAGTCTTAGGTTTCAGACCCAGCTTATAAATCCAGCCCCTGAAATTGACCCTGGTCATGTCTTCAAGGCCCTAAACTTCATAAATCCCCTTCAATGTTGCAAAGAAAGTAAATAATTACATAAAATTAATTTACATTAAAAAAAATTGCCCAACGTGTAATTCTAAAATAAATCTTGATAAACAAAATGCCCTCATTCTATTATAAGAAAATGTATGTGTATGCTAAATTGTTATTATTGGTTGGCAAATGTTTGCTTGTTAGGTGCTTTTTCTCATTCATTTTCATTCAGACTTGTTAATAACATTTCAACTGAAAACACTTTTCTCTTATGCTAAAACCAACATCCAATCCTAAGCTTCAACAATTTTAACTCCAGTTCCTTCTCAGCGACTAATACATCTTTGCAAATTGCTCTCAGTAATCCATCCTGTAATTGCCACGGTAATAGTTGTGCTATTTGGGCTGACGTCTACTTAGAGGATTTTTCTCATGAGACATCCTGTATTTGGTAGCACATGTAACAAAAATGGAACAATATAGAGACTTAGATTTCATGGAAAAGTTTTCTCAAAATCTAGTACCCATGTTGCTTTATTTATTTACAATAGATAAAATAAATAATGGATGCATTATTATTTAGTATTTCATGTCTTGACTTGTGCCCTTTTATGACAATATTCATTATTGTGCTTGTTGTGCATGTCACATAAAGAAGTAACTATTAACGGTTTTCAATGGATTAGTGTAAGTGACAATTAAGATCTGGTTTCAGAACTGCAGAAATGTGGATATTAGTTTGCTATAAGCTTAGTCATATATTACTTAATAGACTGCTGTGTGATTGAACCCCAGGAGTACAGTTTTTTTTTTTTCCCGCGCACATTCAGCAGGGGACCAAACTAATAAAATAACCTATTTCCTATTCTCATAGGAGGAAAATCAATAATTAATGAGCAGGAAGTTCCTTCAGGAAACTGTTACTCAAACAACAGGTCAAACAAAAAAATCGAAATATCTGATGTCTACCTTCGTTAGGAAATGCATCATGATGTTGTTGACAATGTTGGCAGCAAAACTGAAATTGAAACTTTCCCTTTGTAGCCCTCTCAGCTGACAAAATTATTTTTCCCCCTCAAAATAGGTAGAAAACTTAACTTGAGTACTGTCAACGAAAACTGTTGAATAAACTTTATGAGTAAGTAACAAATAGACACATAAATGAGATGTCAATTTTGTCTAATTCGTACAAATTCCATTCGTAACAATATTTTCAAGATCTAGCTTTATACAACTGCCAATTTGTGCAGTTTAAATGAAATTTGTTTGGCCATTCATAGCTTCCAGGAAGTATATACAAAACTAAAATAAATTGATAGTAAAATAAAATGTGACTTTTTAAACACCCTTGCCTCCTCTAGGCGACATTCTTTGATGTGTGTGATCAAAAGGCATACATTACTATGAAAATTAGGCTCTCTCAGTGAAGGTAGCGCCATGTCACACAATACCAATGTACTCTTTGCCTTTCATGGAAACCATGTGCTTGTGTGTGTGTGCATCTGTGCATGCACATGTCACGGTCTTACCCTCTGGACTGTTTTCCCTGTGGGTTCTCTCCAGCTCAAAAGCTCTCTGCCCCCATTCGTCCTCTCTCTCATCTCTAAGCCTCTCCAGCCTTTTCCCCCTCATTTCTTCACCCTCCCAGGACACTTTGTGGGCCGGACTGTGCTCTGAATGACGGGCTGACATCGAGGGGAGATTAGGGGCCACACTGCACACTGCAATGCCCCTCCTGTTGGCCACACCTCTGACAGTAGCTGTGTCTGAGAGAAAGCTGCTCATCTGTGAAGTCAGATGTTCAGAAAATATAAAAGATACATTGGATATCAGCATATATGTTTTAAATTCAAGTACGAGACCTAAAGAAGCAGTAAAATAACAGCAACACTTTCGGTTATATTGTTGTAATCCCAATAATGATGGCGCAGACAAGATCTATGTGTTAGTCTTATCAAAAAGGGATTTTACATGAAGTACTGAGCTCCAGCGTTGCTCCTGGTGATGCTCTCCTTCATTCTCATGAATATATACGCTGCCTAATTTCAGTCAGTGCTATCCACATAATTCCCCTGAAATTAATTCTTGTGGCAAATCTGACAATGAAATTAGTCCCTCAGCAAACTTTTTGAATAAACCACATGGTGTCAACGTCTATAAAGATATGTGCTTCCCTTAAAAATTAAATGTTAAGATCATCATAACGGAATCATTTTTTCATCTAGAGCCATATTATATGTGAGCAGTAGCCTTGGACCATTTTCAAACTCATGACGACATAGGTCAAAAAAAGGACACTTTTGGTTAATACTTTTTTAATTCATTTCCCGAGCATCTTTCTGCATTGTACTGTCATTGTGACAGTGTGCTTTAATGATGCCACCAGGTTGCACCAAATGTTTTAATTGCACATCAGGATTATAGGACTCTATAATGGGGTTATTATCTCTGACTTTCTGACTGTTTAAAGAATAGGAGTAGTATGTAATACTGAAATGAACAGCAAAAGTGGTGCATCAGTAAAAGTGTCATATTCAGTTAACATTAATATTGATGTGCTGTAAAACTGTTGTACCTTTGAATTTTTTAGGTTTTCAGTGTAACACATTAAATCATAACCTTGTTTTCTTCTCAAACAGTAAAATGATGTGATGCAGTCCTTCTATTTGTGTACTATCTTTACAGATCATGTTAACTTCTGACTTAAAGATATAACATTTGAGTTTTCGATATCTGTCAGCCACAGCATGTCAATTTTCACTGATACAAAACAGATACGAAAAATCCTCCAATTCCAGCAAGCTTATATCATATCATGATCCATGAGTCAAAAAAATAAATTCTAATCTCAAATTTACACCCATCCACACTTTTACACACCTGACTGCTTTCAGTGGAATTGGTCTTGTCACCATCTCCACTCCTCATGGCCTGATGTCCGAGTGCTCCCGGGAGGATGGAGTGGGGATTTGGGCGCACCATGACCTGCGGAGGGCCCCCGGCGCTGCATACTGTCTCACCATAAGTGCCTGTGCTTACTGGTGAACCTGACACACGCACGGCTTTAAACTCAATTCCCTCTGCCCCCTTGCCAGTCTTGTGCAACATGTAGTTGGTCTCTGTGGAAACAGCTGAGATGCCCATCACAGCCTGAATCCCCGGGTCTGAGTCTTTCCTGAATTTGATTTTTTTCCTAAAAGCGATGAAGAGTATGAGGAGTAAAATGATGACGAAGGCAAGGACTCCAATGCCAATTATCTCTCCTGGTCCGACGTAAGACAGTGGCTCAGCCTGGGCAACATGAAAAGAAAAAACACAAAAACATGGACTCAGCAGCTTCTTTTTTAAAGTGTAGGGAAGAAAACACCACCACTCCCTTGTGGAGGCAGAAAAAGTACAGGTTTCGGGTTTCTTGTGAGCATAGATCTTATGCTGTATCACCAAGATGTTGAGCAAACTCATCACCTTTTTTCATGATTTAACTAAACTAGTGTCAAAAAGCTTTTTTTTTCTCATCCAAATCTGTAATGTTCAGAGGGATTTACCTCAAGTTAGTCAAGCAGTCAAGAGAGAAAATTTGCATGCTAGGTGAAATGCACCAACAATCCAGCCATGCATTCATGTATTAATCTATAAATCTACTTAAGAGGGTGGTAATTGTAAATGAATGCAATACATAAGAAAGAGACAACATTGTAGGAATGTAAAGTATCTTTTGCTCCATGTACAAACTAACATTTTGAATGAGTAAATCTTTATGTGGTTATACTTCCAAAGTCATAAGTAGCCATAACTGCACATAATTACATACATTTGTAGTCTTACTGTGTGATGGAAGAAATTAATGCAAAAGGAATTATTATATATTAAAATTTTAACTAGCATCTGAAATAAAGTAGTCATTTTAGCCATACACACCTTTAAAAGAGCACACATATGTTGATGGCTGCAAAAGCACTTTATATTGAGTTACTTTATTGCTACTCAAAGGCCAGTAGGGAATAACGATGGTGACTTATGTCGAACGTGAAAAGTTAATTGACTTCTCAATATGCACTCCTTTTAGATAGTAGGATGTTTTAGAAATGATATATGCTACACTGAAACAGGTTTAAGTAAGTTTTTTGTATTAGTATGAGCAAATCCTCCACAATGTGAAAGCAAGGTCAGAGCTGATGTTGTTTGTATATGTAAAAAAAATCCATGATGTTTAAAGAAGTGTCTTTATATCGGAGAGACAGGATGGTTTCAAAGCTCATATTTGGAAAAGTGTGAGAGGACAGCCCTGCAGTATTCTAAAATTCCAGAAAGAAAGAGTTTTTTGTTGTTCCGACACATGGAATCTTTGCCAATTTTTAACTTAGGCAATTAGAATTGCAGTTAGACATGTTGTGAACAGGTTTGTCTGGTCAATTAGATCCTTAGAGAGCGCTGGCCAAACAGAGTTGATTCTGCCCTGGAGTTCACAGTAGAGCCAGCTTTGAATTTGCTAAAACACCCTTCGGTAACTCCTGTTAAAGCGCATTTAGGTGACTGAATGAAGAATTAACTAATAGGCAACAGTTCACAATAGTGTGTTGTGTGGAAGTGACACACCACGGTGGAGATGCTTTTCTGTGACAATGGCTGGGACACACATCAGGTTAGATATTCTTCCGCTGGGTGTGGAAGAATATAGAGCAATCCTAAATGACCAATCCTAAATCCTCAGCAATCCCCAGCTTTAGACTTGGAGGAAAGTTTCTGGGTAAGTTTTACAAAGATAATCAGCAAAATTATGTCACCAACAAAGCACAACATTGGTTTGGGGGAAACTCAGCAAAGGTCGGGAAGTCTGGATGTGAAGCATGGACCGCATCTCTGGAGAGATCTGAGAATGGCTGTGCACTGACACGGCCCAGCTAATCTGTATGAGCTTCAATGTTTCTGTCAAGATGAACGGGCAAAAATTCCAGTGGGATGTCTACAACAACAACTATTTGAAGAATAAGCTAGTGGAGGTGGGATGTTACAGCTTTTCCTTTCTATATATTCTATATATATATATATATATATATATACATATATGTATAATGAAATGAATGGTGATAACTGGGAAAAAAAAGGATATGAATCCATTTTAATTTACAAGAAAATGTAGAGAACTTGAAAGAGTCTGAAAACTGCACTGTAAGGTATAAAGTGTAGTGCATAATAAAAGTCACAAGCATGACAACTTCAAATGGAAACTGTGATTTACCCTTTACCACACTCTCATTCATTGAGTGTGGGGATGAGGACAGAGAGCCGCTGAATAAGCCTAACAGGAGGCAGGCTGCTCACTCAAAAGTCTCTGAAGCTTAACTGTGTATGCAAAGTCTAATTAGACGCATGCTGAATTATACTTGGGCATTTTTTCTAGTACAGTGATAATCCATTTTCCAGTGCTGTCCATCCTTTACCTGTGTGTCATCACCAGGGGTCTGATCATCACAAAACTGACCGTCATATCCCTCCGAACAATTACAATAATATGACCCAAATATGCTGATACATTCTCCTCCATTTCCACAATTGCCCTGGTCACACTCATTTACATCCTCATCACATCTGTAGGGAGAGAGAAAAGTAAATCATTATTCATGATTTGTATCAGAGTGGAACAGAACAAAAAAGATAAAAGCATGACATGACTTAAAAAGAGAAGAAATAAATACCCTGAAGATCATCTTTTAAGAAGGTATTTTTGAATTCTTAATCAAGGGATTATCTTCATGAATTCCTTATTATCCCAGTTTATTAGCCTCTGATTTAAAGAAATTTGCCCAACTGAAAAGGAAAACCTCACCATGGACTCATAAACTCAACTAAAGAGTTTATTCTAACAGAATATCACTAACAAACTCCATATGCATATGGGCTCAACTCAGATCAAACATGGTTTCCAGCTGTGAAGGGTAGACAAAATATATGATTTCCTTTTGGAATTAGGTTTCCATTGATGGGATTCTAAAAACATACTTAGAGTTGGTCTGATGTAAAAAAAAAAAGGGTTTCTAAGTTTTTCTTTAAATTATATGTGATAAAGGTCTAGGGAGGGAGTCTGTTAAGTTTACTCTTCAAGGCTTGGATGTGTAAAGCAGACATATGCATAATTTTGATAGGAAATATTATGTATCCTAATTGGGAGAAAATAAACTAAATTAAGTGTCTCCACTGTGTCATATTTAGGTATAATGTAGATAATCTAGGAAATAGTCACACTGTTTTTCATTTAATACACATGTTCTTAATCATTTAAGAATCTATATTTATTTAGCTACAGGGAAAACCATTTCATAATCAATTAGACTCATCAGCTGTCTGCTCGTGGCAGAAACTAGATTTTTTTTATTAATTACTCTTACAATGTTTTAACCAATGCTGATTATAACAAATCTTTTGAATGAAATGAACCATCTTAATTATCATATTTGCTCTATTCAGCTAAACGTAATTCAATTCAACTTAATCAAATTTATGTTTGCATCTTTATCGAAAACACAAAACAGACTGAGGAAAGGATCTATTGCTCTTTTGGGGGAAAACTGCTCCCTAGTGGTGGCTCGATGGAACAACAACACTAGCACAGAGGTTATTTCAAAGGCAATTACTGTGCTGTAATTAAGAAGGCAGCTAGAGAATGATTATAGGCCTTTCAACCAAGAATTATGCTGATTTTATTTAGAACCATCAATTTGTCCCACGCAGTAACAAGTCAAAAGATTACTGTGGGTACTGGAGTGCTAATATAGGCTAATGAATGGTTGCACATTTACTGATCTGCACATGGTGTTTATATGCTTAAATGAGAGAGAATGGATGCAGATGTTTGCGTGACTAATACAAACACAACCCTAACAGCGAGCATTTACACACTGTTTAAATAGGGCATACTAGCAGTTGACATAGATTTTACAGATATTAATGCACACAAATGCTTGCGTGTATGTGTGTGTGTGTGTTCGTGTGTTGTGATTTCAGGCAATTTTATCTTACATAAGTCCCCCAATTCCTCTAGGACAGCTGCAGAGGAATGCACTGCCTACAGGCTTACAGTCCCCACCATTCTGGCATGGGTTAGGCATGCAGGATGTCAGTTCAATTTCACAGCGCCCCCCGGTGAATCCAGGGCTGCAACTGCACATGAAACCTGATGGGCATATAAAAGTGTGGTCACAATAATTATTCCAAAAGTTGACTGCTAATGTAAATTATCAAACCATTTTTATAGAATTTGACTTTTAAATGCAACTGACTAAATACTTTGGTATGAAGACAAAAAAGAGGGTTCATGTAAGTAACACCACTGTCCTGAGATCTAATTAAAATAAAAAATGCAAAAATCAACTCAAGTTATATGGAACTGTTTCACCAGAGTGAAGAAAACATGTTTATATAATTCAATAGTTCAGCAAGAGTAACACTCATTAACAGTCATGGTCATATGCATATACACCAACCTCCAAAGGGCAGGCTGCTGCAGATGGCTCCGTTGAGGCAGGGCTGGCTGACGCATGGATCTGGATAAAGCACGCAGCCCAACTTGACATCGCTGAGACCAGCTATCTCAGCATAAGGGCTCCTCTTATTCTGGAGAGGCAGCTCATTACCATTCAGCATCAGTGAGCCCAGGCAACCTTGGAAACCATCCTGGGCTCTCGGAGGGCCCCTCACCGCACGGTCTCCTGGTCCTGGCCCTACTTCACTCTTCCCTTGTCCGGGGCTGGGCCTTTCACCTTGTACATTCAGTGGCCTTACTTGAGCTCCAAAGAAAAAGGATGAATCTGGAGCCAGAGGCCAAAGGCGAACAGGGGCTCGGGCTGCTCTGCGGCGTTCCACGTAGCTGTCGTCCAATGAGAGGAGGCTGTAGTTCCTGGTCAGCTCCAAAGCAACTGTGTGCCAAAGGCCATCGTTTATTGGTCTGTCAGAGATACCCATAATGCCAAGAGTGTTGTCACAGTTCAATTGGAACCAGAGTCGCCCTGCTTCAATCTGTATAAAGAGTGCAAAACGAATGATGCCTTTTAGATTAATTCCTTTAAAAAAAAAAAAAGATCCAATACAAGCAAAGTCAACGTATCATTTACCTTGAGCATGGTACAGGGGTTAACACGTGTGAACATGATGACTCCCCTTCTCTGAAGTGTTCTAATCCTCAGGCTTAGTCTCATCTCTCCACTCTGGCCACTCTCTGTCACCCTATATTTGATGTAACTGTTGCCCGAGAAGCTCAGAGATGTTTGGCCTGGTCATCCCCAAAACGCAGAAAAAGAAGGGAAATGTTTCAACATCAAGTCAATACAAGTATTCATACAGTATTCTCCTTCCCTCTGACTGACCTGCACACTGGTCGAGTCTCTCTGGCTGGCACTGGCAGACAGATGGCGCTGTAGGACCAGAACGGACACACTGCATGTCTGCTGGACAGGACTGACCTTCACAAAGCTCCATAGGGGTGGGGCATGTCCCTTCTGTTTTGGAAAATAATAGATAGAAGATAATATGGATTTCAGAATAATATAATTTACAGTATATGTGCAAACACATTTTGTCCCTATTTATTGTACACATAAAATGTTATCACTACATATTTCAAAATATCATAAAACACAACAAAAATCAGCAAAACAGAATTCAGTAGGTCATTGCTCAGAGCCCTAAGTATTATATATATTGACATATATATGTATGTGTATACTTTTTTTTTTAATCAAAACTATTAATCCCTTCAAGTCCCCATCAGACATAATGGAAACTGACAATGTGAGCAGGGTTTAGAGAGCTTGCGAGTGGAAACTGAGTGCAGTGCTCACCCGGGCAGATGCAGGTCTCTCTACGGCTGAAAGTTGGCGAAACTAAGCTGACTCTTTCTGTGCTGTAGTTCACAGGTGAGTCCCCCTCCATCACCAGTACATTTTCACACACCCGCTCTCCGCAATCCAACTTCCCGGAGCAGGTGTTCCCCACCGCGGTCGCCCCGGCCAGAACGCCGCGGATCTGACCCCGTGCTGCGGCCTCCTTCAGCTTTGCGGACAGGTCCTGTGGGGAGTAGAACCCCTCCATCTTCCCACTACCTGACGTCTCGGGCATCTCCATAGCCAGAACCAACTCCACGTTCTGCGTCTCCGGCACTGGCTGCACACTGAGTAGGTGAAAGGGATCCTGTTGCCTTGGTGACCATTTCCAGCCTGTTATTTCCCTTAAGTTTAATTTGATCTGGTTAAGGTAGCGTCCAAGTATTTCCTCAGGGGAAAGAGAGTTGAACCGTAAGGTCAGGGCACTGCGCAGCAGCACATCAGTCACTTGTTCGACCTGGACTGACACGTCGGCTATCACAGCAAAACGGCCGTCACTCACTGTTGCATTCATCTGGTATCTGAGAGATGGCAAAACAACCAGTTTTATAGCATAGCATTTTGTGGTTTGTTTTAGTTATAATATCATGTTTCCATTACTGTTTGTGAGCTGAGTACCTCCCAGGTTCCAGGCCTGGCAGAGCTACTATGCTGCCATCTTGTCTGTTGATCTTAAACATACTCTGTGACTCTGGCTTCAGGATGAATGAGAGGACATCGCTGGGGTCGCGGTCAGTTGCATAGATCTGACTGATCAGACCGCCCGGAAATGTATCCGTTAACATGACAATGAAGATTTCCAAAGGGGAGACAGTTGGCTTGTACTGGCTGTTCCCAATCACTCTCAGAAAAACCCAAGAGGCGGAAGTGAGACTGGGCTTACCAGAGTCACTTGCCTGTAACATGAAAATAAACAAAAATGTGTGATATACACTAATTGTAAGCAACGGAACAGATGATTAACAGAAAAAAAGTTGCATAAAATCACTAATACCATTGCTGTCCATAAAATACATTCTGCTGATTTAAACGTATTCATACATAATGTATTATACATATTTGTTTAAGTATTTAAAATTCACAAGAAATTTAAGTATATTAACTTTTTATGGTTTAGAGTTTCTGATTTGAATATTGTGTTGTAACTCCCCATGAGAGACTGTGTCTAAGCACACGCGGCATACCTGGATTTCAAGGCTGAACTCTCTTGGATCTTCAGGGCCAAACAAACGATTCGATTTCAGAGTCCCAGTCTGGTCCAAAGTGAAATAATTTCCCTCATTTCCTGATTTAATGCGAAACACAAAGGGAGGACCATGTCTTGGAGAGTCTTTATCACTAACTGACAGCTTCAGCAGGGTGGTGCCAGCAGCTTGGTTCAGCTGAAAGGATAGTCAGATAAGGATTTGAAATGACAGAGAAACAAAGAAATGACAACAGTGGCGAAACACACTCACAGCCTCACCTGTAAGACGGCGGTGGAGTTGGGAGGACTAAAAACAGGAGGGTTGTCATTAATGTCAGAGATGTTGATGTTAACTGTTACAGTGGAGGACATGGCAGGGGAGCCACTGTCGAATGCCTGCACCGACAAAGTGTACTTGGATATCTAGACAGTGAAAAAAGAATTTTGGTACTGCATCAGTTTGTATCTGCTCATATTGTAAGTACTGTTAGAAATTCAGAGCAGGACATGACCTTCAAGCAAATTTCTCCTAATGTGTGTTTACAGATCAGAAGAATAAGTATTCATTTTCCCATGAGATAGTATTCTTAAAAAAATCCTTCTTACTAGTTCTCTGTCAAGCCTCTTATTGACCTTAAGCAGTCCTGTTACAGGATCGATCCAGAAGTGATTGCTTCGATCACCTTTTAAAATGGAGTAAGTGATCCGACCATTCACTTGACTGTCCAGATCTTCCGCAAATACCTACACAAGACACACACTTATATGAGTAAAACATTTTTTTTTCTAAACAAAGGGAACAGAAATGTAAGGGTGACTAACTCTCACCTTTGTAACTGTCTGCCCTATGGATGCGTCCTCGCCAATGAGTACATTGTAGATGTCTTGATCGAAAGCCGGAGCGTTGTCATTGACATCCATGAGTTCAATGATTACCATGGTAGCTGTGCTAAGGGGAGGATTCCCACTGTCCCATGCCTCAACAGTGATGTAATAATCCTTACACACCTCAAAGTCCAAGTCTTCAGCCACAGAAATTGAGCCTTAAAATACACATAGAACAGAATACATTCAAATCTAGTTACTTGGGTTGTGTTAATAATTCTTTCAATAAAACTGAAGCTATATAATCCGTGCTGGTCAAAGCAGTTATTAAAAGGTAGAACTTATCTAAACACATACCGGTACTTAATCCTAAATTGTTTAAAACAAACAAAGTGCAATGGCTCACCCAGTTTTGGGTTTATGCTGAACTTTCCTAACTCGTTGCCTGACCGGATGCTGTAGCTGATCTCAGCATTAGGTCCAATGTCAGCACTTGTCGCTAACAAGCGTAGAACCTCAGTTCCCACAGTCACATCTTCGGGGACAGTTACTGCATAGTCCCTCTTCTGGAAAACTGGAGCATTGTCATTTACATCAAGAACCATGATAGTCACATCAACCTGGAGAAGTGAAGGCAGAAAGTTCATCTGTCAGTGGAGACGCCAAATAGAAATTGTTACAGTTCAGCATCGCTGACAATTGTCACCTTTGATTAGAGAAAAGTCTGCCAGAGGTTCACAAAAAATAAATGATTACATACAATTATCAACTGAAAAATAAATCTATTTGATAGAGCAAGGAAAGTTAGTCTAACAGTCTCAATGACAAGTTTTTGCAGCATGAAAGGACATAAGAAAGTCACACCTTTGAGATATGAGTCAAGACTGACGTTTTGTAGAAATGTCTGCCCTTTTTTCTGTCACCTTCTTCATCTTTCACATCCCAGCCACTCCACAGTTTGTTGATAATCTATCTTAATTAAAATCTACCTAGGTCTTTATCTCATCCCTTCAGTAAACACAGCATTTTTATTCATGCTCACTTTTTTTAGATCAATGCATGTGAAATGAGATACAGATTGCACATATTCATCACCGCATTGTGTACTTACTACATCCTGCTGACATCACCACTAAAACGATTTAATTATATGATCTGATTTTTGTTTGCTTTGTTCATTAGCTAGCTATTCTCATTGCCATGTCAACGTAAGGGGGGTCAGTCACTAAACAACCAACATGGGACAAACCCAGCAGCTTCTGACTGTTTTCATCCCTCAGGAGTAACTCAGGTGAGAAAAGCAGCAGGACTTGTGAACTTTAAAAGAAAAAAGATCTCCACTATCTTCAATATTTCATAAGGCTCTGGAAAAAAAAAACAAAATTTCATAAAAAATCTAATGTAATACAGCAATGAGCTCTTACATGTAAAATTAAGCTATTATGCTTAATTTAGTTTCAATTGAAAAAGTATTGTATGTGCCTCGGATATGTTTTATAGTCAATGTGCTGTAAAATGAGAACACATAAAATTTATTTAAAATAATAATTTTGAATTGAAAGTAGGTTAATACATTCTGTTACTTTGTTTCCCCAGAACCACACATTTATTTTGACTGATACGTTTAATGCTCGGTTGCCATCACTACTGTGTTTGAAAATGCATTGCTAAGACTTTATACCAACCTGTGAGGAAAGTGCACCCTCTTGCCCAAGACGGTCAGTAGCCTGGACACGAAGACGGTATGAATCACGGCTCTCTCTGTCCAGGGATTTCTCTAAGACTACTATTCCAGTTACTGGGTCGATAGAGAAAAACCCATTCAAAGAATCCACCAGGGAATAGACCAGTGTACGGTTCAAACCTGGAAAGGACAGATCTACTCTGTGATACATATGTTACATACAACAGCTCCAGTATTGGCTCATGAACTTGCTCAGACAGATCAGCCACTGGAACTGTGAACTGAATGATGAGTAAGTGTAGAGATAAACAGTCTGCAATATGTTCCCTTGACTCCGATTTTACATTTCTAACATGCACAGGCATAACATCCTACCAGCTTACCTTCATCTGGGTCGCTGGCTTGCAGTCTGGTAAGTAATGCTTTGGGGGCAGCATTCTCATACACACTAACCAGGTAATGAGAGGAGGAAAACAAGGGGGCGTTGTCATTCACATCCCACAATTGTAGAGAAATTTCAGACCTGCAGAACAGCCCTCCCCCATCAGTTGCTTGGGAAATGAGTTTGTAGGCAGGTGTAATTTCTCTGTCCATCACGGTGGCTGTTCGCAACTCACCTTAGGACAAAAGAAAAGGTGTCAGAAAACATTCTATGTCCTCTTTTCCCCCAACAATAGACAAAAAAAGGAGAAAAAGACACACTCAAACACACACACACACACACACACACACACACACACACACACACACACA
>JABUIW010000024.1:7918204-7946045 GCA_013363375.1 Menidia beryllina
CACAGGGGTGTGGCAATTTTTATGTAGCTTTTTGGTCTTCCTTCAAAATGAAAATAATCAATTGTCTCACTCTGTGGAATGCAATTTGCTAAACACACTGCACAAAGTATTTTTCGGCAGTTCAAGATTGCTAGTAAACAAGCTTTGCCTCCATGTCACTTTTATTGTTTTATTCAACGTGGCCATACAATGAAACCCATTTTCCAAAAATGCCGTTTTCATAACTTTTTGTCAACACAATTAGTGAGAAAGCGAAACGACAAGGGAAACAGTTTTTCTCCTGTGCTTTATGTGCATCAGCTCCACTATTAGATTGCTTTTGTTCTAAAGTTGGCAGGTGGCTACGTCCAGTCAGCTCTGTGTGCAACAGATCTCCGGCATCTCTGAATTGTTAGTGGCTTGGAACAGCGACGGTGGGGTTTGATTTATGGGTGGAAGCAAAAGATGAGCAATGTTTAAAGATTCTGGAAGTATCTTGTAGTTTGCAAGATCTTTACTAAACTTTTAACTATTGCCAGTGATGTGATTACAGCTCAGCTGTATGGGACCCATTTTACATCTAGGAATGCTGTAACACACAGACCTTGTCCTATTTATATGCTCCCATCCCTTTGCACAGTGAAACAGCTGACAGTTTCAGTACACCAGAATAAAAAATGTCCTCGACATGAAATCTGTCTCAGGGAGGTTAGTGAATCTCCATGTCATGATGCCCAGAGAAAGAATTAGCTGTGAAGTTTTTAGATATATATACATTTTGTTTGTATTTGATAAGAATGATGGACAATATATGCTGCATCTTCAACCTACACCTTTTTTTAACTATCTGTTTCGCAATAATGAGCGAGTAGGTATGTTTATTTGAATGTTTTTTCTGTACTTTAAATAGAACAATCTGAATAAACCTTCAAAGAATACGCTGGATAGGTAATGCATCTGCTGTAATGAATTATAATAGATCATAGGATTAGAAGCAAGTTTTCTTGTGAAACAAAATGAAAGCCTGCTGTATAAACCATACTAAACGCACAATGGATTTTTCTGATAACAGACAAAAAAATTACACTAGAGAGATGCATAACTGCAGAAATATAAAGCTTTAGTTAAAAAAAAAGCATTTAATCTTTTAACAAACCTTCTGAAATGCAAACAAATAACTGAAGTATTTTCTTGACGCAGATGCACCCACCTGTAGCACCGATGTTCCGGTCATTGCGTTCTCAGACAGGACCGCCGAGTAGGAGGTGTTTTGAAACACTGGTGAGTTATCATTCACGTCCAGAACAACAATGTCCACATCGACCTCTGACTTTGCCCCCGTCAGTGTATCAGTAGCCTTCACCGTTAACCGGTAGTATTGAGTGGTCTCATAGTCTAATGGATAGATTACACTGATGACTCCGGTGTCAAATCCAATGTCAAACTGCAAGGAAGGGTCTCCATCTGTGATGGTGAATATGACATCCTGCCCTTCAGGACTGCTGGCATTGATGCACAGAACAGAGTTGGAGACAGCCACATCTTCTTTGACAGTGACACCGTAAAAGGGCTTGTCAAATACTGGCATGGCCTTGTTTACAACTGTTACAGGCACCTCCACCTCACTGGACAGACGGGGGTCGCCTCCATCGGTGGCTACAAGAGTCACTTTGTATTCTGCGTTGGATAAATCTGCTTCAAAAGCTTTCTTTAAGATTAGTTCTCCTGTCAAAGGATTCACCTGCACAGAATTCAAAATCAGATTTTTTCAAAATAAAGAACCCACCCATACAATTACAAGACAACTAGATTAAAAGGTATCACCTCAAAGTTCCTGTGTTGCGTTTTGAGGCTGTAAGTCACTTCTCCATTTGAACCAAAGTCCTGGTCAACAGCTGAGACACTGAAAATGGCTGATCCTGGCTCCGCCTCCACCTGCGCCGCAGCATAATACGGGAGGTTCACAAACTCTGGTGCATTGTCGTTCATATCCTCCACCTAGAAAGAAAAGAAATACAGACTTTCAGGGGACAGGGAGTGTTTTGTTAAATTAAAATATGCATGTTGCCTGTACTGAAATACAGTACAAGCATATTAGCAGAAGCCCTCACAAAACTAAAAAAAATATAAACAAGATTAAATTGGTTGAGATAAACAAACATCAAAAACATTTTCTTTTTTGGGGGGAGGTTATATTTTTCACACAGTTCACAGAAGTCAATTGATTTGAAATGTTCAAAGCAAACTGACTGTCTTTTTTACGGAGCTGCTATGGTACATAAATAAGTTTAAAGAAACTTTAGATTCCTGATCAAATTTTACGTTAGACTATACTAACATACAAAACTGCAGATGGACATACATAACGGAATAAAGAAAAGCAAACAAATAAACAGTCAACTGACTAAACAGATTACACATTTAAAATTATATGAAAGTCTAACTGTGGATCTTATGGGAATATACTTCTGGCTTTAACAAAACAAGATAATCAAGGTGAAATAAATTTGGGAGAATGATGCTCTTGTTTAGGCTTGGCGTGCTGTGAAACTCGAGCTTTCTTTACAGCAGTGAAACTGTTCTCCAGCAACCCAAAATCACCTCCTGCCAAGCTGTGGCAAGTTCAGCTTGAACCAACTTAACAGGAACAGAGGTTTTGATCAATACTTAGATTTCAAGGGAGCTGATGAACAACAAGGAATACAAACAGGAATTATTTTATTCAAAGATCAATATAATACCCCAACCAACTGAAGAGGCACTCTAAATGCCAAAAACAATTTGCCATCAGTATTGAATTTAAGTCCTGTTTTGGACTGAGTCACTTATCCCACCATCTCACCCATAATAGCTGACTTTGTGCAAACTCCAATTTCCACCTAAATTGGGACATTGCATAAAATGAAAAACAGAGCAAACAATTCTTAGATTTTTGTACAGTACAATGACATGATGATTAATGTTTGAAATAAACCCAAAAATCTTATTGTTTTGTTTTTCAAATTCATTCATTGTGATTTTGATTAATTCCATATGTTCTAAAACAGCTGGGACATTTACAACAATAGACAGGAAGAAGTGGATTAAAGTAAAAAAAATCTTTTCAGAACATTTTACAAGTGAACATTCATTTTATGAGTGGGCATAAAAAGAGTATGCCATTACCCCCAGTGATTCATCACCTTGGAATGAGCAAGGTTTATCACTTTATGAACCACAACAGGAACAAAGAGCCCTGCAGTTTAACAACGTTTCCTAAAGCTATTTATGTATTTAGGGTTTTCAACTTCTACTGTCCGTAATGAAATCGAAAATTAGAAAGAATCAAGATTTATTTTCAGAATGTAAGCTGCAAAGCCTTAAAACAACACTGAAAGCCCATCCCCTAAAAATGTGACCTCAATCTGTAAAGGATATCAGCACATGAACTTCACAGAACCATTTTCACTTAACACAATTTAAACTCCACGATGCACAACAAAATCCAAATATCCTCTGAGATGGACCGATTCATGTGAAAGTGTCCTAAAATAGATTCCAGAACTCATGGACATTGTGTCCAAAGGGCCATGAAAAGGACCATGCAGATTGTTATAAACACAACGTTTCTGTGACAGTATGGGGCTCTGTTGGTGCCCCACACATCTGAGAAGGCACTGATGCTGAAAGGTACACACAGACTCTGACACAACATATGCTTTCAAAGAAGCCTCTTTTTTTGGGATGACTTTTTTTTTTTCAGCAACAGAGTGTAAAGCCACATCCAGTATGGCTGCAGCCTGGCTCCCATTTAAAATTGGGGCTCTGTATGAAGCACAAAATACTGTCAAGCAGTTCAAGCCATACATCAGAAAGAAATTCAACCTCCAGAGGCGCAAGACAGCAGTAAACACGTCCCTGTTTCAGATTTTTTGGAACCTGTTGCAGGTGCGAAATTCAAATTAAGTGAACATTTGCAACAAAAAAATACCAAACAAACAATAAAGTTGATCAGTTTAAACGATGGATATCATAGTTTTGTTGTGTTTTAAATTAAACATATTTCGGAAAGGATTTGTAAATCTATTTTCAGCTCTGTTCTATACAATTACCCAATCTCATTGGAAATGGAGTTTGTATTATGTTGGAAATGCATGATGGAATAATTACACATTTCAAGGTATTTTTGCCAAACAGCTGCAACAAAATAGGCTATTCAATACATCCCACAAATTCAACTCTAACAATGACACACCAGACTAACCTGTACTTGCACAGTCACCCTGGCCACTCTCAAAATCTCATCCTCTCTGCTGACTTCTACCACCAGCTCGTAACTCCCCTTTTCCTCACGATCAAAAGGCACACCAGTGGTGAGCAGCACTCCACAGGTGGGTCGGATGGTGAAGCGTCCTCCCGGGTTCAGTAGAGAGTACCTCAGTGGCTCATTAAGGCGGTGGCCAACTGTGTTTACAACAGTTACTACAGTGACATTGGGTATGTTCTCTTGGATGGAGGCGGTGTACACCGGGAGGGTGAAGAGGAGACCACTCTCAATAGCTTCTCTCACAAGCACTGTAACTGATGATATGCTGAAAAAACGTCCATCCCAGACCTTAAAGAAACAAAACACAATGTTTCCATGGTATGATGTGAGATAAATATTTTAGTATAGTCAGATATGAATAAAAAGTAGTTATATTGTAGAGATGAAGTGTATTTGTCAAACGCTGCATATACAGGATTCAAAATTTCTGTTTTGTCACCCTTACAGATTGTCCATTCCTTACCTTGACATTAAAGCGGTAACGGGCTTTACTGAGGTTCTGATTGATTACTGTCACAAGTCCTGTGTAGCGTTCCACTGAAAAGTGTTCCATATTTCTGTCAACAAGTGAGTAGGCCAGTAGGGGTGTGACAGACTTGTCAGAATCAGCAGTAATATCAGGGTCTAAAGCCTCAATCCTGAGGATTTCCACGCCCATGTAGGTAGGCAGCAGGAGGACCGTCTCATAAATGTCCTGGGAGAACTTTGGGGGTGAGTCATTGATGTTGATAACCTAAGACAGGGTGTACGAAAGGAGACCTCTGAAATAACACACTGATAAAACTGATCAAAAATGGATGGTGGCAGGTGAAAGCCGACTCATTAACTTGCCTTTATAACAACCTCTGCTGGGCCGTCAGCGCTCATAGGGGGCAGACCACTGTCTCGAACGTGAACCCGAAAGACGAACTCTGAGAAGGTTTCATAGTCCAGAACGGCAATAGTTCTGAAATTTCATAACCATGTGAACAAACTCCCATAAACACATGGATTCGATCAAACATCTTTCAAATGATCTGATTTCTACAAAGTACTCAAACCCACCTAATAGACCCAGTCCCAGAGTCCACACTGAAAAACATACGAGCGGTCTCATCTATTATCTGGAACACTAACAGGGCATTATGATTGCGGTCATTATCAATAGCCCGTATAACCAAAGGGTTACCGTCCTCTCCCATGACCACGCTGTTGACTGGAGCAGCCTCACTGACTCTGCCCACATACCTGTTAACACGAAAATAGGAAAAAAGCTGAAAAAACTAATACTAACCCAGAAAGTCATGACAGACTATTACCTTTTGTCAGACATCAACAACCCCAGGAAGACAACAAGCAGCATTTCAGTCGTAAGGCTCTACTTATCTTTGAGTCAACACTGATACCTGATCTGCTGGAATTGAGGTGGGTTATCATTCACATCCCCTACTTGGACAATGACAGTGGTGCTGGCCTCCACCCCGGCCATGCTCAGAGCACGCACCGTCAAGAAGTAGGATGTTGTTTGCTGTCAGGAAAAAACAACAAACTCTAATTAGCTTTCAAACTGCATCAATTCCCAAGAGGACACAAAGATTTTCCTGGTACTCGTGTGCTGGGTTCTTGCCAACATTATGTAAAACTTTACTTACTTAGTACTTTGGGGGAAACTTCAGTCAGAATAAAAGAATTTGAATGACAATTTTTGGATTCTGTATGATTACAAATGAAATTTGGACCACTAGGATCTCAAGTTTTAAGGCGGCAGTAGAAGGATATCATTTACTTTTAGAAACCGTATCAACTGTATGTCTTCTCTCTGCTGTGTGCCATGTTGTTCCATGACTTTTCTGTTTCATATCAAACTTTAATTCCTACATTTCAGTTTTAGGATACATTTCAACATTAGTACAAACACATTTGGAAATTGACACTGATATTGAAAAATGGGAAATTCTTGAAGACTAATACTTCTTCCCATTAAAATTTAAGCAGGTTTGACAAGAGTTTATTTTTTTGTTCTTTCGCTTTTTGAATAATTTACGAAATCTCATAGAGGAAACCCTTTAACATCTTGGATTTTTTTCACTTACCCTCATTTATTTTTTAAAAAGTCAGACTCAAAGCAAAGCTAATGATGGCCATTTGTCAAGGGACACAACAGTTACAAAATGTCAAGCCACAGTTTTCACCAACAGAGAAGCTGTTTATTTATGTTCTCTTTTTGTAAGTGCTCATCGAAGGCAAATAATGTTAGAAGACTGCAATTCGTTCAGAAACAATCTGCTGAGACATTCAAAGTATCAGCCTTGGTTACTTTGGCAGATGTTCTAAATTAACAAAATGAATTAAGCAAAGACATCTACAAACCTCAAAATCTAGCATTTTTTGAGTAGTGATTACACCAGTGTAATGGTTAATAAAGAAGCGGCGCTCCTCATTGCCTCTGGTGATGTCATAAACAAGTGGGGAGCGACTGAAGGCAGTAACAGTGATAACATGTGTTCCAATCCTGCTGTTCTCCACTATCTGAAAAAGTAATTGCATAATTAGTAACCGTAATTCAGACATTTTGACGAGTGGTGTTAATAGTGTCATTCAGACCCCCTGCAAATCAGTCAAGATGTTTACATCCATCTTTGCCGATCAAATACTTATTACAATGATCCCTCTCTTCCCCACCCCCTCCCCCATCAATCTATTGTTTAATTCAGCCCTCCCTGTCTTTACCTCAGCCTGATACTCCTTCTGAGAGAATTTGGGTTTGGAGATGTCAGAGAGTATTAAGGAAATGCGAACTGAAGCTGTGGCCATTAACTGAGGAAATCCGCTGTCTGTGGCACGCACAGTGAGGGTGTAAAAGCCCACAGAGCTGAAGTCCAGGTTCTTTGCAATGAAGATAAGGCCTGTGGCATTATCAATGGCAAACACACCCCCTGTGTTACCTGTATATGGGAGCAAAGTTGTAGTTATCTATGGAAATACAAATTAACATTCAATGAGCACAGTTGATCCAACTAAATGTGAACATTAACACTTTCTAAAATGAATAAGATAATAAAAATCAATAAAAAATTGAAAGACATTTCCTTGTAAATCAAATCTTACCTGCGTCAATGTTATATATGAGTTGACCATTAATCCCATTATCTTTGTCCAGGGCTGTCACTTGCAACACAGACGTGCCGACAGGAAAAGTCTCATAGGCCATAGCGTCATACACTGTGCTCGTGAAGTAGGGAATGTTATCATTGATGTCCTCAACTGCCACCAGAATACGAGCCAGGTCCCGGTTAAATGGAAACTCCTGATCCTTAACCTGGAGCAGTTGAAACCAGAAATGAACTGTAGGAAATTATCATTTAACTAATTAAACTAAAAATGGGAAGACACAGTTGTCAAAAGGGGCATCTGAAGGGGCCTGACATTGAGTCACTTACACCAAAAGACTCGTTGGAGTAACAACCAAAGTAAAAAAATAGTCTCTTCCATCTCACCATAATCGTGAGGATGTGCTGGGTTCTGGCCTCATAGTCCAGGCTGTCCGCAACGTAAACAACTCCGGTTCCAGGATTGACATTGAATAGTCTCATACTGGCTGGGTCCACACTGCCGTATATGGAGAAGCTTAAACGGGCACGCTCATCCTTATCCGACGCTTTGACCCGCAGAATCTCCATGTCAGCTGGTACATCCTCGGAGACACTGATGTCATAGGCAGGCTGTGAGAAGACTGGTGGGTTGTCATTGCTATCTTGGACGCGGATGAAAACCTGAGTGACAGGAACAGGCATAAGGAAATTGCCAAGTCACCAAGGTAAGTACAAATTGGAATTAGGTGTCTGTATATTGTCTGTAGATATACGGAATTGGCTTTGTTAATAAGACTGGGTGTAGTTTTTGGGTAGCTCACACCATGTGTTACTTTATACTTGCAGGTAGAAACACTTCTGATATATTATTCAATTCAACTTAATTTAATTTCTTTGGTATATTGACTGCCGTGTGAAAACTTTGAGTGGGAAGAGGAAATAATAGAGAGTAACTAGAGTAACTTGGAGAATTCAGGTGTGTGTTAATAAAAATGTCAAGGAGAAAAGAAATTAGATGAAATAATAGAAATCAATTCTTGAATCCATCATTCTACCGCGACTAGCATTATTCAAAAGTAAAAAACATTCAAGACAGTGGCCAGTTGACTGTCAACATGCCTCGGTGAGTATGGTGACAGTCATGACAACATACATGGCAATTACAAAGAGACTAAAAAGTATGGCTTGTGTGTAAGAGTAACTGGGGGATACATCTTTTCCACAGTGGCTGGAATCTGCTTGGTCCCATCTTAATAAAGACAGATGGAAAACATTTCCTTTGGATAAAAGAAACAAAAGTGGAGATGTCTGGTCATGAATAGTAGCGTGTGTGCTACCATCACCACTATCATCAGTTTCTAAGTGGTAGAAGTAGTGATGATTTGGGTTTGCTTTACAGCCTCAAGGGTGGGACATAATGCATTCATTGAGTCAGCACCACCTGTTTGACAAAGCTTGGCTTAAATTGGTTCAATAAACAATTACCCCAATCCCACCAGCCAATTTACAACAGGTTGGAAGAATTTATTTTTCTTAATCAAAGTGTTGCAATGGCCCAAACAAAATCCAGACCTTGACCTGATTGAAATTCTATGTAGGGACTCTGACTGAGCTTTGGATGAACGGATGTCAGTCGTCCTCAGTGGAATGAAGCAACACTATAAGTAAGAGTGGGACAAAATTCCTCCTTACTGATGGGAGAGGGTGATAATGTCTGACAAAGAATGACAGAGGGTTGCTACTGAAGGTTGTTCCACAGCCATTTGTATAAGGCGGTTTAGTTACATTTCACATCGTCTCTGAATTTCTTTTTCCTTTAGTTATTTTCTGTGTAATATTTCATCCATTGTTGATAATCAGAGGTTGTATTTTATTATTTATCATTTTAATTTTAAATGAAAGAGGCTGTGCTTTCTTTCTAAGTATTGGCTTATTATTAGAAAAATAGTAGGCCAGCCCATTTTATAGTCAGCAGGAGGTGAAAACGGAGCTACGTGTTTTAAAATAAAGCTGAGAATTGATAGCATCAAGGATCGAGGTACAATAACTTAATCTGATGTGGATCTCAAGTGTATTAAATGTGGTGCTTGAGCGCAATAACAAATCAAAACTTTCTTTACCTGTGTTGTGGCTGAATTGGTCCCATCTGTCACCTGTACAGTCATGTTGTATACTGACTGCACCTCTGCATCCAGGGGCTTGGCCACCACCAGAGTCCCGACTCCAACTTGAAGGTCAAACTGCATGTCAAAGCTCCCTGACAACACACACGCAGACACACACAGGTATACATTGATGAAGTCCCAGACAGAGTCACTTGGTGCTCACTTCGTGTGTAAAAAAAAAAAAAAAAATCGTATGCGCTGAGTTATTACGGTGTAATTTTTTTGGCCAGGAGCTTTCATCTGCAGCTGGAGGGTCTGTGAAATAATATGAACTCAAATGCAGCATAATGTAGTGGTGATCCCAGTTGGCAGCCCGAGAGTTGTTAACAGCCATACAAACATCTGTCTTATCACTCCAAAACACAACCCATCACAGAGATCAGAAACCCATGGCCGGGTCTTTTCCACAGGCGGTGAGCATACAGTTTAGAAGCTTAATGTTTGATTAAAGTGAGGCAGACGATTGATACGTGTTACGTATTCAGCGCCATCCTTCGTCTCATCCCGGCCCCTCTCTCGAGATATCTGGGAGCTTGAGCTCCCCTCAGCATATGAATACTGATTGAACATTTTTCACAGAATCACTGATGCGTGTTAAGTGGGTGCAAACCGTTGGACCCCATGCTTTTATTTTGCATGTTGTCTTTTCTTTTCTTTGTTTTTCTTCATTTTGTAGCTGATGTTTGTCAATATTTTGGTTGCATCTGCATCTTACAAAGAAAAAATTCTATAATCACATATGCAGCTAAATGTTTATTTAGTTTTTGGGTTGTGGTGCTATTTTGCGTAAAAAGTCAATTGGCTGAGTTGTTTTCTATCAACAGAGCAAATAATGAATCTAAACAAAACAAAAAAATAATGATATTTGTTAAATTCAATGTGAAGAAGAATTGAGAAACTGTTGCCTTTACTTGAGCTGTATCATCAACTCACAATTGTTCTATTCTTTTAATTTATGCCAGATATAAATGTAAATTGTAGCCATATTACTTTGATCGACACCTCCAGTAGTTATGGGAAACATTAAAATCTTACAGGACAGCAAATCCTCAACAGTAATGATGTAGACTGGACAGCCAAGTGAAGCTTTTTCTTCTTAAATAATATGTCAAGTGATTTATTTTACCTAAATATCCATTACATTCAATTTAGACATGGTCGGAAAATACATTTAAGCTCATAAATTACACCCAATTTAATTCTAGTGGGTTCGTTACCCAGACACATAGGATAGGCAAGAAAGTCGCAAACTATGCGAAATGTGTTACTAAGGTAGAAAGTATCAGAGTCAGAGGAACGCTATCACAGCACACCCACATTTGCCTTCCAAAGCACCACCAGTGCAGCCGAACTAATGAAATAAACCTATCCAGCCTGGACAGACAAAACAAACTGGTGCTGTTTGTGTGAGGCTGACTGAGAATCCTTCTACAATTTCAGATCAATCAACTCTGCCTTTGGCCAAACAAGGTCACGCTGCTGTCTGCTGCACTTTCCAAATTTTTTTTGTAATTCCCCTGAACCCAGGGCGTTTAAGAGAGAGCAACGGCTAAATTAACTTTGATCATACCTGTGTCCAGAGAGCAGTTTCTTCCACATGCATTCTGCGGAATGTAGAACATTTCTTTGGCAAGCCGTCCACCTTAACAGCGAGACAAAAGAAGAAAAGCATACTATCAATATTTATGAAGTCAGAATAGTCTTTTGATCAAAGCTCAGCAATATCTATATACTCTGTTCTGAAGTTAAATCATTTTGGGGCTTTTCTGTAAATTACTTTTCTGTTCTTCCATTCTTTCATACTTTTCCATACTTAACACCCATTATCCATACTTACCACAAGTATGGATAACGAGTTGGGAAAATCACTCCTTGAATTTTTAAGAGGAATAGGTAAGCATCTCTTTGATTTCACACTAAATTTTGAATCATTACTGACCTTCCCAGCAGAAAGACCTTGATGATATCAATAATACGAGCTGCACTCAACATAACGCACAAAAAAATAATTTTGATATCTTTCTGTGAGGTATGAAAAAGTAACTAAAATCAATAAAATTTTCTCATAATATCTGTGCAGACCTTTTTTTCCCTCAATGTTGAGATGTAATACTTTATGAAATCATTTCTAAATTATCTTTCAAAGATTAGAACTGTGGGGAGTTCCCTGACAGTAAACTGAAAGGCAGGATTAAGCTTTAAAAAGATTTATTGAAAACTCTTTCTAATTATTCTATATTTACCTTTCACGTTTGTCAATTCTGAATGGGGATTCATCAACTTTATTTACTTATCTTTATCTAGTTATGATATTAAACAAAGGTGATTAATTTTGTAATGAGCACACATTCCCTGCAAAATAGAAATCACATGAATTGGCTTTTACAGTTTGTTACTCGTGAAATTACTCACCGATGATACCGAACCACACAGGTGTGCTCGACTGGCTAACAGCCACCACACCCACCGGCTGAGCAACAGCAGTTGTCTCTGAGATCGAGAAATTGTAGTACCTCTGGGTGAAGAGTAGGGGCACCTGCGAGGGCACAGGTTTGCGAATCCATTCCACATAGAGTTTGACAGTAGACCAAAGTGGCGGATCTCCACCGTCTTCGGCTTTTATCTAAGATATGGAAGGGGAAAAAAAAGGAAAAAACAGGCATCTAGCTGACCAACCCAGGAGAAAGTACAAAAAATTTTCACAAGAGCAGAATGGAGACTTGATACTGCTTGATCTAGTATGTATGAAATCAGGAAACAACAGCTTTGAGTGATGGATGCTTCGGCTTGACTTCAAATGGCTTGCGTCACCCTTCAAACTCGATTTTGCAACACAGCCAAGCAAAAATAAATCAATGAACTAATGAGAGAACCAGTATGACATGTGTTTTTTAGATTTATGTTGGGCTCATTCAACACTTTTGCAGGAAAGGATTCTGGTCTTTGCTTTTGTGTGAAGAGGCTTCAGCTTATCAACTTTTTCTCCTTTCAAATTAACCAAGAATGAACACAATAAATGGCCCCAAAGGGGTGTTACCAGCTAATCAGTGATTAAGATGTGTTGGGCATTTTCACAAATTAGGTTGATTTGGATGACACTGCTTCCCACTGCTGTTTGTGCTAATGTTTGAGAAAGGAAAAAGGTCTAAAAAGGAGTGTCATTTCACGCAAGATCAAAGATTTATCGTGTCATTTGATGTTTATAAATGCAGGTCTCACGTTGCCGTTTTCTAGCAATATGGTGCTTCCACCTGATGAGATAGAAACTAGAGTGTGTTTACTTCAGCCAATATAGTGAGTCTTACAAAGGAAATGATCCTTGAAAATGTTTCTAGAGGTAGAGTAATTGAGAGAGTGAAACCGAAGAAGCACAGAGCTAAAGTGACAATGTGCCTAAAAGAGGTAGAGCTTAAACCCAAGTAACATTATTCATGGTCTAAGAATATAAACTTTACGTTTTTAGTCATGTCTGTGGTGTTGGTATAACTTTTTGTGCTTTGGTTGAGGATAATACACTCACAGTTAGGATGTCGGAGCTGCCCGCTGTCACCATCTTCTTTGATGATACCACACCAGTCCTGGGATCAATGATGAACTTTTCCTCCTCGTTACCATCAATAATAGCGTAGGTGATGTTACCGTTTGCTCCAGAGTCACGGTCATATGCAAAGACACGGTATACAGGTTCACCCCGTTTGTTCCGGTCTCGTTCAGGCAAGCTTATGCGATAAGTGACCTCCGGGAAGGTTGGCGGGTTGTCATTCTCATCGTCGATGTGCACTATGACCCACACTGTAGACTGCCGGGTCGTCACAGGGCCATCTATTACTGTAACCTACAGAAAAAGCATAAACATAAAAGCTAATATACAACATAACATAAAACACACACATTGTCACGTTTAAGAGACTGTCTTTGTGAGTGAATACAATTATTGAATACTTAAATATTGCTTGTGCTGTGTGACTGTGGGGCCATGTGGGGTTGAGATCCGGGGAAATCTCTTTGTATTATTGATCCTTTGGAAGCAGAGCCAGAGGTCTGATCACTGATCAATGGGATCAGATAAGGGTGAACATCATTGTTGCCAGCATGACTGCTCACTAGACTATTAATTACAGACAGACAGCACAGGCAGGCAGTCGGAGCACTGGGTGGCATGTGGGGACTAGCAGTCTTGTTGAAATCACTGGTCTGAAAGACGTGACAACAAAAACGATTCTCCATTCCACTTCAAATAAATTTTTGATTTTGTAGTCCATGTCATTGTTCATTTCAACTTTGTTTCGACATGAGTTTGCTGCCTCCACTCTGGAGTGCAATGCTACTAGGTAGGTTAGTCACAGTATCAGTACTGGAGTTAATTCACAACAAGAATATAGAAAAGTTCTCTGAAAAAGCAAACACACAACACATAACAGCGCTAAACACTGGGTCAACTGCAGGTTACTTTCCTCCATTTTGAAAAGATTCAAAGTGCCTCTAGATTCATCAGCATTTGATGAGATGAAAGAGGAGAACAGGAAAACAAGTTTGCTCCTGTCTCTAAAGTCAAGAATCTCTAATTATCAGGCTTATCTGCATGCAGAGCGGGCGCTGCAACAGAAATGGTAATCACAGAACTATCTGTATGCCCAGTGTCTGCACCTATCAAATACCGGGCACACCAACTCCTCTCCTCACCGTTCCCATCCTGAGTAGAGAAGATAACCAATGATGAATGATTACATTTTTAAAATCCTAAACCCGCGCCCCAAAACTACACACATTCATCATAGTTTATGCAGCCTTGAAAGCTTGCCAAGGTTGTCCTCCACCCTGTCTTTGTTAATAGTGTGCTGTGGCAGGTGGCAGGGTAGGATAAATAATAATACTATAAACCAGTGAACACCGCTCAGGTTTTACTGTACCTCTAAAAAGTGCTCGGCTTGTTGTTCCCTATCCAGTTTTCTTGCGGTTGTTGTGATCAGACCTGAAAATCACAGGAGAGAAACTTTAGAGAAAAGAGGACCATAAGTGCTTTAAGTGAATCAGGGGCTCCAGTTGTTGCAGTTGGCCTCTCCTCATTCCTCTGCAACTCAAACCTTTAAATTAGAGCTGGAATGCTGAAAAATGCACAAGCCACTTTAATTCATTTTATTAATGAGCCAGTGAATTCATATGTACTCTCTAAAAACCATAGCCTGCAGTCCTGGCACGGACAGTTATATCTGGCAGATGTTCATATGGCTCTGTGTGGCTGATGGTCTGACAGACAGTAGCAGTCATTTCATTAGACTGTTTGGCAAACGGCACTAAAAATCAATGAGTCCACCGTTATCTTTCAGAATGTGTTTGTTCTTTTCCATTGTGCCTTTTGTGTTTTCTTATTTTTCTTTTGTCATTTGTGTGATCACAAAGGTTCTCCTATCATGTTCCCATCACTATGACTGACATTTATCCACAAGAGTCTTTTGCTTTGACATGAAAACCAGTATTTGCATTTAAATGTAATGATTTCAATCACAGGAAATATATTCTAAAAAGAAGGCAATTCCCTAAAGCAGGAGAAAGAGATATAGTGTTGATAGTTGCAGAGTTCAGATGGTGAGAGCTTGAAGAGTTGAACACATTAAAATATCCCCAGCCATTGCTCTCACGAGTAGGTAAACAACATAAAACACAAACATTAATGCAAAAAAAAGAGTGTCAGTCAACCTCAAAACCTTTGTTTTCCCTAAACAAATGGATGCTGCTGTGAAAAATGCTTGCGTTTAGTTAGGGTTGTTCAGAATTTCCATATTAGCAGCACCTAGACAGAGTGAAATAGTTATATTTGTCAAAGGGAATTTATCCTCAAACATAAAAAACAACACAGAAAATAAATAACACAGTTTTATAAAAGATGGACCTTTTTATATATCAGTATATATATTTATGTGATTTCTTGTGGATTTATATTCATATCAGAGAGTCTGTGAGAACTGCCGAATGGCCAAGAGATGTCACTTTTGAAGCTTTTAAAATGTTAGGCCCCTTCAACATTATCTCACCATGTAGTAATTCATAGGCCCTTTTAAACAGCTGGCCAACACAAATAGATGGTAGCATTCTGTCCAAAAACACACCTATTTATCTGTTATTGCCATAAGGGTGATATTTACACAAAACCTCGTCTGTTGGTATTTCAGTGTGAATTTCTATGAGGGATTCTTCTAAGTAAATAGGCCTTAATGGTGATGGTGTTTTTCTTTCAGTGTAATGAAGCATTGCAGTGAAATAGGATTATTTGGAGAGCTTTGAATGCTGCGCACCTAATGTTCAATGGTTGCATTAAAATCACAGTGCTCTCACATACTCGCGGACTTACTCAGGCATTCCATCGCCTCCACAGTGTCACCTTGAGCTTGCTACGCAGGCTAACTTCAATTAGGCAAATTAGGAGTAAATCTAGAGCAGCGGTCACAAGCTATAGGAGAGGGACCAGGGAGGGGAGGAGGGGCTTGTTCAGCAGAATACAGTGCTAGTAACAACTCATACGAATCGATAACCTAAAGCTCACGTGCAGAAGCACATCAGATAATGAACAGAATGCTAAAATAAAATCCTCTAAAAAACCACAACATGTAGACTTAAATAATGGTCTACTGAAGCATCTGTAATTATCATAAACATGTCTTTACATGATATGCCAAATATACCTTTACATATTTTCAACTTGAAACAACATCAGACATTTTTATATCTAGATAATCAAATGCACCCTTGCTATTGATTATAAATACTGATAGAACTGAGTACTAAAGAGATCCTCCAAAAGTATACACCGTAGAGCCTTTGGGACTCCTCAATGATGACAAATGTGTAGTTTCACTGTACAAATTTTCACCCACTGAGAAAGCCAGACCATCAAATGACTCATTTAAAATTAGTCCATAGACTTATAATTTGTAAATGATCTTAATCTTTAAAAAATAAATAAAAGACTATGCTCCTTCATGCTCATAAGTAAATCAAGGAAATCATTTATACATACTGAACAGTTTTGTTGGCCCACGAAATGTTAGTATGTAGCAGTACAATTAGAGCCCAAATATGCTGTGACATGTTTTAACTTCAATTTCCATCTTTTAATTAGTACTGAGTTCAATTATTATGCATGCAGCTGTCACGCATCATGTGCACTCTGTTTTTATGCTGCCATGCCACCCTATAGTGTCTACAGGGATACATATTGTCTGGGTATTGTTATGGCCAAAAGGTGACGTCATCTGTAATTGACCCGAGTGTGTGCAAGTGTCTTGATACAGTGGAACGAATTTTATCCAACTGAGGTTAGTAAGAAAAAGGTCACATAGCTCGTGGGCCCTTTTGACTGCACTATACAAGCATACATGCTTTTACAAACAGCACTCCGTCTAATACCCTGTGTCAACACAAATCTGCTTTGTTTTGAGCCCCAAAGAGGCAGTCTTCACACACAACCAAAGACCAACAGACAGCACTGTAAGCTGTCACACCACATTTACACACTTTGCGCTCATTCCGAGTTTGGCTTCAATGCATTTTGGGAATTGTTCCGGCATCTCAAACCCATCAAACTGACACTTCCTGAGAGAACTTGAAAAATGCATTACTTTGAAGCTCCCCCACATGAGCTTTAAAGAACAATTTGAAGCTGCAAGAGAGATCTCAGCAGTTCAGCTTACGGTGTTGCTCTCACTCGCTTCATGAAATCCAATCAGTCAACTGAATTTTGTTTATTAATAATCCCAGTGAAATCACTCTGGTACATGGAAAGTCTTTGACTGCTTCCAAAGGGGGATTAATTCATATTGAATAAGCAACATGTCTTCATATCACACTGACACTGTTAATCACAACACACTGACAATTACATTGGTGATGCATTTCAGCTCATGATATAAAACGAAAAGAAATAAGTACATAGAAATACAAAAGAAATAAGATGATACAACACAGCTTCTCCTTCTGAAATGAACGCATTTCTTGAAATGAATCAAAACAATTAATCCTTATTGTTATGAATCAGAGAATGAACAATATCAAACTTTAATTCTCCTGAATGAAATAATAACTAAGACACTTAATGCAGTGAATCTTTGACAGGAACAGAAAGCAGGGCTCAGATGGCTCAAAACTCCCCTGAGGCGCAAATACACACACACACACACACACACACACACACACATGCACACACAACTCAATATACAGGTCACACAAACACATATTCACAGTTGTGCACAGAAAGCAAACATTTATTTTCTAGAGTGTGCTGTCATTGTGTCAAAATGCATGTTGGTTCTTTGCAGCAGGACGGTCCTTTCTAACACAATGACGTAACCAATTCATCGACTGATTCAGCCGTCAAACTAAGTCTCTTTCTTTCCCTCACACATCCCCACATTATGCATACTGCAGACACGGATGCATCTGTTGGGTGTTTGTTCTAATCTGTACCATAATTAATCACCTCAATACGTTGCTGCACCTGCTTTAAAGCTAATCATACAGGAGGGCCGCTAAACAAGACCCCCTAAATCATTACAGGTACGAGATCTGTATGAAAATGTCTGTGTCGGGTCCAGGTTCCATATTAATGAGTGTGTTAGGGCCGGAATGTCTCTGCTGGGATCAATATGAGTCCTTCACTTCCTGGTTCAGCCGAGTGTGTTACACTACATAAAGTCAATACGATGGTGATAATGCACAAAAGCGTTTTTAAAGAGGATTGGAGGATGCAAATAGAAATACCACCTTCGATTTACAAAGTGAACATGCAACCGCATACCATTAGAAATTTCCTCCTTCTATGGCCGTGGCCGACATGCTGCACGTTGCATGTAGGCCACTGGTTTTTTGATCATTACATTGATAATTTTCTTTTTTTAAATGCAACGCTGGTTGCTACACCAGCTGAGGCTTTCAGTATTGCCCGTAGTCGTGAAGAGTTTGTCATTTCATCTAGAGCAGAGACAGCACCTCACAATGTTTTTTTCCTCTATCTTTGGGATTTAAATAAAACATTCCACCACTTCAATAATTCTTCAATGCAAATGTCAAGCTTAGTTCAGAATGCATGAGGAAAAATTTAGACTTGAAAGCTGACAGCGAAAACTGACACAAATCAGCTCTCATTTGTCTTTGATAATGTTTGTCAGGTAGAGACACAGCTCTTTTGATTTGATTATTTATCGAAAAGACATTATCATGGATCAAACGTAAAAAAAATGGTGGAAGACAGGGACTGTGCCTTTTTACACAACAGTGAGTTAGATTTTTTTAGGCTGTTCACAGACTGATGTGAACAGCACCATATTTTTATGAGAAATGTATGTATTTGAATGTCTGAGGAATATTTGCACAAATCACACATACAGTGTAATTTGGTATTTGAAAAAAAGTCAGATAACTGAAGCACCAACCTGGTTTCTGAGATATTACTTTGCTTACCTGTTGCAGTTCTTAAACTGAACTTCCCTCTTATATATGACAAGAATTGTATATAGCTTTTTTGGCTGCATCAGTTAAGGCTCAAGATGACAAGTTTGAGAAAATCAGAATCAGAAGTGTGGTGGTGGAAATAAAATGAAAAAGGCACACCTCAGTGGCCAACCAGTCATATCTGTTTAAGACTCACATCTTAAGGCTGCATTACTTCTTAGTCAACAAAAAACAAATGTTTTTAACCTCCACCCTGTGTGTTGGACGGGTCGTGGGTGCTACGTTTTGAAAAAGAAATAGTATTTTTTCCTCATCTGTTATGACACTTACGTGTCAAACCGGTGGTGCAGACTTTGTAATTCAAAACTAAATGACAGTCCAGTTGTCTTATCTAATATTTACAACCCTTTCCGAAAAGATTATCGCTGCTCACCACCTATTGCACAATAGAGGAAATCTGAACAAAGAAAAGCACATTTGCATGTTCACATTAAAGTGAGTGGTTTTATGGTGTGACTATGATGTTGCAGATGTGCATGTGGTGTGATTTACTCTGTTACTTGGGTGAGGTGCACTACAGATGTCTAAAATGATCTGCCTTTCCCATGATTATTCTCATGACTGGCATCACAATGAGAATAGGCTTGTTAGCCAAACGCAGGTTGATAAAAAGGAGGATCATTTTCAACCATGAATTTCACACCATCTGCACTCTTCCAAAGTCAAAACAAGCATTCATGTTATTTATTGTCCTTCATGTGTCTCTGTCCTCTTTGTCTGGTGCGCTTTTTGCATCTAGCATTTAAAAGCAAAATTGATTCAGGGTTATGTGTGGTGACTGTGCGTGTAATAAGCACAGTCTGTGGGCTTACAGGTCTTTGGGCTACAGAGGAGTCTTGTAGACTGGTGAAGATGACCAAATCCATGTTATCGATATGGTTGTAAATGTATGATTGGTTCAAAGGAAATATGGAGACCACATACCAACCTTCAGTTGTCCATGGATAGGGGCGATATTGTTCACACTGTGTTTGTTTTGTCCTCAAAGCCCCCACACTTACTTCACATTTCATCACATGCTATGAAAACCCTTGAGTGTCTGAAACCGTCTTAAATAAAGCACATAACCAAAACATATTTCCCTCCATGATATCACATAAAATGTCAACTCTACTTCCGTTCTGTATTTTGAAAAGAGCTTTAGACCGGAAAAGACTGGAAACAATATAAGATAACAGAAAAAAGTGCAGTAAACTATAGTGACTACAGGCCTTTGGAGTTGTATTTTTCTTTCTCTGTTTAACTTCATTTGTGTTAGTTTTCACTCCAACTTTTGTTTTCAAGCTTCTTATCTTAACATTTCTGTCAGACCTCGCTTTGGTTATAATGCTGCTACCCCTTCTTTTGTTGGTAGTTTGTCAACAATGTGAAAAAGGTTACTTTATCTTTTGTATCTGTTTTAAAAAAACTCACTTAATTTTTTTTTCAGTTTCATCTGCTGTCAATTTTTGTGTGCACACAGATTTTTTTGTTCATATTTTTTCCTGGATTGCCTTTGAAGAATGCATTCTCTTGGATGACTGCCTGAACAGGCTGACATTTTCTACTTTAGCTTTTGCTTTTAAAATACCATCACAAGAAAAATTAGTATTTGTGTGTACTGGTTCAAAAGTGTCTGAGCATCTTTATCTAAGACCTTTAACTGAATTAGATGAAAAAGGGTTAACACTTACACCCAGAAAGTAATATTGTTATTTTTCCATCAGTGTCCAAAGTCCTAAAAGGCATTGTTCCATTATAAGTATTTTTCAGTGGAATCGTGTTTGTGACTTGCCTGTTTTAGGATTGATAGTGAAGAAATTCTGTGGATTTCCAGCCGTAATGCGGTAACTCAGTCGACTGGGTGTGGCTGTAAGGTCAGGGTCTTGAGCTTGAATATGAATGACTGGCACATCCTTTGGCGAGTTCTCCATAATGACTGGATGGTAGATAGGATCCGAGGTTAGGGGAGCATTATCGTTGACATCTTCCACCTGAGAAAGAATAATGGGGGGGTTCAAAATAGAAGAAGAGGCAGAGAGACATAGGGGAAGGAGTTGAATAAAAAACAGGGGTGAGCTTGAATAAGGATTGTTGTCTATGTGTTTCAGACATTTATTTGAATCTGAGTTGATAATCTACAAGCAATTAAAACATAGCTTTATAAACCCAGACAAATCGAAAGGGAAAATATACCTAAATATGTTTGGTAAGCAACATAAAAGCTGGGTCTGAGTTCATCTATTGTTATCAATCACAAAATTGAATATAAATATATATATATATATATATATATATATATATCAAGTAAAGTGTTGATTGAGCATTTGCTAGGAGGCACAAAAAGGCAAGACAGTTCAACGGCAAATGAGATACACCTGCGCCTGATTAATTTCTCATTTTGTGCCTGTGATGAAAAGGCCAGGGGTAAAGCACCCAATCAGATCACTCTACGTGAATATCCTGGAGCAAGAAGAGGTTTTTTTCTCCATATGCTAGTTGTCTTCCTCAAAGGGAAACTGCTCCAACAGTGGTGTGTGTAATAGAGTGTTTAGTCAGAGAATTGTTATTGGGGGTTTTTTTGCCAAGGAAAATGGAAGAGAAGATGGGACAGAGAATGTGTAGAGCATATCTCTGGCTCACAGACCTTGCACAATTATCATTTTTGAGAGCAATCCATTCATTGTTTTTGGTGTCTTATTGTTACATTGGATAGAATGCTCCATGAGAATAAACAATAATCAGCATCTAAATGAGTTTATAGCCACTGTACAATGTCAACAATGAGAGGACATTGAAAGGTCAATATTGTGGATCAGCTGGAGGAGACCTTTTTATTTATTTCTTGTCATCATTATCAGTTTGCCATCAAAGGTGTGTCTATGTCAGTGAATGGGGTTCCAATATGCACTGACACATTTTTATAGATAACGTACATCAGTAAAAAAAAAAAAAAAAAGAAAAAAGGTGGCTTGATGTAACTTTGAAAGTCTCATAACAAACAGTATTTTGTCAGTCAGAGCAGGTACGACTACACTGCAGCCTCACCTGCACAACACTGTAGCAGAAAACACATTATTGTCAAGCAGACAGTGGAGCACAGTCAGAGGGGACTCTGCAGTGAGACCTCACCTGTTTAGTCCAAAACTTGCAGGAAAATAATTATTATTCCCCTTAATGTTTATCTTCACCATTGTGACTATATGAAAATTTAAAAAAAATATCAGTTTTGTCTGGATCTTTGTACTCCCTAAAAATCATTATCTATTGACCTTTAAGCATGATGCAATATTGTACAAGTTGTAGAGTACATTTTCCTACATCCCTACATTTTTATCTGTTGGATGTCTGTTCCATGACATTGCAAATAACATGGCTGAGAAGCTTCTTTACAAAGCCTCTGACATGACTTAATGTGAAACTCATTCAATCAAGGCAGTGATTTGTAACAATTTATCATTCTTCAAATTATCAAGCAAGGTCCACCTTATTCTTAAGGTCTTCATATAATACAAAGTCTATGTAAAGTAGTGTAGAAAATAAGCAATGTTCTTAGAAGGTATGGATGGGTAAACATAATGTAAGCTGTGCAACAAAAAGTCATACATGCTTTGTAGCTCTTCTAATGAGAGATTATAAAACTACCAGGTGAAAAACAAACATTGGCTTTGTAAGGATTTTATAAATTGGGCAATGTAATGCAGTTTTCCTTCATGTCATCATTTCAAGAATATCCCAATACAGAACCTGCAATGTACTACAAATTCTGGCAGGGAAGATGCATTTGCTTGACAAAGGCAGCATTGTTAAATAATGAAAGGTCAGCTCTATAGCACAATTAGCTTAATGTGGTTTGGTGCTTGAAACATTACGATATAAGAGACACGATAAGGACTGTTTCATGAGTTCCTGAATTCTGAACCCTTTTCAAAAATATCATAGCCATAAAAATGCTTTAAAGTAGTTTAGTGACTTAAATCTATTATTAGTACAAAGTTTACCAATCAATTAAATAACTTATTTTAGAAAAAATGTCGTTCTAGCGCTTATACATGAATATTCTCTGAAAAACGTCCTTTCATTCATGAAGTGCAAAATTTCATACTATGATACTATTATTACCTGAATGAACACCTCAACAGAAGCTGACAAGGGAGCAGCCCCTCTATCTGTGGCATAGACAGTGAGCCAGTAGGAGTCTTTGGTTTCACAATCCAGGACTCCAGCCGTGTAAATCACTCCTGTTGAAGAAAAGAAAAACGTTGACACATTCCTGTTTGTGTGTCTGTAATTTGGTGTGTGGTGCTCGAGTATGTGAAAGTGCAGACCGACTGTTGTCATCCTTAAATAGCCCCACAGTTAAAGTCTTTGAAGAATAAATTTCCAAACTTTTTGCCCTAATCTTAGTGACATTCCCAGGCGTTAGCGGCACTGCAGTCGTCACCCTTAGTGTTTCAGCATCTCTACGGCTAATCGCAGCTGACCAAACTGCTCCCACTGCGATTTGTTCAGCGCTAAACGTACCCTGAACAGCCATGCACAAGAAAACAGCCCGCACACACCCGCACAGATGTCCACACTCTAATATATACACACTGACTGATGCGTGTTTAGTGGCCTAAAGGAAGATGAGAAGCTGACAGCTGTGGTGACCTTATCAGGGACAAAGGGAACACACACACAATGGATGACAAATGATAAGTTTTTAACTTTCAAATCAGTCATCCTTGAAATATGGCAAATAACTGCCTGAGTTCAGTCTAGGTTGAAGAGTTCATATACGTCATTTCTGTAGTAAAAAAAACACAGCGGAGCAAAAATCATGCATCATCCACACCACGATACTGTCTGTTCAGTACAATTTCTAAGACTAAAGCTTATTATGGAGTTCATGTCTCTGTGCCTTAGAGAATTATTTTGCTTCTGAAGTTCTTACCAACATAAAACACCAAATTCTTGCATTTTTTTCTGAAAAATTAACTGATCAGTTGCATAACCTTCCAAAGTAAGCCAACCAGCTGACCCGTTTTCTCCACTAATCTGCAACTTCAGATAAATTTTTATTCACTGTATCGAACAAGTGCGATTTTGAAAAAGTTGGAAACCATTTACTTATTTCATATGCAGTCATTTATGAACAAACAAGATCCCCCAAAAAAGAATCTCACTAAAATCATCTAGGTCGTATTTGACATAGTTTGCTTTTTCTCATTTACATTTGTAAAAAAAATATTTCAGTGAGGCTATTGCTCGGAAATGTGTTGCGAGATAGTGGAGAACATTTTGAATGAAAGCAAAATTCAAAACTCGCCTTTACTCACCTTTTTTTTTAAAGAAAATGTTAGTCTGAAACTAAGCTGAAGTGCCTACTTAAGTGTCAGCTTTCATCTGGTTGCTGGTGCATGACGTAAAGCAAAACTGTGTTGTGCCAGTCTGGAAACTAAAGTTGGAGATTGTGGTATTTCAGCATCCGGGCGCTCCAAGGCAATTTCATATATGGTGCATAAAAAGTTGGCATGCTTCATGACATGTCACAAGCACATAGTTTTAAGATTCATAAACTTCTCCAGGGTACTTTAATGTTTTATATACAAACGAGAACATCTGAATATTAATTAGGTTTCTATTCATCACCCAGAAGTAAGAGATGATAAATTCCCATATGTAAGTGAATGCATCAGGATGCAATGTTAGCTGTGAACACTTAAAACAAATACTATTAAAATATTAATCACGTAAGCAAATACTCTTCATATTAAACATTACATTAGAAACATAAAAGAATGGTGTTAAGGGAAGTCCAGATTTTGCGGAGCCAAAATGAGATGTGGGAATTATGACGTAAGTCTTAGTGCAGTTATTGATCGACCAGGGTCCCTCACACCGCGCACAGCATGTTTCAACAACTTACAACACGTTGTTCTTGGTAGGACATTGCATCTAAAAGACAAGTTGGAAGCCCACCAGTTGTTGATTGATACTAAGCTATTTGAGAATTAAATTGTCTGACAAATGTTTTTCTATCAGCTTTGTGAGAGGTCTTAGATCTCAAAAACTTTGAAGAGTTATTTAGCACCACAGAGTTAAAGATATATGTCTTTGATATTGAGACCAAAGCATTTCATATCTAATCTGTTTGACATATAATCGACATAATATGTCTCCTTTAACACAAAAAGAACCTGCAAGCATGGAATTCATAGACCAAACTAGTCATAAGAGACAAATGAGTAGGATATTCATTCAGTAAACACAAACTTTGATCAGGTCTTCGGTTTTCTCTTAAATCGCAGCGGCCAGCTTGGAACACATAAATCTGTTACTCGAAGTCAGTTGTAGATTCTAAATGGGAACTTAGACAAATGAGTCTGTCAACACTTGCAGAGTCTATGATTTATTGTACATAAAAGTAACCTCAAGCGGATATAACAGAGGAGGAAGTATTCACCTTCACCTCAATAAAGATCCTAATATCTCACTGTAAACCTACTCCTCACATGTGAAAGACCTGTTATTGAATCTCTGATCTCACTTAATTTAAAATAACATTAGAAAGTGCAAACATGAACGTGAAAACATAGTACAAAATAACTCATTCTCTCTATTGAAGGTTGATTTTTTCATCACCCTGTAGTTACAGAGGGCCATTTGGTATTAAAAAGTCAATAACTGTGACCACTTACTATGTTGTTATCAAAGCAAATTAATTGTTCTGTTAAAAATGGGAGGAGTTCTAACACCAAGGTGCCCTTGTAGAAAGGCAGTGGTAAACATGAACTGTGCCTTGATTCCAAGATTCTGCACTAAAGCTCAGCAACCCTATCCTTGCACAACATATTCTCAACAGTCACTTAAACTCGAAAAACATGGAAAAGTTTCATGTCAGTGCAACATTCTGCACCAAAAAGTGACCGTTTCAAACGAGTAGTCATTTTCTGCGTGCTGCTGGAGAAATTGATTTGCTGTCATGCGGTGCAGGTCCACAGTTGTTGTACTCGGTCTTCCATTTAGCCACAAGCTTCACAGACCCAGGTACACTCACACAAATCGGCATCAAGAGGTGTGACACTTTATCAGAAAGAGTGTGTACATGTGGGTTATTACCATGCAGCTGCCCAGGGCACACACAATGCATAGTAAAAGTGTTTGCTGAAACACATCCTTGTCCTGCCGTCCTTGACCATGTCCTTTTCAAACCACATCTCATCTCTGTCAGATGGCTCAACAGAGAGACAAGGAAAACAGAGCTGGCTGTTTCAAAAGCTCTTTGAACTTTAGGACCGACAGCTGCTATTCACTGAAGTCAATATAAATCAGACTTGACAGCATCCATTCTCACCATAAATAACACACTGCAAAGAGCGGACAAAAAAATTAAGGGTCATGCCACATTTTCTAATCTAAAAGTCCACAGTAAAGCTAACGTCCATCTGTCACAGCTCTTCATTGTACTCACTCTGAAGAAGCTGGTTTTGTCATCCAAATATCTAATTCATGCAAACAAATAATCAATCTCAGCACTGATAACAAAATACTGTGATCATTTTTCTTAGAATAATGGCTCTGAATGTCTGTTATAAAAGAAGACATTATGAAGAAGAAATGATAGCCCCTTAATTTTGGACAAATATCAAAAGTCTATTGCTTTAAAGTATTTGCCCATAATTTAAAGAATATTTTATCCTGACAACGACAAAACCGAGATAGCATGCCACATAATAGAGAAGCAGAGGCTTCTGTCAGCCTTCCAATGACAGACTGCAAGACTTTCTTCCATAAAAAACAAATGACCATGGTTCCATTTTGTAAAAGGTATAGGAAAGCTAAACATGCAAAATACTAAAGATCCTATTGCTTTCTTATAAAAAGGACATTGTATCTACCTTATATGCTTTGATAAAATCATAAGAAATGTCTACATATCAAGTGCTGAAAAAGGGGTATTCACAGGTGACAAATCTGTTATCAAATGGGAATGTCGTGGAAAAGACAGAATGCATCAAAGAAAAGCTGTAGATGGGGTGAGGTGATGCATCTGTTAGGCAAAACTAAAAGGATTTTTCTATCCTTCTATTCCTTGCTCTCTGTTTCAGTCTCTTTTCACATACTTAGTCTGGCACTAAGAGCCACTGATTGACAAGCAACAAGAGGCCCAGTCACTCAACATGGCCCAATGGAAGAAAGGAAAAGTGCTAGTGCACCTGTAGAAAATAGGAGCTGTGATTCATTTAGACTTTTGCTGTAGGTTTGGTAGATGTAATAGGCTGTATTATGTTTGTGTGTGTTTTTATGCAACATCACAGTTTCAGCAATATTACATCTGAACAGTGAAAGCAGAGGACATATAGCAGGGAGAGTTATATCGGGACATGGACCAGGACGGTCTAACCTACATTATACTCCGTATGTTTTTGTGGACCAAACAGAAGACTCTGCCTAGATTTGTCTCCAGATAACTCTGATGGTTCTTTTTGCTTTGGAGCACTTTTAAGATCCTGTTTATACCTTTATTTTACACTAATTGGGATGAGTTTGATTGTTATTCCTGTCTCTGTGTGGGTTCTCTCCAGGTACTCCGGCTTCCTCCCACCATCCAAAAACATGCATGTTAGGTTAATTGCACACTCCAAATCGCCCCTTGGAGTGAATGTGTGTGGCGGTGGTTGTTTGTCTCTTTGTCGCCCTGTGATGGACTGACAACCTGTCCAAGGGGTATACGCTTCTCGCCCATTGTCAGTTGGGATAGGCTCCAGCCCCCTCACAAGGTCTTGGGAATAAGCGGTATGTAAAATGGATGGATGGATGGATGGATGGATGGATGGATGGATGGATGGATG
>JABUIW010000024.1:7946055-7993646 GCA_013363375.1 Menidia beryllina
GATGGATGGATGGATGGATGGATGGATGGATGGATGGATGGATGGATGACCCCAAGACTGTCACTACACACACATTTTTGCAAACATAACCTTTTTACACAATTTCCAAAAATTTATAATTTCATGAAGGAAAACACATCCTCATAAAGTATCTACAGATCTGATACTGAAACCCACAGGTTTTTGGCTTTTTACATTAAAGTGAAAAATGAAAAAATATATGCAACAAAAAAAGGACCAAACATTTTTTTTTAAAACCCAGTGGAAGAAAGACATATTTTCATCTGACACTTTTTATGTACTCCCAGCTGCCTCTGTATCTGTATCCGCTTCCTTCCTCTCTTCACTTCATTTCCACTCCCCCGTTCCTTCACTTTCTGCTCTAACAAGCAGTCTGATTTCCCCTGGAAAATCTGCACTCAATAAACGTACTCACTGCCTGTGATGCTCCTCCTTTATAGCAAAGTGAGTAACAGCACCAGGCCCTATTTCGGAACGGCTGTAGTTATCTGAATACACCCTTGCTCTACCAGTATGCGTATATATATATATGTATATAAAAATATAAATAAATATTTATATATACATATAAATATTTATACGTGGAGGCATGGAGTTCGGGGAATCTCTCTGTCCATCTATTTCACTCTCAACTGCAGTCAATAGTAATTAGCCTAGTTAATTATCAATACAGGCCTCCAGTGGAAGTTGTGTACAGTAGTGACACATGAGATTAGGACAATGAAAAGAAAACTGAAAAATGAAAATAGTGCAAAAATATATGTGGGGAGATACATTTTCTCTACTATCAACTAAGATACAGTCAGAATAAACTCAATTTTGTAGACACCTTTAACTGTATTACAGAACTGTATGTATTTGTCCACCTAGTGGAGCGTTTTACACGAAAGAATTGCATATTTTCTTTTGAATAACAAAATGGGGAAAGCCTAGACTCAACAAAATTCTTAAATATTCCAGGCTTTCTTGTTCAATACACTTTTTGAAATTGGCATTAATATGTCATAATGTGCATATAAAGTTTTTTTTTAAGCAGATCTAAGTTCAACATTTCAGCACCATGGACAGAGATTAAAACAAACATTTGATGCAAAACTGGATGTTGCAAGAAAACATGAAAACCTCGAAGAGCATTTTCCTTTCTAAGAAACACTGTTGCAGTCTTTTATTTAAAATATGAAGCTCTCACCCCACTCACACCTGACTGAGTTGCCAGTTACATTTCAGTGATAGCCATGCAATAGTCTGGCATTTATAGCTATAAATGTGAAGGTCACCTATCTCTATTAATAGATATGAAAGTCATCTAAAATGCCTGCTTCTCCTGACAAATAAATGGTGAAAGACAAGTTCCTTTTTTTGTTCATGTTATTATGATACAGGTTTTCATGTTGGGAAATTTAACTTTTTTCTTTAAACGGTGTGCAGGCTTCATGTGTCTCCTAGTAATGCTTATCCTTAATAACATTGATCACCTAACTTTATAACAATATTATTGTTTAACTGCAACATATGCCTTGGATATCTATGTTCATTTGGCTTGCTGTCTGCATGTGACCAAGCACAGAATAATATTAACTATCCCATTTTCATACTAGGTATTTGATTCATTCTATCTCTGGGCCAGTGATTTCCCTTTCTGTATAAACCTGTTCATAGTTGTGTTTTTGACAGTACAAAAGAGATGGGAAACTTGTTTTAGGTCATGATTCTTAAGTCAGTCAGAGTGATTTCTTCCTAATTTAATAAGAGGGGATTGCTGTACAGGAGAGCCTTGATCAACATTATCTACACAGCAGTACATCAGTCCTACACCACGGCCTAAGGCCCAGGCACTAGAGCTGTCATGCTGCCCTCATTACAGCTCCCACGTGAGGTCCACCAACATGCTGGCTGCGACCATGCCTCATAAGCTTTCTTGACTCTCAAACTCTAATATTATTATACAGATTTACCTAGTAAAGTACAGCATCACTTGGTAAAGATTTTAGCAAATCATTTAGTGAACTAAGTCACTTTTTGACATCAGCAATGGCTAATCATGTGAATCTCATCATGGATGACACAAAAAGTCTGATATCCCACTGGCCATTCATTGGCTGTTGGTATTCTAAGCATGGTGCTGCACATTATTGGATTTCCACTTCACATAAATAGGCTTCAAAATTGATCTTATGTCACACCTGTGTCTTCGTCGATTGTGAAAGTGCCCAGTCCGCTGCCTCCACGGACAGAGTACCTCAACACGCCATCTCGTCCCTTGTCATCATCCTTGGCGCTGACTGTCAGGACGCTTGTCCCTGCACGAGAGTTCTCCTTCACAGAGCCTCTCATGGCAAAGTCGGCGAAGTACGGTGCATATAAATTTTCATTGACATCCACCACCTGAAGAAATTGAATAGTTCAATTAAATTTGGACGGAGGAGTTGAGTGCAAAATGGTGTATATTTTCCAGTAGGTATGAACATCACGTTGATTAAATTGAAACTATTTCTGTGGATAGTTGTTCCTTTGATATTTGCATTATTTAATGTGTAAGTGTACCAAAAAGGGGCCCTCCAGGAGAATTGAGCAGAGTTATGAGCAACCATAAAAGTCATCATATTCTAGTATAGTAAGTTCTTTTGTTGATTTTGACAGGTTTAATGTATTTCGAGCTAAATTCTATGATTAAGCATATGGGTAAAAAGATTAATGCAATACGCCAACACACACGTGTAATGATAAATTGAACAAATGTTTGTGTTTTTCTGTTACGCACCTCTACCTCTGCAAATGTTTGGCTCCTTAGGCTGGGTACTCCTCTATCCTCAGCAAGCACAGTCAGGTTGTAAAACTGTTTTGTCTCATAGTCCAACTCTTTTTTTAACCTCAGCAGACCGCTTAAGACATTGATCTGCAAAGAGCATCAATTGAGACCGATTGTATCTATAACTAACTGTATGACATTCAAAGCTGTTAAATAATGATTCAGAACTCCCATTGCTGGAAATAAATTCAACAGTTGTCAAAAGATGGTAAGAAAATAGACTGTAGGTTTCAATCAGAAATTGAAAAATATTTTCTCTAAAAATGTCCAATCCAACACATTTCCAACATTTTATCAGTATTGTGTAGTAAAGCCATCATACAGATTAACAATTACTAGTAACCAAAATGCATACATGTGTTCATGTATTCATTTTTTTTCTCAACAGTCACTTATGTGTTTGTTTATCTAACTATGTAGTGAATTATTCTGATTTGGGCTGTAGGTTTGCTCAGGCTTATCTTCAATATTGACATCATTTCATTCAAACCATTTCTTCTCCATTCCCCATCTGTTTCAGCCCACTGCCTTGTTTGAAGGTCAAATGGTGCCTTAGGCTAAGCTCCTCTGCAGACTGCCTGATGTCTTCCTCCAAATTCTTACTATAATGTCCTGCCATTTACTTTGGCAAATTTCCTGAAAAAGTTTAAATAGTATAAGAAAGACTCCATTCAAGAGATGTAAAGTGAATGGAAGACCATAGTAATAACAGGAGAACCTGGTTTCTATCTAAAATACAAGGAAATCATTATGGAAGATGCCCAGTTCAAAATCTCAATCCAGACTTTCAGAAAGCATGGCAGCTCTACATGGTCACTTGAAAATGACTTTAATGGTTTTGGAAGGGGAAGGGGAACAAAGTAAAATGTTTCAATGTCACAGGTCACACGTTTTTATAGCCGGAGGAAGCAAAGGAATTTTGTACGGTAAAGAATATGCTATGTACAAACAATATAGATTATCAAATTGAATCAATTTAAGACAAAATCTGTGACATGACCTACCTCAAATGTCTCATTGAAGTCATTAACCAAGGAGTATCGAACTTGTCCACCAGCTCCAATGTCTGGGTCCTGAGCCTGCATCCAGGTAATCACAGTCCCCGTTGGCAGGTCCTCTGGTACTCGAGCACTAAAGCTGCTCGGGATGAAAGCTGGGGAGCAGTCATTGATGTCCTCTACTGTTATACGTAGAGTAGTCACTGACGACCTTCGAGTGCCTCTTTCTGCCTTGTCTTTCACTTCAATCTTCAATATGAACATTGGAGTTGATTCTCTGTCCAGCTGGCTGGCCACAAATACACTTCCACTTTCACTGTCAATACCAAACTGAGAGACACTAGTCAGCATTGCGTAGGAGAGTTGTCCATTCTGTCCCACGTCTCTGTCAAATGCAGTGATTTTAATAATTTCCATGCCAATATCTGAGTTTTCTGGAGCAACAGCAGAGTAGGTATCCTGATCAAACTGGGGATCATTGTCATTTACATCCTCAATTATCACTGTCAATACTCTCCAGTTAGACATTTGAGGAGTGCCCTGATCGTAGATGGTGATATTAAGGAAGTACCGATCCACTTTCTCACGGTCAAGTGGATACAACACAGTCATAATCCCATTCTCCATGTTGATATTAAACCTGGTTTCTTTGTTACCATCAGAAAAACAGAAGAGAACACAGCCATTCAAGCCTGTGTCTCCATCTCTTGCACGCACCTGAAACACACTGCTGCCCACAGCCTGGTCTTCTCTCACCATAATGCTTGGAGGTAAGGCCTCAAACTGTGGTGCCTGCTTGTTCACAGAGAAAATGTCTGTGTATCTCTCTTCCAATCTTGATCTAGTCACAGCGGATGCTTTTGAGAGTACTTTCTCTGCCAGCAACTGAGCTACCCTGGTGTCCTTGCAGGTGAACCCCTTAGGTGGCATCCTACCCCTCACAACTGTTACATTTACAAACGTAGGATCAGAGAACCTCTCTCCATCAGTTGCGACGACTTTCAGGTTGAATGTGGCTCTTTTTAAAGTCTCTGTTCCAAACCTTCTTTTCAAAGACAAAGCCCCTGAGTCTGGATTTAAATTAAAATAACCCAACTCATTCCCTGACAGGATCTCGTACTTTACCATTCCGAGCTCATCAATGTCTATAGCTGACAAGGTGACAATCGTTTGGGTGGCAAGGAGATCACGGCTTATCATTCCCTTGCACGACACTTTCTCAAAGAGAGGCTGGTTGTCATTGATGTTTATCACACGAATAGTGACATTCACCTCACTCTCCCTTCTGTATGGTGAACCCCAGTCAGAGGCGCGTACAGCAAAAAAATAAATATCTTCTGATGACTCAAAATCCAGATCTCTTGTGATCCTCACCTCCCCTGTGTACTGGTCTATAGTAAATGGAAGAGACTGCTCTCCATTAATGGTGTGAGTTACATAACCATTTTCTCCTTGATCATCATCCAGAGCAGACACTACAAGAACTACAGTACCTACAGGTATGCTCTCATTAATCGCAATGTCATAGGATGGCCTGTTGAATACTGGTGAGTTGTCATTTGCATCCACTATGGTAATTTGAACCCTTGCTCGCAACTGACTGATATTATCAACAACCTCCATCTCCATGAAATCCTGTGATATTTTTATCAGTGATCTTGTGGTTGTAACAACTCCAGTAAAAGGGTTTATTTCAAAGTATACTGGATCTGAGAGATTGCTGAAGCTATAATTGACACTCAAAGGAGTCGGGGATATTTTCACTACTTCTATAATAGTGCCTGGGGGAGCTATTTCACTTAGCTTGACCATGTAAACATCTTTCTCGAAATTCTGAAATATTTGGTCCGGCTTTCCAACCAACAACTGAAGAACTTGGGTATTAGAAAACTTAGGAGGCACACCTCTGTCTTTAGCCTGAAATGTTAAGTTACAGCCAAAGGGGAATGTGTCCCAGCTCACCATTTCTGATGATTTAACCCTGTACTCGTTTCCAACAGGTGAGCGATCAATAACAAACTGCTCCAGAGGGTCACCTTCAATAATTGACACCCATTCTATATCCCCAGAAAGCCCCACATCTTCATCTTCCACAGTCACTATAGCATACACCGGGTCTTTTTCTGTCAGTGAGGGGACGACAGCGATTGCACTGAGAACAGGAGCAAATTCATTAACCCGCTCCACAGTTACAACTAACCTAGCAGTGCTGCTAATACCACTGTTCCCATAGAGTTTCATTCCTCGGTCTATCACTTGCACCTCCAGCTCAAAACGTTTTTTACTGTTCATCCTTGGTGGACCCGTCAGGGTTATGACCCCACTGGTCGGATGAACAGCAAAGAGTTCTATTCTGTTCTTGAAAAAGTAGTAAAACTCCCCATTGGAATTGATGTCAGCATCTGTTGCTGTTACACATCCTATGCTGGTGCCCACAGGGGCACTTTCAGAAACAACAAATGAATAGAAGGTTGGGGAAAAGAGAGGTCGGAGGTCATTTGTGTCCAAAACCTTGATATAAACGGTGGCTAAGGCTTCTAGGCCTCCTTGGGTAGATGCCTTTACTGTAAGAGTGAAGTTGTCTTGTACTTCCCGATTCAATATGGCACCGCTGGCTCCACTTGTAAATATGCGGAGGAAACAAAAATCTCCCAATAGAAAATCCTCGGCTTGGAAGATGCCTTCGCTGTCCCCAGCCTTGATGGAATATTTAAGTTCAAAAGACCAAGGTGGCCTTAGGGTGATACCCATTTTGACTTCACTTCTGATATAGGTTCTTGCAGCAGAGTTCTCAAATATTGAAGCGTCATAGGTAGGCTGGGTGAAAAGAAGCAAGCCTTGTTCTGCCCTGGGTGTGGGCAAGAACTGGGCAAGAGTTGAGGGAATCTTAAGTAAGAAGAATGAAACAAAATGGATAAGAGGAGGAAAGCTGAGTAGAGGAAGCATATTTCTCCATGGATTTTGCGTCATCAATATTCCATCGTTCGGTCAACCTATTTGGAAAAATAAATTGACAGAAAAATAGGACCTCGATTATGTTGTAAGATTTTACAGATGTTGCCGTCACGATTTTGAAAGACAACTCTCGGCAGAAAAGTTGTAAATAAACTAACAAAGAACTGATTATAACCACAGAGATATAACATCACACACACCAGTGGTTTGTATTCAGACAGAAAATACTGCAAAGACTGACATAAAGAATGGTGTGACATTAAGCAGTCGGCAGGTTTTATGTCTGGGAAAAAAGAACATGTCATCCTGGTAATTTAAGAGCGTTTTGGGACAATTACTGTTGCTGCAAGTCATTCTCCCGGTACAACTTCTCTCTCCACAAGAGAAAGCTCCTTTGACTAATCACCCTTCAATTTGGATCTCTTTTAAATTTGGTTGCACAAATAGTTTTCAGAGTACTTGTTTTCAAGCAATTGTGTCATTCTAATCCAAAACTGCATCAAGAGCTAAAATGATTTAAGTATCTATCTATCTATCTATCTATCTATCTATCTATCTATCTATCTATCTATCTATCTATCTATCTATCTATCTATCTATCTATCTATCTATCTATCTATCTATTTATTTTCCCTTCTTAACTTCATTAAAATGCTTTGAAATGTTGGATATGTTACATATGCAGACATGCATTAAAAGGCACGTTTCCTCAATTATACATAATTAGACTAACCATGTTGATAATACATTCGAATCCAAAACTGAGTATTAGATCTTAGGTGAACAAGAATCCATCATCTTTCGTTGCTGAGACTGTCCCGTCAGATATTGGGGTGCACTTCTCATCTGCCGTGGGTATGTTTAGCTCCAATAAGCTCCAGTTCGTGACAATTCACGAGTTCGTGTCACTTTTAACGACAGTCTCTCGCTTGAGTAACGTCCCTCTACATTATCACACAGATCATCGCAAATGGGAAATTCTCTTACCTTTAAGCAGATTTTGGCTTGTCAGTGAAAGTAAATCCGCTTCCATTCTCTCCATGACTGAAACAAAACAAAAAAAAAAAATTAAAAACGCTCGAAAGAGACGATGGTAACGCAGAAGCAGTCATTTGTTGCTAAATATCCCGACGGACAGAAGACTACTAGACTGCAGCCATCCCCGTAAAACTATAATAGCTATTGCCCCAGTTTCGTGCACCTTACTACTGACAATGTAGGGCTTCTTGGTCATTTATCAGCAGTAATTTACTCCAAATTGTCTTTCCAGCAGTTATCATTCGTTTGCTCGACTCGTAGAAAACATATTGATACAAAATTGTATCGCAAGTTTAGAAGCGGTCAGCATCAGTTGACGCTGGTCTGAGAGCACGGTAGGCTCGATGGATGGATGTGGCGGGCACTCTCCGATCTTTGCCGAGTATAGCCGACATTACCCGGAAGTGCAGGCAGTGTAACCCAGCATTTACACGGCAGTAGCGGCTTTGCATCTCACACGAAAGACTTAGTGGTTTGTTAGAAGTGTGGTCCCCTTTTAAAACTTTCAACTTCCATTATGTCTGTTTTATGTTATAATAAAGGATGTGGAGAGCGATTTGATCCAGAAAACAACCCAGACGGTGAGTTGAATCATAGTTTACTATGGCATGTACATTGCCAGAATATTCGTAAGCTAACCTCTGATCATCTGGAAATTTCTACAGTGAGTAGGCCTGTTGGGCCCATGTGTCTTACCTGGGACGATTTGTATGGTCTCAATAACTATTCGGCTTATTGAATTAACACCACTACACCTAGACAGTCTGGCAGTTTATACATCTTATGCGGGTTAACTTTCAACACGCTGTTGTTAGCATTTTAAGCTCCAGCGGTTAGCAAGTTAACCATGTACTTTGCGGTCCCATTGGCTGTACAGTACAGTTTGACGACCGTTTAACTCTACGCTTTTATTACCTGGGGAATGTCGGTTGTACCATTCTCAATATCTGAATGTTAACTTTGTCAAACGGTTAGCGTTATTAGCGAAATCGTCATAAACTTCATTAATGTTTGATAACAATTGTCCTGGGTTGTTCAACGGTTTGGGAATAACATCCTGATACGGGCTCCCCAAGCAGCACATGCATACTCTTAATACCATCCTTTTTCGTTTTTTATCATTAAAAAGAAGGATTTCACCTTAAGACTGAAATGCGGATCAAATTCACTACATCATGGTTCTCTTACTCAAGTCAAAAACCTGTAAACTAACTGCAATTTCAGGAGAGAGAATCCACTACTTCTCTCAAGCCTACAATTGTATTGATCGTCTGGCCTCATATGCCAAACCGCATTTTAGATTTACACCAGGCAAAATCAGTACATGGAAAATGTAGCACACCATACGATTAAGTAACCTAAAGCCAAGGCTAAAAGTAATTATTCTGACTGGTGTTAACAGGCTTTCACATGATTGGAGAGGATTCTTTATGATGCCAGTGTTATTCACTAAGGATTGTCAGTATGTCTTTGTAACAGCTTTGCTATGATTCCATCACAGAATTACTTTCAGTTTGAGGTATTGACCTTGACTGGGACACTGCAACACCCTAATTATTTTATTTGTCAGCCATTGAGCCCCATACGTGTTTGCTGTATTTGTTCATTTTTTTGTACCTTTTGTTTTTCAGGGCATTTGATAATTGCACTCTGAAGTAGCACTCTTGATATCTGATGAAAATGTCCTGAAAATAGAAGAAGCCATTTTTTGTCTCGCTTTATGTTTATTTGTTTATTATAAATTAAATAAGGGGATTGTCAAACTTGATGTTCGAAATGCACGTTCTATAATTGAACAAATACACTTAAAAGTTGTGTGTGTGTGGTTAAGATCATGGTCAAGATAAATGACTTCTTAATTCTAAGTTTTCTTATTAAAGTGTATTTATATGACACCTTTGTTTGTGTAAAGGAAATGTAATTGAACTGTCAAGATGGGGATCGAGTCTTCAGTTCCTGACACAGAACTTCAGAGTCCTCTTATTACCTTTCTTTAGAATCTACTGCCCCTGTCCTCTGGTAATCCAACATTGTGTATAGGCAGACAGTTGAAGTTGGAGTCAAGTCTAATTTACATTTTAATAGAATGCCCCTTTTTCATAACAGTGGAGTATATTGTAATTACCTTCAGGGATATCTAAGTGGTGTATCTATGGCGGTGGCACGGAAAAGGTGTAACACATGCTGCACTGCACAAAAAATAATTTATGACCCACTGCGTCCACCAGCCTTTTTCATATATTCATTCCTTGATTATTTGTAGACAAACCACTTTTTCAAAGTACACAAAATATTCAAGTTCTTATTTACGGGACAGTAAAAGACGGATTTTCACATCAGTCCACATCCATCTCGAAAACGTACCTGGGTGAACATTTTCTTACACGATAGATTGACTATGAAATGAGTATAAAAACAAAGACAGCCTTCATCTTCCGCAAGTAGTTTTTTATCAAAGAATGTTTGATGTCCCTATTTGACATTGCTGACTCCAGTCCTTTGAGAGCCGTCACACACACGTAGGGTCATGAATCTGGACTTGACTGGTTTGGTTTGTTACTTTAAGCTGAGAGGTATGGTTCAGGTCCAGTCATTTCTCTTATTAATATTCAAACAGATTCCTCAATAAAGAGCTGCTGCTGTAAAACTACATTCATCCTTGGTGATATTTTGTATTTTTTGTTCCATAGATGGCTGCACGTATCACCCAGGAGTCCCAGTATTCCACGATGCCTTGAAGGTAACGCGCTTGGAAATGCACAGGTCACTTTTACGGTTTGTTCTGGTCAAAGTTTATGTCTCTGTACCTTCATTTCAGGGATGGTCCTGCTGTAAGAGGAGAACTACTGACTTTTCCGACTTCCTCAGCATTGCTGTAAGTTTTCCTGCCTCTGCCTTCATTTCCCCCCGGTCATGTCTCCATTGTCTGTTGTTTTGTAGGTATTGACTGTCAGCATTTCTCTGGCTAGTTGGCCAGATCCATTTAACTTTTCACAGGCCAACACACTGACTTTCTTCTCACAGGGCTGCACTAAAGGTCCACACAACAAAGAGAAGCCCCCTGAGCCAGTAAAACCAGATGTGACTTCATCGGGACAAAAGAAAGAGTTAGATGACCAAAAACCAAAGTTTAATGAGTACATAATATCTGCACCAAAACCTCAAGAGGCCATATGCAGACCAAGGTTAGTTCCAGCCAAACTTTTAAACAAGTTAAAAGAAGTAGAGGTAGTTTTTATGGTGACAAAAAAGATTTCACTGGTAGACAAAATGTATACTCCAAAAGTCTGGAAATGGTTTCTGCATTGCAGTTTACAATTCTGCTGGCTTTTAAACATGCCTTTTGCATGTTTTTACAAGGTCTTTTAAAGACATTTGTGCTTGGATTTATCAACGTACAACTTGATCCATTTTAATGTTTTAAAGCATGCCTTTTCGTGTCGCCTGTTATTAACTGTGTCCTGATGTGTTTCTGACCCACTCAGTGCGGATGAGCCGGTGGTAAGACTGCAGCATAAAGTCTCTGCCTCTCTAAAGCAGGCCCTGGAGAAGCTGAAACTATCTGAAAATGCAAAGGAGAAGGAAGGTCAGTTCCCTCTTCTTTTCTTTTTAATTTTTTTTTTTTACTAGAGGTTGTTTTTTGTTTTTCTTTGTGTGTGTGCTTTTCATCGTTTTAAACCCCAGACGCGCCAGTGCTTGTTCTAATTGACAGGGAGGTCAAGTTGTCAGAAAAGCTTGATTTCCACCGAGAATTTGCCATCAACTGTGTCAGTCGCATCATGGTAGTTGAGTCTAAGCTGACAGGTTACATCACAATGCCGATGCATTTTTAATTATCTTAACGGGCACCCTTTCTTCTTCTTCTTCTCCTTCTCCTTCGGCTTGTTTAATCTTGTTAAGAGGAAGATGACAATGTGATCAAAATTGGAACGTCATGTAAAAATGGAGGATGCACAAAAGTGAGTACCACGTGGAAGTATATGAAAAATGACAATACATGACTGCTGTGATTTCATAGCAACACAAACGCAACACATTTGTATCATCCAGGTTGATTCTTTAAAATAAAGAATTCAAAGGATGAGGGTGTTTCCTTTTTCTCATTAGCTGCCAGGTGTTTGTTTAGTTGACAACTGTCCTGTTGGAGTCCGAAATATCAATTTTGGTAGTGTTGTTTTTTATTACCTCTGTAAAAGAAATACAGTATTGATCAACTGTATGCTTTTGACTTTCTAATCTGCAGCAGTAACAGTAGGACTGAATCAACAAACAGTTCTGTGACTCCGTTCAGGGAATTTGTAGTTGAGCAAAAGGCTTTTTCCCCGGCTGTTTGTCCTTTTCTCTCATAAAACAAACCCATCTTCAGGTATTTGAACCTCCTTTTTTCCCTCCTTAGACTTTTGAAGGACCTTCAAGTGACTCAGATGTCTGCATGTACCATTCTGGATGTCCCATTTTCCATGAAGGGTTAGTATAGTTTCTCTCTGGGCTTTCCTTTATTTCATACTTGCTATTGATGTGTAACAGTGAGCATTCTTTTGCAATCACCTCAGAATATAGAAGAGCACCATTAGAGTGTTCCCCTCCCTTTGACTGGCAGCACTGTTTACTGCCTCTCTTGACTGACAAGTTGTCTGCTAAAAATTCAGCAGGTGTTAATGCTTGTTGTGTCTCCAGGATGAAGTATTGGAGCTGCTGTAAGAGGAAAACCTCAGACTTCAACACCTTCCTCTCTCAAGAGGGTTGCTCCAAAGGGGCTCATCTATGGAGAAAAAAGGATGAGGTACGTGTGCCAGCTTCTGAAGAGACCCCTGACCGGTACGCCATCTAGTGGTGTCTGGAAAGCCCGCTGCTCTGTGGAGGCGGAGCTCTGAACGCAGTCTCTTTGCAGGGAAATAAAGTGGTCCCCTGCCGCTTTGACTGGCACCAGACCGGGACACAGGTCATCATCTCTATTTATGCCAAAAACGCCGTCCCAGAGCTGAGCTACGTGGATGCCAACAGCACCAGGGTGAGAGATGCTGTAGTCTGTTCAAAGCTGTACCTCTGAGCCATGTGTTTTGGTCCTTTTTCATTTAATTTAATGTCTTTCCTGTCTCCCTTCAGCTCAGCATCCATGTTGTATTTGAGGAAGAGAAGAAATTTGAGCAGAATATCAGCTTGTGGGGCGTAAGGATGTTTTTTGGTTTATGGAAAAAAATAATCAGTTTTTGTTAATGGTGGTCTTTTCTGATTCCTATCATCTGTTTGAACTGGCTGCTCCTTTTTCCTTGTGTTTGTAGGTGATAGATGTGACCAAAAGTATTGTGAACCTGATGGCAGCAAAGATTGAGGTAGCCATGAAAAAGTCAGAGCCAATGTCCTGGGCTCGCCTGGACCTTCCTCCTCCTGTCGCCCCGCCCAAAGAGAGTGAGAAGAAGAGGGAAGAATCTGATAGTGAGGATGAAGATGAATGATTAGAATGAAAGATAATGACGTAGCTTGTATTTGTAGTTGAATCACACTCTGGGTTCTTCCCCTCTTTGAAGAGTTGCCACTTTCTCTCTTTGACATTCAGAATTCTCCCTGTCATTCTTTACTCTGTCAGCAGGGTGGTCCAGTTTGACACTTTTTTTCCCAACTGTATTTAATTTTTTTTCAATACTTTCAAAAAAGTACAATATTTTTTAATCACAAACAAGGAAGACAGAAACTTTCATGACTTGAGTCAAGTCAGTGACAGCTTGCATGTTAATTTGCACTATAACTTGCCTGGGAAATGAGCTCATATGGGTATACTACTCTTACACTTAGATCCAATGTTAGCTGTTAGCATCGAGTTGTAATTGACCAGAATTTTGACCCATGTTTCAGTGATGTTGGCTAAAAGTTGATTCCATTTGTACATTTCCATTGTTTCATACTCAACATGTTTGAAGTGTCATACGTCCAGTTGTCTGTTGACTTTTCATTCCATGTTTCAGGTTCGTGAATAATGCAAATTATTGGAATATTTTGCCCATCCATACCACAAACTAAATATGATACATTTTAAATCTATTCCTGTCTGTGTGATGGAGCTGCTCTTTGTCGTTTGAGTTGGACATGTGAAACTCAGAAGCATCCATTTGTCTTATACTGAACTGATATTGTCAGGAAACAGGGCATCAGCGAGTTAAAATGTAAGGGTTTGCAGGCTTTTCTCAAAGTTGTTTTTACATCATATTTAACATGTTTTGTACACTTTCAAATACAGCAATTATCTCTCTGTTTCTTGCCAAAACAACATATCCTGGTTATATTAAGAATGTACTGTAATATCTAAGAATGCCCACTGAATACTGAGTATTTTGAGCAAAGTACTGTAATACTGAAGTGATATTCTAGACAGCATGTGTCTAGTCTTAGAATGTAAGACATTAATTTGGGTTAATGAGACCATAACAGAATTTATTAAGGAAAGAGTTTCTCTCACCAAAAAATAAACTTTTGTGATGAAATTTTTAAAACTGGAACACTGTTTACTGGCAACAAAACTGTGAGGAACATGCATAATTTATTGGAATCCTGAGAAACGAAACACAGCATGAATTCAAGTATGTTTGAACATTAAAGTCAAAATTCCAAAACGCTTCCACTCAAAGGGCTTCTGTGAATTGTAGCAATGTTTGTAGGTTTAGAATATTGAAGTCTGATTCCATTAAGGCAATAGAGCTTTAAACTGAGAGGGTTTTAATTCCTGACAGAACCATCTCAAATAGTAATGACAACGCGGTTCATACCTGTCTAACATCACAGAAACACACAGGTCTGTAAACCGTTTTGAACAGCTCAGTGACTACATTGGAGCAAGATTGTCACTTGTTCATAATACACTCTGAATCTCCCACTGCAGGATACTCATTTTCAGGGTTATCAAGTGAAACCACAAAGTTGTTGAAAATGTATAACCAAATCTTCCCGCTAAAGATGTCATAAATGTTGAACAGCCCATCTCTGAAATAACCTGGATCGAATTCAGCACGAGTAACATTCCTAATACCTGATGTGCCCCTTTTCTTTTCCCAGTGTTCCTCATACAGTTATGTACCTCATTTGAGACATTTCACACACAATGTGAGTGTGGATTACAGCTCCATGACACTCAGACCGGTATCTCTCGCCTTCAGATGGTTGTTTGGTAGTTCCGGTGCTGGCTTTCCTCTGTCTCACTGCTCCTGATAAGTGGCTGTCTCTCCGGAAGAGAGAGTGCATTCCTCCAGCTCTTCCCGTGCGCCCGAGAGGAACCTCCGTATCGCCGTTTGGCAGTGAGGAAGGCGGCGGCTATGGTTATTGCTATAATTCCTCCACACATCCCCACAAGCAGCAGCCAGGGCCACACGTCCCGCAGCTCCTCCAGATAGGGACGCATGGATTCTGCAAGCCTCTGGTCTGTAAGGAATACACATGTGGTCAGAGCTTGACCGAAAATCCTTTCTTGGAAAAATTACAGTCTGTGTCTGTTTATGGCAAGACTGTTTATTCATATGTAGTGGGAGGATACACTAAGTAGAAAAAGAGACAGCAAAAGGCGAGAGAGGTGCTTGATTTCCTCAGAGTCGCATACAACTTACTGGCATCCAGCAAGTAGGAATACTCGTATCCAAGGTCTTTGCTTGAAATAAAGTACTCCCTGTTCCTGTGGAGGGGAAGGAATGGCACCATGTAGTAATCACTGTTGTGCCCTATGGGAGCATTAGACTCTGGGTACTGGGATGGAGATGGCCGATGCCTCCTGAGCCACTGCTCATAAATACTGCCATAAAGAAAGAGGGAAGGCATTAATATTAAGTGCCAGGGTTACCAATTTGTAAAACGCTTGCTGGTCATCCCTCACCTGTCAACAAAAGCATGGTGGAGGAGAAATATGGGGTCATTCGCTGAGCCTTGCACAGAGGACATGGATCCGTTCATGAATACGTGAAGAGCAGCGTGCATACCCAAACGAGAGCTGCTCCCCAGGCCAGTCCGAGGGTCCCCGAATCCTGCAAGATGAAAAACGCCTCTGCAGATCTGATACGTGTTATCTAATGAGACATTTCTACAACAATATCCAGACAGCCTATGTCTCATTCTCATTTTTTTTCCTGGGTAGAATTACATGTTGTGGAAGTTAAGCTGTTAAACATTTAAGCATAATATTCCGGAAACAAAATTAATGGACTTTACTCTGTTTTTTATCATTTACTGTTACTCTAGACTATGTGTATTTTTTTAGGAAGACAGAAAGTGTTATTATCCCTGATTAAAAAAATATAAAGATAATATGCATAAAAAGCTACATCGAAAACAATTTCAAGAATCTGGGTATAAGACACTCAAACTTGTTTGGTTTGAACCTGTTTAGTTCCAGAATGTGTTTTATCTTATATAGGATTAAGGAGATTCCCCCGCTCCATCTCTGTGCCGTGCCAGGTTCGTTTGATTTTATGTTTGGGGCCAATGGGGAGAAGTGTCACATATATACCTGAAATCCACCATCATGTGAGCTATTAGGAATGTTAGGGTCACAGAGGGCCCGGTTATCCACTCAAGCATCACGTTGACCGCAAGCTTTCAGGAATGAAGTGAAAAGCAGTGGTGAAACCGCCTGAGGCTACTATCTCTGTGAAATGAAAGATCATCTCAGTTTATCAGACAGCCTGCCTCACACTCCTCCGACCAAATGAGCATTTTACTGTCCTTAGGGAGGGTCTGTTGTATGTGGCCTGAGGAGTCTTGAGGTGACTCCTTGTGTGGTTCATCTGTATCAAATCTCCTCAGCGGGGAATTCTGTGGATAACCGACTGCACTGACTGTGCAAATGCATCTGTTTGTGCCCCACGAGAACTTAAATGCAGCACACTCCTCTGTCCAGGATAACAGTGAGTCGACACAGACAATGCATTGTGTTCATTTTCAGCCAATTCTCCACATAAAAAATACATTTGGTACATGAATGTGTTATTCAGCTTTGGCGTGGCACATAGATTTGTGCAGAATTTTTAGTCCTGACCACTGATAGCATCAACCTTGAAATTGAATAATGCTTATCTAAACAGCAACTACAATTGATCAGAGCGGATGTTAAGATCGGAGTGCAGAAACATCATAAACAACGAACAGAGGAGCTTGTATACAGGCCCCGGTCAGAGAGAATATGAGAACACCACAGAGTAACAGGGCGGACTGGTAAATCACACTGCCTGTCGGGGCATTCGTGTTCAGACTTATCTGACCTTCCAGGGTGTTCCTGAAGCTCATGTTGGCACTACGGTCCAGTGCTCCACTGTCATAGTTGGGCAGGCTGAGAGTGAACTCCACCTCTGCAGAGGTTGGTAATCTTTCCACCAAATTACGGTTGTGGTTTCCAGGGTTACGGCGCACGGGGCCTTCATCCCTGGCATCACATAACACACCTCTGGCATTGTATTCCTCAGCCTGGGAGCACAAGACCTACAGACAGAGATAGAGAGAGCCCCAGAGAACATTACCGTAATGACCTGAAAACCTGCTGGTGGTGAGTAGATTAAGTGGCTGCCATCAGTTCACATACTGTATGAATGTAGGCTCTCTGTAAAAGCATGTTTGAAACTCAATTTTTTCATGCAACTTATAAAATGAAAATAGTTGTCATTTTTATTTGTGAAGCAGAAAGAATATGGGCTTTCAGAAAAACTAAAATCTTTGAAAATATACTTTCAGGGGAAACTTAGGGGTGTTACCCTGTATATTTTCTGATGTTTATGCTGTTATTACATGTTCATGCTTAAATAATTATTTCCAGTTATTTTACAAACGCATTGAACGTCTTCAGTGGAAGATAAAATGGGATAGAACAGGGTTATATTCCACTGTGTGACGTTCAATTGTTTGAGAGCCAATAAAGAGGGTAATTGACCCTTGGAAAACATCTTATTCATGGGACTTTTCATTAATAATTTAGTTTACTGCAGACGTTCAAAACCAAAACGCTGCCAAATGTGCTATAAACCAAATAGACGAGCTCAAATGTTATAATAACCTGTGTATCAGGGGAGCCAACTTGTGGAAATGGTTCACTAAAAACAAGTCAATTTATTTGTTCAACTTAAAAGTACATTTGTATGGAAAAAAATAGACAAAATGAATTACTTTACGCATTCTTTGACCCTCATCTTACAATAAGCGAAATTTTTATTGACTTGTTTGATGCATTTACCCTCCAGGAGGCGAAGACGGACCCCGGGCTGATGAGACTGGGATCCCGGGCGCTCCGGCCCCCCATCAGCTCATCCGTGCACACGTCACAGTCCTGGGCATCCCTCCAGTCCCAGTAAGGGATGGAGAAACTCGTGTCTCCGGTCAGCTTCCTGATCTCGCGCTCCCAGTGCAGCAGGTAGACGCGGTGCCAGGGCAGAAACGCGGGGGCCCAGTGCGCGAAGTCCACGTCGGGCCACACGTTCCCCGGCCCCCCGAGCAGTGCGCTCCGCGACACGTAATAGTGCATCCACACGAAGATGTCATACACAGACACGTCTGCAAACATGGGCAAGGTGCCGTTCTCCATCTCCCTGTAGGTCCCGGTCACCACCACGTAGTCCCTGCTGGTGGTCAGCTTGGCCAGGTTCAGGTAGGACACCAGCCTGCTCCTCTCGGCTCTGGTCAGGTGAAACACGTTCCTCCTGAGGGACTCTCTCCTCTCGTTGCAGTTCTCTCCGAAATAGCCGAACCTACACTCCGCACAGTTGAAACCCATAAAGTTTCCTGCGCACTGGCACGTCCGGTTGTAGAAAACCAAGGGCCACTTCTCTCGATCGTCCAAACCAGAGAAAGGGTACTGCGCTCCGTCTGGTTGTTCCGAGACCTCAACGTCCTCACAGGAGCCCCGGCCCGAGCGGGCCCCGCAGGCCGAGCCGTCCCCTTCCCACGGAGGGCAGCACTCCTTCCTCCGCAGGGCGTCCTGGGTTGCGCAGAGCCGTGGGAACTGTTGGTGAGTGGGCACCGAGCACAGCAGGAGGAGGATGACTCCCAAAGGCCACATTGCGGCAGTGGGGATTTATTTTTGCGGTGGCAGTCGCTGAGAAATGAACTGAAGAAACACAAAGTGAAAAAAGTGGGATTTGTAACGTATTCTTGGCTTAAATTCCAATCCCTCCTCCACTCTCACCCCCTTTTTTTTGAGGCAGTCACATGCCACAAAACCCTCTGGCTTATTCCTCATGAGGGTTAAAACATGCCTGAGAGCACACATCCAAACACTCCAGTCAACCCCAAGAAAAGAAGTAGGCTAAAAAAGTATTTTATGGTGTTTATCTCTCCCCTAATGAAAGTATAGTTGCTTTTGATTAGGACAAAACTGGCAACTGGCTTTATTTTGGACATACTGAGTCGTTTGCTAAAGTTTCATTTTAGTAGGGTACACTTCTGCCAAATAAATGGCACAAAAGCAATTATAGGATGTATAGCACCATGTCAGAAATGGGACCACAGAGAAAACTAAACATGGCTAAGACAGACCCCCCCAGAGTGGATGATGTATGATATGACTGTACTTTCCGTTGGGTTTTTCATTGTAACATGAAGCTGTAGAAAGCAAATCTCAGGCGGTTGCCCTCAACCCTCTCTATTTACAAACTCTAGCAGGCTTGTGAAAGATAATCCCCATATGAATTTATTAAGGATTTACCAAACACCCTTAAAGCATACAGCGGGTTCAGTTCTTTTACAACCATTGGCCCTTTGTTCTATGACCCAATGTATGTCGTTTACTCTGCGCAAAAGAGCAGGGCCTCTCAACAAGGTATGAGGAGCAGCTGATGAGCACATTGCTCCTGGCAGTGGTTTTCTAGAAAATGCTTTCCCAGATTTAAATCTCTGATGGCTTCATTCATCCTGCTGCTCTCTCACATGACTTGCTTCACTCACCCTCCCTCTGTACACCCAGACCTTTGTCTCTGCTACTGTAGTCTGAGGTGCTGGAAATTCATTGTGACGCCCATGACTGCAACTGTACTGACACTAGATGGCACCGTTTAGCTTGAATTGAATTTCTTGAGGTCTATATTCTCTGCGGTACTAAAAAATATGCTGAACTTTAATTTTTAAACTTAAAATTACTTTGATAACTTTAATTACAAATCAAAACAATGGTCTTCCTACAACAATCTACAGATACCATTAAAAGGCAAATTGATGTTAATTTGTTGATGGATGACTATGTCCTATTTTTGTGATTTGTGAGGTTTAAATGACAAACAAAGCAGTGGATTGTGTTGTGGATTTCATGTAAGAGCAGACTTGACAGACATATATTGGACATCAAACCTCTTGGTCCAAGTCATTGTGACCTGAGGCAGGAGAGTGAAAGCTGGGTAGTAGAAAAACTCCCCTTGTGTCTTTTATTGCGGATAGCTCAATTTTCCATTCAGTTCTTTTCAATTTCAGGCTCTTTTATCGTTGATGACAATAAGAAGCTTAATATGGAGCACTGAAGCTTCATGCTGAGAAGGTAAAAGTTTTTTTTCCCTTTTTCCTGCAGATGGAGACACAGGGTCAATGTGACCTCGAGCACAGGAGGGTCAGCCTAAAAGTAAATCATGGTCAAAGTAGAAAATATGCTGTTATTTTTTATTTTTTAAAAGTATTTTTCTGACAAGAACTTTAAAAATCAAACATGAAATATTTAAAAGCCCATTTTTAAAGCTGAAGAAACAACAGAATATTTTATGGACTGAAAATGATGGAACCTTTGGGCAATATTTTAAGAACATTCCCTGAGGGGTTCAGGATTGTTCAGTGCACCTTCTGGCGAATGTTCACTCATAGTTATTCTGGTATATGTGTTTGTCATATCAGAAAAAGTTCCAAGATTACGCCTGGAGGTTTGTATGCTTCTTAGTTATCATTAGTACCAATACCTTTATACCTTTACAGCCACCTAATTTCTCAAACGTTTCTAGAAAATAACTCAAGGGATTTTGTGCTTGAACGTTATCTGAGATTTCCGTTGGTTGATAACGACCATAAAAGACAAAAAAGGGATGAAGAAAAAGTGAATTCTTACTTTTAATGAAATCTCTTAAACTAAAACATGTTATTACAATTGACAAAAGGACAACTCCAATGTCCTTATGGAGTTTATTCATTAAAAAGGTTGTAGAACCTCAAGTAACCTCATGGATGTCAACAACAAAGAGTTAAACGAAAATCTCAGGAAATGTTCATTGCATCTTACATCTGTCTTTGTTTTTTAAAACTGTAACCTTCCCACAGTATAAGAGAAATGTTCTCTGAAGGTTTGGCCGTGAGTTGTGGTTCATTTAGAAATCTCTGCGGCTTTATTGATCAGTTTGGGTGTGTTCCTTACAGCATGAAAGATGAGGATTTTGGGCCATTGCTTACATTTAAGACATCTTAAAAACAAAGGATGATCACACTTTACCCCCGCTAAACTGTCAGCTCCTTATTATCATGCGTCTGAGTAATGATCAACTCGGAGATTTCCACCCCCCACGGGAGCTGATGCTTTTCACTGTTATGGAGGAGGAGGAAGAGGAGAAAAGGGAGGGGGAAGGAGGGGGGCTGTCTTGTGCGTCAGTAAGTCAAACATGTTCCAATAACGAGCTGAATTACTGTATCTGCTGCTATTTGCAGTTTGCTGTAGCCAGGCACCAGACAGAGCCCGGGAAAAAAAACCTCCAGCAGCATCTCGTACAGCTCCTCTATTATGGAAACGTTCTCAGCAGGACGGACATCTGCATGGCAGCAGGAAGACACAAAGGTAGGCAGAAAGTTGGCTTCATGCTGGGAGGTCATCCTGTGTGCTTTTCTTTAGTTTTCAATAGGTTTTCTGTACCTCTTTGCACCATGCGGCTACATTTATGTGTTGGTTTACATCTTATCCTTCTATTTTCTTCAGGAGGTTAACTCTCGCCCTTAACACTAAACTCATCATGCCCAGCAGAACACATCCATCTGAACCTCGGCTTTAACAGGACAGAGGATGGCAGGAAGTGTAAGGAGAAGCGCAGGGTTAGGGACAAAGTTATGTCTGAGGCTGTTTGCGGCTGCCCTGTTGCTGCGAGCTGAACTGGGCTGGCTTGGTTTAAAAGACCAGGTTGGGGTCAGTGCCCAGAACAGCGAGAGAAGAGTATTGGCACATATCCCTGGTGACATCATCATAGGAGCTCTGTTCTCCGTCCACCACCAACCACCTGCAGACAAGGTACCTGTTTTGTGTGAATGCTCGCGTGCCGATCTTGTAAATACGATGTAAATGTTGCCGTCTCATTTGTTGTTCCGCTGAATTCAGGTTCACGAACGAAAGTGTGGTGCTGTGCGCGAGCAGTATGGCATCCAGAGAGTGGAAGCGATGATGCACACGTTGGATCGGATTAATGCAGACAGCACCATCCTTCCCAACATCACGCTGGGCTGTGAGATCAGGTCAGCAACCTGCCACAACACAGCAAGTTGTTGGTGGCTTTTACTGGTGCACCACCAGGGAGGTGTTCACTATGTGTTCACACTTTAATGAATTAGATAGAAAGGGAGCACGGGCTCAACGCTTTGATTTCACCTGTTTGTCACTGGTATTACAAAGTTATTGTAACATGAAAATAGGTTTAATAAGTTCGACACACCTTACCAAAGTTTTTGGTTGAAACAAGAAATAACAGAGGATGAGGTGCTATCCAATCTTACATCGAACTCATGCTATTTTAATAGTAAATTAGACTTTACCCTTTTGTCAGGAGACTAAAACAATTTATACATACATATATATATATATATATATATATATATATATATATATATGTGTATATGTGTATATGTGTATATGTGTATATTTATGTATGTCCTCACCCACGCTGCTCTTATTTTTGCAAACACATTGTGATGGTGATTTTTCCACACCAGGGACTCTTGCTGGCACTCGGCCGTGGCACTGGAGCAGAGTATTGAATTTATTCGGGACACACTCGTTTCCAGCGATGAGGAGGAGAGTCAGGGCAGATGTACTGCAGAGGGAGGCACCATGGTGCTTCAGGGGAAAAAACCCATCGTAGGACTGATAGGACCAGGGTCCAGCTCTGTAGCCATCCAAGTGCAAAATCTTCTCCAACTCTTCAACATCCCTCAGATAGCATACTCAGCCACCAGCATGGATCTGAGTGACAAGGTAGGGCGAGTTCAAGCCATTTTCCGTCCAATGCATTTATAAGAGGTGCACTTGCAAACTGCTACACCGCTGTGCTATCATACTGAACATGCCATATTTGTTGCCTGTCTTGAGAAAATCTAAATCCCTGTCAACAGAGCTTGTTTAAATACTTTATGAGGGTGGTGCCATCAGACATGCAACAGGCCAGAGCCATGGTGGATATTATCAAGAGGTACAACTGGAGCTATGTGTCTGCTATTCATACCGAGGGTAAGGTTGTATAAGCATGTGCATCACTTTCTATTTCAATTAATTGAAATAATTAATTAATTGAGCCAATTATGAATTTAAAAAATAGTCAAACAAATTTGGGTGAGAGGAAAAGAACAAAAGAAATTCAACTTTTGGTTTATCACTGTTTTTATCTGAAAAACTTCAGTCATCCACGTGTCTCTTCAACTCAGTTTTGTTTTTGGTTATGTAAATTAGTCCAGGTTATTTGACTTCAGTTAGGAAGTAGATACGATTATACACTCACATCTCAAACAAAACAGTTTTGTGTATTTTTTTTAAACTATTAATGAGAAAACTAAGTGATATTCTATATTTTCAGTGCAAAAGTTTACAGCTGTTAAACCTTGCTGCTTTTGGTACCAATAATTTCCATTTTGAATTTGACGCTGAATTATAGTCCGGTTACTAACTCTAACCCGAAAAAACAGGTTCTTGCAGCAATCCAACGCATTTGTATGAACAAAGTTTATGACCCAGTAAATAATAGCAATTTTGAGAGTTTACATTGGCAACAACAGAAACTAGGTGACCTAATTTCTATCCAAAAAAGAGAACTATTACCCTCAACAGTTCCTGTAACAGGGACAAATTTACGAGATGCTCAAGTGCTGTGCTGGCATTATATCGCTACTTGTTGAATGCATTTGCTCCATACATATGAACATAAAGAAAGTTTTCTTGCAGAGAAGACTGATGATTTCATGGAAAGGCAGTTTCAATACGTTACAACAGAAAATCAGGTGGTGAAATCCAAACTCACACAAATGCATAAATTGTTTAAAAATCATCATGAGAAATGTGCCCAGTCTTCCAATCGGTCAGCTTTAATTTAGTAACAAACACCTGATTTTGCATTCATGTGAATTTTGGTTCTTCCGTAGGTAATTATGGAGAGAGCGGCATGGAGGCGTTTAAAGACATGGCAGCGAAAGAAGGGATCTGCATTGCCCACTCAGATAAGATATACAGCAATGCTGGGGAACAGGGCTTTGACAAACTATTGCAAAAACTCAGAGGCCATTTGCCCAAAGCGAGAGTGGTGGCCTGCTTCTGTGAGGGAATGACTGTCCGAGGCATTCTGATGGCCATGAGACGACAGCGCCTGGTGGGAGAATTTCTTCTGGTTGGCAGGTGAGTGGTGACTGCTGCTTACAAAACATGACGGTGTGGGCTTTTTCTAGAGGCTAAATGAGGTGACAAAAACGATTGAAGAAAATTCTAATTCTAATGCGCTACTATCTTATCAAGACTTTCTTCAGATGTCCATCCTCATCTTCAGATGTCAGATTATTTGTTGTCCCTGGAGCCATCTTTGTCCTCTCATCATCATCCTTATCATCACCCTCATTACATCCGTCAACTTCAGGGTGGCCTGTGGGCCTAAAGGTATTTCCATATTATTTCTTACAATGATTGATCTTCTTTAGGGTCAAATGAGTTAAACATGGTGCTCTTTTTCTTCAATAAATCCGTACCTCAAGTGTACCACAAATTATTGCTAAACGCTACTATAATGGGTTTTTTAACATTGCACCACTTGCAGTTTGTAAGAATACTGTGTCTTTAAATGTGCTGCATTTTCTGTCACCCATAAAATATGAAAATATTAAAAATCAATCCCAATCTAATTTTTTCTATTCTAAGAGAATTATTATCTGTTCAGATTTAGCGTATTATTCATAGGTCCAGCTGTGGACTATTTGAGGTTGATAAGCTATTAATGGTACAACTAAAAATGCAGGAGAAAACATAAACGATTAAACTGATAGGGGACGAAAACAAGCAGAAAAGAGGGGGTTGATCTAGCATGAGATTTTACTCTCTCCGAGAATAACGTGTTTTATTTTAAGGTTCACTCTCTGGCTCAGTCTCGTCCCTGGTGTTCTATAAATGCCTTTCCTCATTAGGAGCCACATATGTAGGCTGTCGCTCAAATCTGACAGCAGGAAACATAAGATAACCTTGAACTACATAAAGCAAAGCTCAATACTTCATGAGCTTTTCAAGAATGCATGCAGGTCCTATGTATTTATGCTATTGTCTCATTAGTGGCGATGCTTGTTTAGATGGTTCAGGTTTCTTTTCACTAGATTAAAAAAGCATTATTGAGGTGGAGACTTTGATTCTCGCTGATACCCTCAGTCTTTTAAGTTGGAGAAGAGCAATGGGCATCAGAGCTTGTGGTTGCTGTTAGTTCAAACGAACCTTCATTTCTGTAAGTGAATCTTTGTAATTTTTATTAGACTTTTATCTTTCATTTGGACATACATTTCTCTGCAAATTACTGATTGAAATCCATTGTGGTTTGGATGTTCACCCACTAAGATTCACTCTATTTGATAAAAAGAAGAATCTTTTAACAGTGACCAATCATCAAGGCCAACTGGATTATCTGTTGCTCAAAGAATGGGAGATATTTAGAAGAATTTTGAAATAATATTTCAATGCCTCTTTTCCCAGCCCAGCGTAACATTTTGAAAACTCCAACACAAACACAATTTTTTACTCCTGTCCTCTAGGAACAAATAAATACATTTCCACTGATGTTGTTTAATGTGCTGTCAAAATCCTCTACTGTTGTTCTACCAAGTCCTGTGTAACATAGCTGGAGCATATGCTGCATCCATTTCAGCCCAGTTCCAGGTGGCCTCTTTTGTGAATGTGTCATACTGGGCAACCTTTGCAGAAAGCAATCGTTTTGATAAGACCTATAGGCCTCCTCCGCTGGAGGAGGTTATTGACAAGCACTGACAATACTGATTCCATCTCTTTTCCTGCAGCACCACCATCAGGTTCAGTCCTGTGGTTTACCAACAATTGTCTATTTCTGTGTGATGGATTCGTACTGTGACACACGCAGTCGCTTCACAAAGTGCCCCTACCGACCACTTGGAAGTTTTTGTGTCAGTAAAGCAGCATGATCCCCCACTGGCTTCTGTCCCGTAAATGTTGCCATTAGAGCAGAAATACAGCAACTAAGGTTGCTCAGGTGGTCAGAGACTGCTCTCACAGATTCACTTTTTCTCACTTTTGGAACAAACTTATGTTTGTCTTTTTTTGTCATGTCTTGTCGAGTTTTTAGTGGAACTGGACGCCGTTGTTGTTTGTAGCTTCTTTTTTTTAAAAACTATTTATAATGTTTACTCGGAAAACAGCTGGCTGGGAAAGTTGACAAGTTTCTAAGCCAAATCAGACGTTGTGTGTGTATGTGTGCAAAGTTTTGTGTTCACTTGAGTATGTGTGTCAGTGTTAGTAACACATTTGTACACTTATGTGTGTCCTCAGGCACGTAGGTGGTGTAGCAGCGTGCTGCATGCAGCATATTGCCCTCCCAGGTCGGTGTGTGGGTTTCAGAAAGCTTGCTGAAGAGTGATTCAAACTATCCAGAGTCAAAGCCCTCCATGCTTTCATATCCATTCCATCCTTTTTTTTATGCCAGCATACCATTTCTGTGCTCGCATCTCAAAGGATGTGTTATGAAATGATCTCCTGCCTCACCAGAATCAGGCATTTTAAAACACCCACACAACTGTTGTATAACTCCAGCTTGGTCAGAGAAGTTTTCAAAAATCGCTTTTTTTATCTTTTTTTTTGTCTAAGTCTGTTAGAAGTAGTTTGAGGAGAATGGTGTTCTTTGTCTCAGAGAGGTGTTTTGTGTTTTTTACATGTTTGCACATGTGTGTGGAGGAGTAACCACCTTCTGTCTTTGTCAGTGGTAGACATATCCAGATGGAGATAATAATAGATAGAGTGAAAATATTTTCACTGAAACAACTCACTGATTAAATTACCTCCAAACTACAATGTTATGCTTTTGTAATAGGTTTTTTTTAAAAATACGAGTCAATTAAATGAACATAGACTGCTGCCTAAAGGATCATTAAAATTTTCATTTTTGTACCAAGCCTTTTATAACAGCAGGTTCACTTACCATTGTCGAATACAGTCTGTAAATGTTCCTATTCCCAAGAAATAAAGAAAGCTATCAATGTCAAGCCCACCTGCTGATACTGAAAAGCAGTCTACAGGGGTCTTGAAATGTTGTTTAGGAGTAAATGTAAAGACCGGTTTTGAGTTTCCCGTGCTTTTGCTGACACTGAAATTCAGATTTACCAGCTAAGGAGATGATAGTGTCATTTAAGTATTCAAATATTGTTGTGGGTTGCACAGTTGGACAATAGTTACACAATATGCTCAAAATGTTGTACAATATCTAACCTCTCTGTTTAGTTAAAAGAGTTTCATATCTAATCTGTTGATTAATAGTTGCTGTTCCTTAAAATTGTTTGAGAAAATAAAACTGGACATAAACGAAGCTTGGATTAGTCTGTACTCTAACAATCTGCTGTGTTCTTGTTTCCCCTCTCTTCCATCCGTTCAGTGATGGCTGGGCAGACAGGTATGACGTGACTGATGGCTATCAGAGGGAAGCAGCGGGTGGAATCACCATAAAACTTAAGTCAGCATATGTGACCTGGTTTGATGATTACTACCTTAACCTCAAGCCTGATGCCAACCTGAGGAACCCCTGGTTTCCTGAATTTTGGCAGCACCGGTTCCAGTGCAGGCTGAGAGGACACCCGCAGGAGAGTACTTTGTACAATCGCACTTGCACATGTTAGTAAAATGAACCCCGTGCTAATGCCACCTCCTTGAACAATTCTTACATAGCCTGTTTATACACCCTAAAATGGGATGTTCCTTAAGTAGATTAATATCAATACAATGATTTGGTTGGTCTAATGGGAATTGTTCTCTTCTTCACAGGGAGAGAATCTCTGCGCCATCAATATGCCCAAGACACCAAAATGGGCTTTGTCATAAATGCGATTTATTCCATGGCTTATGGCCTTCATGCCATGCAGCAATCCCTGTGTCCAGGGTATAAGGTATGATCCCCAAAAGTCTGCTGGGTCGACATCCTCCCTACAGCTTGTCAGCAGTTAACTTGAACTCATTTTCTTCAGGGTTTGTGTGAGAACATGAGGCCTATTGATGGCCGCAAGCTGTTGGATTTCTTGATGAAAACCAACTTTACTGGCGTATCTGGAGAGGTCATCCACTTTGACGAGAACGGAGATTCCCCTGGCAGGTTAGCATTTTGATCAGTACCAAAAGAAAAAAGGAGAACTGGAGGAGAGGGAGAGGTTTGTATTTAAACGTGTGCTCATCCGTGTCTCAGGTATGAAATCATGAACTTCAAAGAGACCGGGGAGGATGAATACGCTTACATTCATGTGGGGAGCTGGGATCAGGGTGGCCTAAAGATGAATGATGAGGAAATCTGGAGCAACAACAGTGAAATAATCCAGTCAGTCTGCTCTGAGCCATGCCAAAAGGCACAGATCAAGGTATGACAAAGAGTAGCAGTACACCGGTGGACTTGTATATTTAGATATGAACTAAGTGTGCCTATATAGATAATCATATCGTTGTCTTTATATATATGTCTGTCCTTTCTGTTGCATGTTAGCAAATTGTAATTGTTTTAATACTGGCTGATCTCGAAAAGACATTGTTTCTTACTCTCATGCTTCATTATTGATCGGAGAACTTGTTAAGAGGACATTTGTCAAACGCACCCCACACAGCAGCCTTAATTGATCCCACAGGTTTATAATCTTAAAAAGAAGTACCATCACATCATCAAATACTCCACCAGGGACTCAGTCCAGCTCATTGCTAAGGACTTAGTCATCTCGCATCTGGGCCTCACCACATCCCTCCTGCCCATCCACATCATGGGGAAGACTACACCCCTCCCTCTTCTGTATGGTGCAGCATAGTCCACAGTTTGTAAAGAATGCATCAGTACGTACCTCCAGCTCACACTTTGTTCCTCATGTTTCTCTGAGCTGTTAAGACCTCATCAGTGTCCTCATCTTGTTCTGTCTTCAGACTTAGAACAAGCGAGTCATTTCCTGCCTCCTACAGCAACACATGACCAGTGTGTTGCTCTGAAACGAAAACCTCACATTATCTTTCACGGTTCTCTTTTTTGTTTCTGCTCACGTTTTCAAACATGAAACTTAACCAAGCTAACTGTCACTCCGCACATTATGGAGAGCTTGAGTATAAAGCAAAATGTTTAAATGATACGTGCAAATATAAATAATTTGATATAAGAAAGGGTTATGTTGATACACTGTGTGTTTTACCTTTATATATTATCACTGACGCACCCATTTTGAAGCAGCATAGAAATAGAACAGTAAAAGACTATTTATCCCCAGTGGGATCAATTTGAATAAAAATTCAAACTTAGAGCTTTGCAGAGAACTTGTGCACGGCGGTGCTGTGGTTTGCACCGTCACCTCACAGCAAGAGGGTTCCTGTTTTTTGTTCATGGCTGGAGTCACACTGTGTTGAGTTTAAGGCAATTAAGGGTGCGTGGGGATTTGAATCTAGCCTTTGAAATTTTTTACTATAACCCAGGAAAATTGATATACCTCTGTTACCTACACTACTTGATCTTAAAGGTGCTAAACTAAATCCCTTCTTAGACATAACATTTAACATTACCAGCAATTATTTTATCAGCCTTGTCACAACATATCTCTTTGTTGATGGCAACGCATGCAGCTTTTAAGCAGCATGCATTCATTCAAAAGTATTTCAGAGCAACATCTGTTTATTGCTTTAATAATTAGATGTTCTGACGGCTGACATGCCAAATTGATCACCAATGTCCATTTCTGTCCAATAATGTGACCGTGTTGTTTTTGAGGGATATGCTTGTTTGACTTTTTCTGCCCCAGTCAGACTTCTGTTGAAAACTGTCAGAAATGAGCACCAGGGCATTCAGTCAATTAGTTAACTTTTATACTAATCAGGTGGTGCATTTGTGAATGGGCCTCCTGTGCAGAGAGGTTGCAAAAAAGGAAAGATTTGATATAACTGTATGACCTTCTACACATTTTCTTTCTACTTTTGATCCCCCATTGAGAAAATACCCCTACTGGGCATACAGAGTGCAAGATTATCTACAGAGAAGTGCCATTAGAGCTTTGAGGCCTTTCCGCACTTTCACTCAGGTGTGTGCGCTTGTGTGTCTCCAGGTGATCCGTAAAGGAGAAGTGAGTTGTTGCTGGACTTGTACTCCCTGCAAGGAGAATGAGTTTGTGTTTGATGAGTACACTTGTCGAGCCTGTCTCCTGGGCTACTGGCCCACAAATGACCTCACTGGTAAATACTTTGTTTATGTCACTGTACAAGATTTTCAAACAGGCCAAATCTGGGTCACGCACTTAAGGCTCTCCCACTAATCCCATTTGAAATTCTTATGTACTACAAACACACAGACATTCACATATGCACACACATCCACAGAGTACTAACTGGCAAGGCTGTTAGAGTAGTACTGTACAAGAGATTGTAAATTCCAGTCATATAAAACAAATTTAAATGCTGGAATTCTCAGCTTTAAATACAATATAGAAAGCATTTTTACTGGTTTGACGTGAAAGATTTGGATGTAGATTTTTGTTTTTGCCACTTTAACATCTTTAAGGATGTGCAGAAGATAAGAAAAAGCTACAAGTTCAACATTTTTTCATTGTATTCTTCAGAACTTGAAAAGAGGATTTCACATGTTTCTTGAGAATTACTGTCCACATAGTAATAAATCCAAAAGGACTAATACCTTGTTGGATGAATCCCAAATAAGTAAAAATCTATCACAAACTAATCCACATTTCAGGACTTATTGGTTGAATTTCTCATTGTCTTTAACTGCTTCTAGGTTGTGAGCCAATTCCAGTCCAATACGTGCGTTGGGGGGATCCAGAACCCATTGCAGCTGTAGTCTTCTCCTGTTTGGGCCTTATGGCAACACTTTTTGTCACTTCTGTCTTTATCAAGTAATTACACCTGTACTTTCATTCATTATTTACCATTATGTCTACAGATTCCCATGTCCTAATGACATGAAAGAAAGGTCTTTTAGATCAGTTGTTCCCTATGTATACAAAAGAGATTAAGTAATGTGTAATCAACAACTTAATACAGACGACTAAAATCATGGGGAATCAGGTAGATCAGCAAGAGGAACAATATTCTGTTTACATATACAAAAAATGCAACACACTGAATTAGAGGGGACAGCCCCAAATGCATGCCATGACCTATTTAAACTGTACTGCCATCACCAGATTGCCAAGTTTAATTTTTTTCTAGCACCAGCCTTTTGATATACATGTATTATATATAACATCATTTAAAAAATATCATACTACTTTGTTGATGGCAATAATGTGTGTAATATGAGCGACATTTCTGTTTTGTAGATCCAAGATTGTTTGATTTTTGCTTTTTGCGACCAGCATTAAATTATTGTAATTAAGGCTAATTATTCATCACTGATATCCAGTTCTGGGCCATTGCAAGTGGCTGAGTTGACCTAGATAAAATGAAAAACTATAAATACAAACATTTGTTAGTAAACCAGATGTGGGTGACCCTCATTTAAAACAGAGGCTTAAAATAATTAAACAGCCTCTTATGTTCTAAAAAAATAAAAGGAAATATATTGACCGTTAAGCTCCTACCTTATTGATTTACTGTTTTTGTAGATTTTGGGACACTCCTGTGGTGAAGTCATCTAGCCGTGAGCTCTGCTACATCATCCTTGCTGGAATCTGCTTAGGCTACTTGTGCACTTTCAGTCTCATTGCCAAACCACACATTGTTTATTGCTACCTCCAGCGACTGGGGATTGGCCTTTCCCCTGCCATGAGCTACTCTGCCCTCGTCACCAAGGTATGCGAAGTAAAATACAGGTACCGTCGGTCCGTTTCATATTCTCCTTCCTAAGGAAATTCACCTCCAATTCTTTAAGTGAAAAAAAAATTCCATCTAATCATGACATGTGACATGGTCATCAATTGTTAGCAAATCTGGCATTGGATTCAGGCAAATGTGGATTTGACTGGAGTTTTAGTTCCCTTTATAGCACGTTATGTAACTGACAAATATAAGCTAGTAATGACATTATTTGACATACCACCATCATGTTACCTTCAATTCAGTGTATTTTTATACAGCTGTCACAGTAAAGTCATGGAGAGGCGACAGCTAAAATAGACAACTTCAATGCAAGTTAATTAAATACAATGTCTTTAAATACAATGTGTTCATATAAGACTTATTTAGAAACAGAATCGAACAGAAAGCAATTATTTGCTTTTTAAAACACATCCTACAGCCACTGGCACAGGAGAGAGCTGCCGAACTGCAAATAGACATAACTGCTCTTAATATGAGTCATCCTTGCAGGCACGTGTCCAGAAGAACTAAATTAGATTCTTTTTTTTATGTGTATGTGCTGTGGGATTGTATTGGAATTCTAAATTTGAACTTTGACACTATTAATTGTCTTTTGGGTGAACTGGATCTACACAAGTGTACAGCTATCATTAGCATGACTACTTGTCTGCAACTTACTTGCATGCTTTTGGCAATGTCAGTGTCATATGACCAACCAACTGTAAAGCTGTGAAGAGCTATCTCCAGAGACTGGATGATAGCCATTTGTCAAGGAGACATGGCAGAAACTGGTGATGTTTGTGGGTTGAGGTGGATGTTTATGATCAGGGAAAAGGATTATTGTCATGTATCAGCAGAGAAACAATATTCATGGTTGATGTAACTGAAGCTAACATAAACCATTGAATCTATTCTTGATCCAGACCAACCGTATAGCGCGGATCCTGGCAGGCAGCAAGAAGAAGATCTGTACCAAGAAACCTCGCTTTATGTCCGCCTGCGCACAATTGGTCATCGCCTTCCTACTCATACTGCTGCAGCTGGGAATTATCGTGGCGCTGCTCATCATAGAGCCACCGCAGGTACGTGTGTCTGTGTGCACTGCTGCTACAATGTGGCAGATGATCATTTAACAATATTTACAAAATGCAGAATGACTGTTGTCTCCTCTCAGGTGATCTATGATTATCCCAGCATACGCGAGGTACATCTGATCTGCAATCTGACCACCTTGGGAGTAGTGGCACCTCTGGGCTACAATGGCCTGCTTATTCTCAGCTGCACTTTTTACGCCTTTAAGGCAAGTCATATGAATTATACAAGGATATCTCACTGTACTTGCAAATATATACTTTGTTTTAAGTTTCCTCTCCGTGTAGTCTGTTCTCTCTTTTTCAGCTTGCTTTACACTCTCCCTTTTTCTCCCGCAGACTCGTAATGTTCCAGCTAATTTTAACGAGGCCAAGTACATTGCCTTCACCATGTACACCACCTGTATCATCTGGCTCGCCTTTGTTCCCATTTACTTTGGCTCCAACTACAAGATCATAACCATGTGCTTTAGTGTCAGCCTGAGTGCCACTGTGGCTCTCTGCTGCATGTTTGTTCCAAAGGTAGGGAATGACAAACGGAAAGAGATTAAGTCTCTCTGCTAAAGTTTTTTAGTATCTTCTGTTGCTTTGTTTATTGTTCTAACAGTTATGTGCTGTTCCTCTCCATGGTCAGGTGTACATCATGCTTGCCAAGCCAGAGAAGAATGTCCGCAGTGCTTTCACTACGTCCACAGTAGTGCGCATGCACGTAGGCGATGCAAAGAAAGCTGCTAAGTCTGGCAAATCGACAAGCAGCATGGCCAACTTGTTTCGACGTCGTGGATCTACGCAGGACAACATAAGGTAAAAGGGGATCCGTATATATCTTTTGAATAGTTTTTGTTAAAAGGAACACTGAGTTGACCTAAATTTGCATATACACAACTTAAAATATACATTTCTTTTTGCTTAGCTTACCTTAATTGATGAAGGCCTGTAACATAATTGTTCTTTTTTCCTCCCACACAAACTTTCAAAGAGGAAGTAAGGCCAAATATTGTTGTTTGACGTATCCAGACAACTCTAAACACGTACATTTCTTCTGGTCAAGTATTCATTTGATTATAAATTCTTCTTTTCACAACTAATGTAATATTTGCTGACCTCAGTTGATTAAGCTTATGAGGTCCCTTTCACTGACTACATGTTCTGTAGAAATATTATAAATACGAGAATTTAAACACCCCTGTTTAGTCTTAAATGGTCTGTATAAAGCTGCAAATACTGCAACAGGCTGAATATGAAGCCAAGAAAAACTGCTCCCTAAGCTGATAAAAGCCTACCTCATTTGGGTTACATACTCCCAAGGGAAACTCACAGCCTTTAAGGATTTCTCTTTCGAGGGAGGATAAAAGAAAATGGCGAGAGCTGTTGCACAGAAAGCAATCATTAGAGCAGGGGATGGAAAGGATACAGGCAAGACTATATGGTGGAGTACAGACAGGGTTTTTCTCATAATGTGCTGAAAATACCGTGCAAGCATCTCTGCAGAAGACTTGCATTCTGTCACTGTGGCTCTGTCTTTTTTCTTTGTGAAAAAACTGATATATTGTGGCACTCTATATGTTTTGCAGCTCAAATGGGAAATCAGTAACATGGGGACAGAACGAGCGAGGCTACAGGCCGAATTTGTGGAAGAGGATGTCATTCCATGTCAAGAAAAAGGACCCCGTTGAGGTTAATCAGACAGCTATCATCAAGCCCTTCTCGAAAGAAGGGGACACACCTGTAGACAGTAGCACGAAAGAGCAGTATGAAGAGCCACAGGTGTCTCAGTCTTTCACCTGCCCGCCCCCACAGTCACCTCTGCCCGGCATCAGCCACCATGCAGCGAAGCAAAGGGGTCCCCACAGGGGCAAGAATGGTGAGGAGGCCCAAGTTCTACCCACATACGTCCCTGAGCCCCCCGCTGGGTTCCGGCGCAGAGGCGGGGACAACAGCCAGGGCGCTGATATGGTAGACGGGGGTGACATAAGTATCATAAGCGTGGGTGACATCGGCCAAACTCAGAGCGCGACCATCATGGACCAAATAACCTGCGTGGTTAGCCGTTTCACCGCGAACATCAGTGAGCTGAACACCATGATGCTGCCGGGGGGAGCCACCGTCACCCCCCCCTCACCCACCGCTCTGCCCGCGGTTGCCGATATCACCCCAGGTCCACCTCAGTACCTCACCCCCAGGGGCAAACAGGCCCCTTCCACCGTCACCACACACGCCGAGGTGATGGCCGTCTCCAATTTCTGCGATAATCGACCCGCAAGTAAGATTTACGAGCACTTATCGGGGACGTGCGGGAGCGGCAGGCGAGCCAAGAATGCAGAGGAGCTTATGGCCCTGACACCACCGTCCCCATTTAGAGACTCATCTCTGAGCTCCAATGGAAGCTCCCCCCCCTCCCTGTCCCCGGCTTCTGAGGCTGAATATGACCAGCTGCTGCTGAAACACTACAGCCAAAGCTCCTCCTCCCTCTAAAGCCACTTCCCAGTCAGCGTTCATCATTTACTTGGAGTATCTTAAAATTCTTAAGACAAAAGCTTCAGCCTGGACCAAATTCTTTGATGCCTTTCTACATTGATAGACGTTAAAGGGCTTTTTGTGCAAATGTGCTGAAGATGGGACTGAGCGCACCCACACATGCCCTGATTTTAGGGGAATGAAAGAAGAATGCCACTAAGAGGATTTGTTCCACAACCGCAAAAACTGCAAAAATTAAACGTAAAAAGAAGATAGGGAAATGTCACTGCTTTTGTCAGTGACTGATTGTTAATCCTGGCACTGAAACAAACATGTGGGCATTTTAAGGACTTTCTAACCCAGTTTCAACTCCAAAGACAACACTGATAAGATGAGAGGAAAAAGCGTAAGGTGCATTGAAATTTAATTTAATTTCACCATAGCATCACCCTTAGCCATAAATGGAGGGATTTGCAAAAATATTTTTCTTTAGTGTTAGGATGATTTTAAAAATAGAAAACTGATATTAATATAACCTGTTCCTCTGGGAAGTTAAGACAACGAATTCACTACAGGATGGACTTCATTTGTACATTTTTTCTAAATATAAATTTATTCATTCTTCTCATCATCACTGCTTGCATTTGAACATTTGTTCATCATACGTTGTTTTTTACGTCCCAAAGTGTAAGAATTGTTTTCCGAATCTGGATGCAGATTGTATCAATCTCAAAGCATGTCTCCAGATTAGCTCAAAAATCAGCTTTGACACATTTTTTTTGTCATCAACCCTGACAGTCATTAGGGGACTAAAGTATTGATACTTCAAAAAGAGAGCATAACCTCTGCAGATATGGCTGAATTAATTTGTGTGCAGTGAGCTCATCCGTCTCTGGGAAAGAAAGTGAGGACTGAAACTTAATCCTCTTATCCTAAGAGGACAGGAGCACTTTGCATCTCCAAGGACTGTAAGATATATCTCAGTGGACACAATAATCAGGTGTATAACCCACAAAGAGCTTACAGACCAGTTGGATGTCTTATTCTATTCTTTTTATCTAGATGTGACTTAGCTGAATGTACAATAAGTTATAATACATAGTGGACCAAAACAGTCTTTAACCTCAGGATGCGTCTGAACCAGAAAACTTTCCAACTTGTTCCTCTATGGACGAGTGTAATCATGTTTGGCTCAAAGTATTTCCAGTTTGCATGATGTCAAGATTTGTTTCCAATGAATAACCTTTTAATATTGTAATGTCAGACTTATATGATTGATAGAGTTTGTAGCAAAGTAATGATTTTAATAGTGAGTTTGATGTATTTTAGGGAAGCAAAGTCAAAATGTGCCAGATGTTTCCTTACTTGTGCCAGATGCTTTTTACATAAATGTGTGCCATTTGTGTCCTTTTGCAGTGGATTGCGTTATGTTTCTTTGAAATAGACCACACTAATTATCGTTCTCGAGCCAGTTTAGATTTATAATAGTTAAGACTGAATATTTGTATTCACTAGAAAATCTTTTTGCTTTTGTAAAGGCATTCTCCCCTCTCTAAGGATGGAGGCTAATTATGGTATTCCCAGGTTTGCATCTTTACAACATAAGCTTTTTTCCTTTCGTAAATGTTGTTTGTAATTCATACAGTGTCAATGATATGTTAATATGCCGAATTCCTTTTTCTTCTTTTTTTAATTTTATTAATTATTTTTTACAAATTTTCAATCTAAATACAATAATAGGACATAACCATATATGCATGCAGGATCGTGCCAACTCAATATTTTCAAATGTATGTTTTGCTGTGTGCCGCTGCTATATTCTCCTCTAAATGTTTGTTTACCTTTTCATCTGCCTTTCATACAGGCTGATTTTTCAATGTAAATTCAATAAAGTCCATTTTAAATGCATTGAATAAGTAGTACAGAGATGTGGGTAGACTTCATTATGATTATGTGATGAAGCCTAAATGCAGCATTAAAAAAGTTAGACTGTTAAGTTTTCAAGTATATCAACTAACTTTAAACAACTAAAATAGAAAAATATAGGTTAACTTTCAGTTCAGTTTCAGGGGGGAATAACCTATGCTGCATTTTTTAAAGCCATGTTACTTGAAGACTTATTCTAAACTAAAATACAACTGTGTCAAATCACTGTGCCACCATTAATAAATGTAATAGGAAATAGGGTTTCTAGGGCCTTTATTAAAAAAGGTGATGTAATTTTCTATGCCAAATTTAAGTGCAAAAATGTCATTCATCAGAAGGTGGTCAAACGTCATTTATAGATGCAGGGTAATAGTTTTTGTGAGCACAGGGAGAGCGAGGCCTCAGTGGACCACGCCGTTGTCTTTCTCATGATCGTGCATGTGGTGTTCATCACGTGTTTTACGGGGAATAATAGCTGAAGTGCCTCTCCTGGCTATTTCACAACTCCACAAGCCACGCTTAAAGATGCATTGTCATAAGTCCATGTTAGATCACCAATAACTACTATCATCTTTTCAGAAGTAGACCTATGCTGCATTTGCAATGGGTGGAGTTGGTTTAAATGATATTAAAGTATAGAGGGGGTGTCAGTGATGGGGCTACTCACCGTGTCATTATTAGGTATCGCCTAACAGGGACTGGGCTGTTATTAACTTCACAGTAGAGCCACAAAATGCTACTGGGCCTTTTTATGCGCGTTTTTTTATGTTGCCTGTTTCTGATGTGTTTTCCCCCGTTAACACACCCTGTTTTACAGTAACATTTGGTACATTCTGACTTTCATTTAGCGTTATTAATAAGGACAGACGCGCCTAATCCTCCAGCCGCCCAGACGTCTGGAGCTTCAGATACATTTTTCAGTTCTAACTGAGAAGCATCCAGTACTTTATCGATTACTTAAGAGGGAATAACTTATCATGCATGATTTAAGAGTCACTCAAGGCGCATTATTAAATGAAGAACACCCTCTATTAAACGTGGCGATGTGATCACTTTAATAAACGGCTGATGCAGAAAGGCGCCTGCTTCAGATGACACTCAGAAAGATGACCAAACCCTCTCTTAGACACACTCGTGTGCACTCTCCGTGTAGTGAGACGAGGTCACAAGTTTCAGAGCACAGCCCCTGAGCTTTCTTACGCCTCTGACGGGGAGGGCGGTTCCCAAAGCCCTCACGAACCGGGAGACACAGGGGAAGGGAGACTCAGAGCCTTCTGCTGTGGAGTCAAAGTTTGCTCTGACATCCGACAGTTGAAATGACCAATCACCCATCGCACTCTAACGGCATGCAGAGTCTCCGGAAGGAGCACCTGTACAAGGTGTTGGTGATCGGGGATCTGGGGGTCGGGAAGACCTCCATCATCAGGCGTTACGTCCATCAGACCTACTCCACTAACTACCGGGCCACCATCGGGGTGGACTTCGCCCTGAAAGTGCTGAACTGGGACTCTGAGACGGTCAGACTTCAGCTGTGGGACATTGCAGGTGGGACAGGGTGAAATGTGATTATTCAATATGTACCATTTGCTTTGTACACAAATAATGTTAGGGTTAAATGGTCCCCTTTGCATACTGTTTGGGACTTGAATTTAAGACATTTTCCATGTTAAAAGTTACAAAAACTAAGAAAAATCCCAAGTTAAATAAAAACAAATAGATGTTTTAGTCCCTGAGACGCTGATGTTTTAACAGATAACTTTTCTCTTAGAGCTGGCACAGAGGCATGAAAATTCTAAACGCAAAGTAAATGTGCAATGTCATAAGGGATGCAGTCTGACGACATTTTCATGAGAACATGGGCCCAAATTATGTTAAGAAGACCAGCACTCTGTTTACCAGTCATCCATTTAAGGTATGATGTTACATCATGTGATTACAGGCCCATGTGAGGGAGATTTGAAGGCCAGTCACAGGAGTGTCATTGTAGCTTAAATTAAAAAAGAAGAAAAAAAAGTAGCCAAACAACCTTACTCAGTAACAGAAACATCTACATGTAGACGTGGCTCATAAATTAAATTATGAGTCACATCTGTCTACCCGATGGGAGTTAAACTAGTCATAGTACACTAATAGGAAGTGTCTAGTGAGAAATTCCAATTTGTCACGATTTATAGAAGAGATTCTGGATATTTTTCTCAGGTCATAAAAAGCTGTAAAGTTTCACAATAACTTGTTTAATGACAGCGTGTCAACTGGCACACGTGAGACTGCTGTCACACCGCAGAGGATCGGGCTTCCTTATAAATGATGAATTTCATTGTCTTGTATGAAAGGAGGAAGCTGCCAGTTCATAGACAGTCAGACTTTTCATTTCCTCTTACTCATGTTGCAAACAATTTTGTGCCATTGGCAACGCTGAATGATGCTTCTTGTATTCATTAATATTCCCTCACAGTAATGCTGAGGTGTTGCCTTGCAAAACTCACCATGTTGGGATGCACATTTGTATGCTCAGTTTTGGATCAGGAGTTACTGAGAACACACATCCCGAGGGAATGTCCTTTTGGAAGCAAACCCTGCGCATTGCACAAACATGCTTACGCATTAACTAACAAATGTAGACACCGACTTAAGGACGTGGCTATATGCTCATTGAAGTCTGACTGCAAACGACAGGTTTATTAAGTCTGCTTATTTTAAGCCGAAACAAGTAGTTGCATTGACATTTTAGGTGCAACGTGACAGTAATACCTCAGGAATGTGCTGTTTCATGGGAATGCTGGCACAGCTAAGTGCATTCCCCATGCCAGCTGCATCAGTTGTTTTGCTGCAGAAACAATTACTGATAATTGCCGATAACAAGTCAGACCCTCTTTGTGCGTGTGTGTGTGGCTTTGTTAAATGCAGGTCAGGAACGTTTTGGGAACATGACGAGAGTGTATTACCGCGAGGCAATGGGAGCTGTCATAGTGTTCGACGTGACACGACCCACAACCTTTGAGGCAGTCATTAAGTGGAAAGAGGACCTGGACTCTAAAGTGATGCTGGCTAATGGACAGAGTATAGCAACCGTGCTGCTGGCTAACAAGTGTGACCAGGGCAGGGAGCTGACAAACAACGGCATCAAAATGGACCAGTTCTGCAAGGACCACGGCTTTGTTGGCTGGTTCGAGACATCGGCTAAGGTGAGACATGGTATTTGCTTCAGTCATATTTGTGAAACCATAGAACTGTGTGCAAGTCTCATTCAGTGGATGTGTGCTGCAGCCTTGTGTTGAATATCATGGTAAAGTATTTATCTTCGTTCTTAAACCAGCCGTTCTTGTTTAACTTTTTAATTTCTCTTAATTTATTTATTCATTTTGTTGTTGTTTTGTCTTAATACTTTTGAAATTGTGTTGAGATTTCAGAAGGAAATTCACAAATTTGAGAATGTATGTTATAAGAAGGAACACAACAACTTCCTGACTCTGACAGAATATGCTACATTCATAAACCCAACTTTGTAATTTAGGTTATTAAACCTAAATAATCAGTGACTAAGTTAAGTTAAGAGTAAGAAAGGAATTATTCCATTAAAACTAAGCCAGCACCATCCTGTCAAACCTGCAAATGTGTAAATTCTTTCATCACTCAAAGTTTTACCTCATCCATCATGTCCAACAGCAGAAAACAGCAGATTTTGTTAATAAATACTTAATATATTAATCCCTGTAAGTAAGAATATTTACCGTAGGTTGCCTGGCAGTTTGCCTGTGTAGTGAGGAGCTGCCCTGTGAACATCTTCTCCCACTCGGGGCCATTAGTCAGTAACAAATGTCACCTCAAAGCCAACTGGAATTTCATATCCACATGGAAGCTGGCCCTACCAGACAAATTGAACTGCCTGGTGCTTGGAATCCCCTGTATTTCATGGAACTTTGTAGATCAAATGTTATGGCATTGCTACATTTATTCGACTTAACCTGATAATGAAGTTTTATGAAACTTTCATTGACTAAAATATTAAAACGCATGATTTGAATAGTTGAGCAGTCTGAACGAAGATAGTTTGTGCTTTCTTTTTCTTGTGTATTATGTCCTAGCGTATATTTGTAACAAACTGCATGGTTAAAATGCTGCTGCTGTTGTCTTTATCGCTATATTATCTGTTGACACTCATGTGCTGGAGCAGTCTAGGTGCACTGCCATTCTTGTGGCATAGGGACTCAACATTCTAAGAGGTTAAAGTGTGTAATGTGTGTGCTATGCCAGAAGCACAATAGTCACTATTTACAGACAGGTGTACTACACTTTTTTTCAGAAGTAATTATCTAACAAAAAAGTCAGGATTGTTTATATGTCTGATTCAGAAAATACAGGGGTGATTTGTAAAAGGGAAAAAAGCGAGACATTCACTTTTATTTTCTGTTTAAAACAGTTGATTATACGTGATAGTAATTTTGTACAATGCTAAGCTGAGTGTGTGAGAAACAACGATGAGCACCAGTTTGTCATACATGTGTGAGTAAAATGATAGAGATGACTGAACACCATTTGATGGGATTTTTATGTTCCTTCATGTACAGTGTACAATATAACTGTACAATTCAAGGAATGTGGAGGAATCTTGGTGCTTAAAGGGCAATGGTCCAAACCTAAGGCTGATAACAGCACTGCATTATCAGGATGTAAAAAAAGTGCAGAGTTTACAAAAAAATATAAAAAGGACCCTGTACTGTACATATTGAATCTGTTTGCAGGAAGAACTGGATAAAGGAACAATAGAAAATATAAGATAAATTGGATAAGAAACGCTTTTAGGTGCTACATGATAGAATAAAGAGGTAAAAGTCCCAGTTGTTTTGAAATGGTTAGCTGGCCTGATCTTCACAAATATAGGCACTTGATATGATAAGAATCAATACATTTTTTTCATTTATTTGGATTTTCCATACCATGGCAGACTTTTTCTGATACTGGGCTGTTCACGGGCTGTTTCACACACCCCATCCCGATCATCCACATGCTGTTTAATACTGTAAATGCACATCATGTATATGATACTGACATCTAGGTGATTGAGCTGAATCTTCACGTAAATTATCATTTTGAAATGGCATACTTAATCATTGTTAACTCTCCACTAGGACAATCTCAACATAAGCGAAGCTGCAAACTTCCTGGTCAAGCACATCATGGCTACAGAGAATGACATTCTGAAATCTGTGGTCCCAGACACCATCTCACCACAGATTGACTCCAACAGGCAAATGAGCTGCTCTGGCTGTTTCAAATAATGACAAGAGATGACCAGCAGGACTGAAAAGGCTTCTTTGGAAAGGCTTCTTTGGTTGGTTATACCAGAGTTGACCATTTCAGCTTGTTATTACTTTGGTGGGGAAAGCCAAAGCTCACGTGGACTCGAAAGTTCATTCCAATATGTTTTGGTCACAAAACATCCTGCGATAGTGACGTTTTTTTTTTCTCGGTAAGTGATACAGTTGTCGGTGTTGTTAGCATGATGTGGTCACACAAGACAGCACAGACAAGAAATCAGTGTAAAAATTGTTTTATTTACCTGATAAGACTTCTCCTCCGTTCTTATTTTTGCTGCAGTCCAGTTTAAAATGGACTGTTAACATCCACCTGTCCCCAATCGAAGGGAACAAAGGTCTTCTCAGTATAATTCTACACTAGTATGTGCAAATACAGAATGACACCAGGCGTGGATAAACTTGCATACACAGAAATTTTTACCATTTCATCAAGTTTTCTGTCCTTAATGCGCTTCCTCTGTTTATGAGTAAACCCACTAAACCATAGAAAACATACTACGACAGATAAGAAGACTCTCTTTGATACTATGATAAAATAAGCCACAGAGAGCACTGCAGACCAATTTCTCTGAATCCAGAATCTATTACCTTGTATCCATGTGAACTCTGCACATACATTGTTTGTTCCAGTGACTTTAAGTTATTTGAGGTGTGCTTTTATGAATGTAATATGGTGAATGTGGTGTATAAAACTCCTTCAAATCCATCCTACAGACTGTTGTGTAAGCCTTATTTAATTTTAATGGTTTAAGTAACAACACATTCTAGGCCATAGGCTGAAGCTCAAAATGTGGCTAGAAATAGGATTTCGCTCCACTATCCTGGGGACTACTTTTCGATAGCAGTTTTCCAATCTTGAATACGTACTCGAGCTGGGAAAAAAAGTTCTCCATGGGATTCCTGCCAGTATTTGAGAAAATGGGTGCCAAAGGTGGCAGTTTACCCAAAAAAGTGACAATTTTGGGTCTTCTACCATTTTCAAACCCTTGTAACTTTTTTATTATTAAGCCAATCGGACTAAAAAGTTTCATTCCCACAGACATTCATACTTACTCTCAGCTTCTAAAGCGGCAATGTTCTGCGTGCTTTAGGTACGGAGTTATTCTAAATGAAAACATACACTTTTGAACAACTTCACAATCTCCCAAAATGTATCTTTATTGCACATGAAAATTGCAATTCTTTGAATTTTCAATTGAAAAATTCTAATAGCAAGATATCCCTTTGTGTCTGGTTAACTAATAACTATGAAAAGTGGTGTGAATTTTATCACCTAGAAAATCAGTTACAATATAGGCCATAGGCTGAAGCTTGAAATGTGGCTAGAAATAGGATTTCGCTCCACTAACCTGGGGACTACTTTTGATAGCACTTTTCCAATCTTAAATTTGTACTCGAGCTGGAAAAAAAAGTTCTCCATGGGATTCCTGCCAGTATTTGAGAAAATGGGTGCCAAAGGTGGCAGTTTACCCAAAAAAGTGACAATTTTGGGTCTTCTACCATTTTCAAACCCTTGTAACTTTCTTATTATTAATGCGATTGTACTCAAATTTTTGATTCCCACAGACATTCATACTTACTCAGAGCTTCTAAAGCGGCAATGTTCTGCGTGCTTTAAGTAAGGAGTTATTCTAAATGAAAACATACACTTTTTAACAATTTCACAATCTCCCAAAATATATATTTATTGCACATGAAAACTGCAATTCTTTGAATTTTAAATTGAAAAACTCTAATAGAAAGATATCCCTTTGTGTCTGGTTAATTAATAACTATTTAAAGTGGTGTGAATTTTATCACCTAGCAGACCAGTTACAATATTGGAAGCAAAATATTCGGAAATAACAATAAAAACTAGAAGAATCTTCAATTAAATTGATACTGTTTATTCAATGGATCTGATATCAACCTAAGCAATCATGGAATTAATGAACAAATAATAACAAAAATAATAGTAACAACCCCCCCCACCACCACCACCACCACCACTCCATCCCCACACCAACAAGAGTTACTACTTCTGTTTGTTGCAACATTTATGAATATTTACAGAGAGAATTAATCATCTTCAGAAAAACTGAGAGAGAATAAGAAGCCTACATATAATTTGTCAACTACTTTTGAACAATTGTACCAAGCACTAAGCATGCCAAAGTTGATATCTCCCAAATTTTATACATGTACATATATAATTATAAAGACCGATTCTAACCATTTATAAATCTCCACTCAGTAACTATTGACAAATGGCAATAGCAATGATAACATGATTTTGAAAAGGGGTAAAGTTTTCAGTGGCCTCATAACAATAGGAAGAATAATAATCATAATTGTTGATTATTTATAAGAACAATGGAAAGTATTAATATCACAACATTAAAAAATGAACTCTTATTTATAAGCTACAAGATTGTTTTTTTCACATTTACTACAAAATTCAGTTTACTATGGACAAATATTCAAATTGGTTTTCAGAAATGAAATGGTTTCAATCAGCCAACCCGAGGGTTGTGAATTCACTCCTCTGAGGCAAGACATAATATGGAAATGTACAGGGAATTAAAGAAGGCACAAAGACATTTCTGTTTTTAAACAATTACTTTTGTTGGACCCAGCAAGCCTTGAGATGTTAAACTTCTTAGGATCACTTCGGGTTGTTACGACTTGAGAATTACAATAGAAAACACAAAGAAACTATGAATCATCTAAATCATAGGAGTGATAGGAGTCTCCTCCTATCACTTCCTGCAGGTGTTCCTAGAGCTGTGGGGTCTGGATCTGTGATTGGGAGTTTCCTGCTGCCCCGTGTTCCTGCTCTGCTACTACTCTGCTTAGTGTTATTTCTGTCATAACTCCTATCATTACCATTAGTATCAATATACATAAAATTGAATTGAATTGAACTTTCTTTGTAGCACCGTTTGTGGTGGTTCAATTGCGACACAATCTTTTCCACGTACATCCTTGAGGATGGATTCGTCCATTTTCACTTCAGCTGCTTTAACCAAACTCCCTAGCAAAGAGAGAGTTAAAGTTAAATCATAAACCAGCTGCCAACAAATAATATCAAATACCTTTTCTCTGTTTTACCAGACTGAACTGGTAGTTGGGTGACAAATTTAAAATCTAACCATTATTTGACAAATCAATTAATTGCCTATCATCACTTCAAGTTAATAATAATGCCTTTTATTATTATTGAGGTCCTACACATAGCCTTCATACACTTACTTCATAATGATGTGAGCAGGCTTGGGCTGGCACCAATTACACATGCATTTTTCTTATCAACAAATGTATTACTTTAGCTTTTGATTATAAGCCACAAACAAATTATCTAATCACCAGTATTTATAGTTTCTGCTTGGACCAATTTACCTTTCTTTGTCTTGTGTCCCTCCGCCAACGTGCGGTCAATCCCGTCAATACACTTACGGGCACATACGACCAGCTTCTTCCACGAACAACTGTTAGTGGCTGTGTCCGTTCTTTGTCTACCGATTATATGTGTGTGATGCATATATAATCCTCATTTTACTTGCGTTTTTTGTCTGATCAACGGGAATACGCTGCTCCACGGGAGCAGCCATGTTTGTTGTTGTTGTTGTTCTGTTCTCGCCTCTGAATGGTAGAGCGCACCTGAAGGACGCGCTCTGATTGGCTTACGGCTAGGCGGCTTGATTCGAGCGTACTTTACCGGTGTGATCAGGCTACCGATATAGTTACATTTTTAAGTAATTATTGTAAAAATACTGGCGCAAAGCGATTGGAGAACTTTTGGTTATGAGCTCAAAATGCACTAAGGATTTTTTTGTAGGTGTCATTTAGTAGTCCCTAAATAGGTGGAGCGAACTTGAACGATACAGGCTTCAGCCTATGGCCTATTCATATTTATAGCAACAACTTTCACACGAGACGGCAGTAGTGTGAAGACTGACTTAAAAACACTGTCTAAGACACACAAATATTGGCAAAGTGCCATTTCAACTGACTTATCTGGTGAATTTTTTTAATGGTCGGTGGTAACATTTTAATAATGTAATGTCATGTTAATGTGTTATATGTGTTATATTTTTTAACTGAATGACATGTGTATGTGGGATACTTTGAGTTATCAAACAAAGTTATATTGATCTTCTACTTGTAAACTGGACACTTGTCTGTTAAAAAAACAGTATCCATGGCAACTGCAGGCTTTTTTCATGGGTATGCTTTATGTGATCGTCTAAGTGAAGCAATGTCTCGTTGTTCCATGCACGCACAGTTGATCTGTAAATGCCAAAGCATATTCACAAATAGACTAAATGTCTTTCTTCTGCCGCTGTCTCTAATGATAATTGTCTCTACTTTTTCTCCCACATGCAGTAAGGATGGAACAACTTTATTTTGTTTTGATTGTCAAGAGCACGCTGCTTGGATGTGAATGTGGATTCCTTTTTTCAAAGACGCTGTATACGTGTTACTGGTTGCATTGTCTGCACAGAGCACAGGCCAAACCTCATTACCACTGTTCTGTCTTACAATGAAGAGCTTTGACCTCATATTAACTCCAGATTAGTTTCTTGGAGTGCTACATTTGCCTTACAGCTTCATAGAATTAAGAGTATTGTGCGGTCTCTTATAATAATTGTCTGCTGACATATGTTGTTTCCTCCAATTTGCACAGTGTTTATGAGGCTAAAACAAAGAGGCCATTGTATTATTGTTTTTGTTGGTAATTAACGTCATGCACACGAAGCCCTGATAAATCTAAAGAATGCCTTGTGGACAGATTAGTTT